>CM073772.1:24764457-25176754 GCA_037158775.1 Hetaerina titia
CTCCCCCCTCTCGAGCCGACTCCTCCTCGATGAACACCCCTACATCCTCTGCTCATGTTTGATTCCATGGGGACGGTGATGGAGGGGCCGCCGCGGTGCACGGCCTTCCCCTTTCTTTCCTCGAAATGGGGGAAGATATTGCGTCCCGGAATCATTAAAGTTCAGTGCTCGCCGTGAAGAGGGTGGAGGGAGCGGGTGGGGGAGTGAGGAGGGCAGAAAAATAAATGCTTCACGCTACCTGAGAATGTATTTGAATCAGTGGTATTGTTTAACGCCCTGCCTGTCCTGCTGCTTCCGTCCGCCTGTGTCCTCAACCCAGGGTGAACGCGCTATCAAGCGTCAAATGCGGGAGAGGGTGGGTGCCTCGGCATAGGGTGAGGGAACTAGAGAACGAAGCCGGACGCGCGCCAAAGCCGCTGGAAGGATGTGCTTTTCTTTTTTCGGAATCCTAACTCTCCCAATGCATGGATACATACATTGTCCATCTACTCACATTTCTAATTATTTGCGCTTTATGGATGGTGAAATACTGCTTTTGTTCCTCCAGAAACGCTAAGCTCTCTTAATTCCTCTGAATTATCCTTTAAAATTTGTTTTATACATCATGGCTAAAATTTACAGGGGTACTACTTGGGAAGAAAACGATTCATAATAATTATTAGTCAATATGATGTGGTCAAAAACTTAGTCTGCTTCAATGTCATCTAATTTGATTGATACGAAGCCGTTTCATTAAGAATTCGCTTTAAGGGAAATAATTTTCGGATCCACCTCAATAAAACTGTACAAGTATCACTTGCATCATGTGCTCATAACTTTTTTTTCCTCTCTGGTCGGAAATTTTTCTTTCCTCTTGCACATTATATATGTATTTAATATTTAACAAGGTATCTTTTATCTTCATCTGTAATAACATCCGTAAATAGCTAAAGTTTGACAGAAGATTGTAGAAATATTAGTGTCCCTATTATGTGTTAGTACTCAGTTTGAAATTTTATGTCAATGATTTTATATAAAAGTTCCATTATTAGGATAATTATGGTTGCATGCAATTTTAGAAAACTGATTTTCGAATTTGTTTAACTCTTTGCGATGTGATTTGCAAAAATTAAAAGATGATGTTCTGAGAAACTCATATGACCCGTATTTACGATGACAGCAAAATAATAACGGTTAAAACAATAATGTCCGTGCCTTGAGAGACGTTTGAAGCCTTTTAGCCCATTAACCGGAGGAGAGGATGTTGACCTACATCTATATCAAATCTCACTCCAAAATTTTCATTGAACCATGTGATTCGTAAAGAATGAAGGATATGTATCGTACAGCATATGGGACTTTTATGTAGGACTTACTTCAGAATGAAAATTAATTTTTTTCCCTGTTGTTCTACAGCACAGCTGCCATATTTCCTTCAGCATCTTATACAATTATCAAAGTACAGATTTAGTTGTCCGTGTACGTGTTAGTGTCAATTTGAATGAAAAAATATTTCCTAAGGAAATTTATTACGCTCAGAAGCGACGGACTTTTCGAACAATCAGTCCATTATCAGTGTTACTGGCAAGGGTTCGTCCACGTCCAGAATCAAATAGCTTGATTTATACGTTAAAAAAGACATGCAAATGACAGTGAAATTGGAGGCCCTCTTGGTGATCGTTAAGGATCGTAGTAATTGGGAGACAATGAAGCCATCTCGGACGGGAGCTGAGGCAATAGGGAGGTGTGCAGAATGGCGGAGTGAGCACAATAATGTGAGGGTGATTTTTAGAGAGGGGTGAGTGTGTGTGCGTGGACGAGTGACGTGGGGCGGAGATAGCCCCAAGGCACGAGGGAAGGTGAGCATGTGCGAGGGTGGAAAGAAGCAGGCGGGTGATGCAGCGGCGACGGCCCGTGCTCGAACGGAAAATACGGAAAATGACATAACGAGGTGGAACGAAGTAAGGTCGAGTGGGCGCTAGGGATTCGAGTTATTCAAAGTGGGGACGGCAGGGAAATAGGGTGAGCCCATAGCCGGAATGGAATTAAGGTATAATATACTCGGGCGAATTGGACCCCACCCCCCGTCTCCGAGGGAAGTGCTTCCCGTGAAGGTGAGGGCGGACGTATTTGTGACGGGGGGTGCCGCAAGGCTTGTTATAGAGCCCCCCCTCTTCTCATAGCAGCTTGGACGCCGACTCCTCCACCCGTCGCCCCTCCCACCCTCATCCCGGGGATCGTGCGCTACTGGCGTGACTACATGTCCCAAGTCCTCGCGGCACGCAAACGCTCGATTGCGTCCGAGCCACTTTCATCCAATTCCGTTCAATTATTATTCACGTGTTGCCCTGGTGTTCTTTATGATCCGTGCCCATTTTAGCGATTGAAAGGTGAAATGAGTGTTTTTTACAATGCGCAAAGCGTAAAGACAGGTGTTTCGTCCCCATTTGGAAAAGATTCAAAGACTACTGCTGAGAAGTAAACTCCCTGTTTCAAAAATTTATCAGCATTTGCCTGACTTGTGGCAATCTGAATATGAGCATGGTTTCTATGTGCATTACGATATATTACTAAATATATAGCTTCATAGTCGGAGATGAAGATTTTTGGGGTTCGGAATATTCCTCATCTTTATTTCACATAAAAACTATAACATAATCGTACAATACGGTTAATCGCAATTGTACCAGTCGCCTAAATAGATTGAATGAAATGGAATGTGTAGACTCAATTAAATACCTAGGCGTTGCTTTTACATCTACATCTACATAAGTACCCTGCGAGCCACCAAAAAGGTGTGTGGCAGGGGGTGTAGCACCATGAGGGAAGGGTAAGGGTTGAGGGGGTTGGGAGTTAGGTGAGGAAAGGTGGGGGGAACCTGTAGGAAAAAAAAATATATATATACATATATATATATGTATATATACACACATACATATACATACATACACCCATGTATACACATCCTCGCGAAGTCCCTAACCTGTACGTTAATACTTATTGTAATGAACTAAGTCCTGGGGAATTTCGACTACGAGCATTCTGTTCCCTTATCGTTCTTGGAAAAAATGACATTTTAAACCTGTCAGTCTTGCAGTCTATCTCTCTAGTCTTATATTCGTGATCCCTTCGACCGTAATACGTTGGGGTTCGTATTATATCCTTGATGTCATCGGAAAAGGGCCCATCTTTAAATGTTTTTAATAAGTTTAAACTATATTGGAAACGCCGCTGTGTAAGAGAATCCCAACCTAAACTGTCTAACAAAGTGGATACGCTGCTGAGTTGGTCATAACAATGTTTGACAAATCTAGCCCCCCTCCGCTGAACTCGATCTAATTCCGAAACCAAATTTATGTTGTGAGGATCCCATATACTGGCAGCATACTCTAGGTGGGGCCTGACCAAGGCAAGGAAACATCGTTCTTTCACCTTTTCGTCGCATTTACCTAGCACTCTTTTCACAAATCCCAATTTTTTATTAGCACGACCGCATATTTCTCGTATGTGTTTTCCCCAGGACAGATCGTGAGTAATTGTTACACCCAAGTATTTAAAGGAATCTACCCTCGCGATTTTGGTTTGTTTCACTTTGTAACTATAAGGGAGGGAATTACTCTTTTCCCAAAAATGTATTACTACGCATTTTTTAAAATTCAATTCCAATTGCCATGTATCGCACCAATTTTGAATTGCATCTAGGTCGTTGGCTAACACGACTCTGTCTTCGTGACTTCGGATGTCCCCATAAATTACTCATTTTACTCACGATCTCTCCTGGGTGAAACACATATGGAGAATATGTGGACAAGCTAGCAAAAATTAGGATTTATTAGAAGAGTACTTGGTAAATGTGATGAAAATGGTCAAAGAGAAATGTTATATTTTATATTCTATTGTTTCAGGCTTCACTTCGTGGAAGTATTTAATATCCATACTCGAAAGAAAGACTTCTACTTTTCCACAAATTTTTCTACAAAAAAAATTGTGAAAAAGTACAAGTCTTTCTTTTTAGTATGGAAATACTATCTTTCGCTGGTTAGGCCTCATTTAGAATATGATGCAAGTGTATGGGATCCTCATGAAGCTGGACTAATTGCGGAGATGGATCGCCTGCAGCGTAGAGGAGCTAGATTTGTAAAACGTTGTTATGATAAACTTAGTAGCGCATCCAAAATATTAAAGGAGCTAGGCTCTTGGAGCGATGATCATAGGTCATAGAT
Organism: Hetaerina titia; assembly: GCA_037158775.1. NCBI lineage: Eukaryota > Metazoa > Arthropoda > Insecta > Odonata > Calopterygidae > Hetaerina > Hetaerina titia. The sequence goes on from CM073772.1 coordinate 24,768,660, forward strand.
AAATCATAGGTTGTAGCTCTTGCATAAACTGAAAGGAGATCTCTTTAGCAGTGATGTTGAAAATGTGTTATTAACCCCATACTACTACGGTAGGAGAGCTCATGCTAGTAAAATGAGAGGGATTAAGTGTAGAACAGATAAATTTAAGATGTCATTTTTCCATGAAGGATAGGGGTTCATAGTAATATTGCTCGACCGCGGTATGGTCATGTTCGGGTAAAATTATTCTGGTGTATATTCACCCCCTTCCACACATCCTGGTGGTGGCTTGCAGGGTATTTATAAATAAATAAATGAGTTCATTATTTTCTTTCAAGTGAGTTAAAAATATAGTTCTTAACGGTTTGAGACAGATTTTTCTGAGTATTCCTCTTGCATTGATTAAACGAGGAAATACTTAAAGAATTCAATATACAAAGTGACCATTTTTAATTTGACAGTAATCTAAATATATGCATTATAAATATAAATAAAATTATTACTCGTTTTTAAAATTAAAGAATTTTCTCAACTCAGATGTTTTATTTTAAAAGATTTTAAGAGTAACAAGAATATCGAAATACTGTATGTTCCCTTGGTTAAGTTAAGCGGTATGTAATTAATAAAATCTTGGAACGTGGTAACGCTTTTTACTTGTCAAATTCTAGCTTGCAAGTTATTGGATACATTTTTACTACATCCTAAGGGCAATTATGTGTTAGTTGATAGTATATGTATTTGCATGAGGGTAAGCTGAAAGGGTTTTTGAATGAATGTATGCGCCACTGTGGGTATAGGTTTGCGTGGATGTGTTGACCTTGTATTCGGTTTAGTTCTCTTTTACGGGTGGTTACCTGACACCCCCCGCCACACGCCCTTCCGGCAGCTTGCGGGGTATTATGTAGATGCATGTTAAAATATATTGCCTTTTTTCATTTATTTGATGAGATCTGGATGAAATCTTGGAAGGCGAAAGAATTCCACTCACCCTTAGTGAATCATGCAACGAAATTAGGATGCTTAACGAGTCAATGTGACTGAAGCAGTCTGAAACTATAAATTACTGTTTGTAACCGAAAGGGCAACTATGTAAGAAGTTGCGTTTAACCATAATCGTTATTTGGGTGTGAAATATTTTATGCTAAACTATTTGAGGAACAATTTAAGGGCATGAATCATTATTAAACGGTGACGGAAATGAACTCAACGTCTTCGTTTTTGTATAAAGAAGCTTCCCATTTACTGTATTAGTTTTGTACTGTTCTCATACGAACAGTATGAAACGAAACTTTATTTTTTAAGGAACTATTAAAGTAGTCAAATATTTTTGTCATTTGACGTGAAGGACAAAATTTGTAAGATTTAATTGCAATATGACACAGCTTGTAGATACTTAGAAGATAGCTGATGTCATATTCTGCGAGTAACTTCTTTAGATGCTAAACTCCACTCCAAAAATATTTTTTAAATATGTCATGTGATTGCTGTGAATAGAATTGGATGTCGGGAATGTGAGTGCTTTTATTTTGCGCTATTATCGTTGCTGGACCTGAATCAAATTCAAGGGGTTTCTTTAAGGATTTCTTTGGGATACCAACTGGAAAGCCTGTGGTCACCCACTACCCAATGGTATAGCTTGTAATTATTAAAATGCCACGACTATAGTATTGAAATAAGTATTGTGCTTACCTCCCCACCTTTGCTAATTGAGCATGCACAATGAGTCACTTGTGAGTGAGAAAACAACAAAAGTGGTGGGGACTGGTAAGTGGCTTCCTTCACAAGTATCACAAGGGCCGGTAATATATTTTATATAAAAACCACTTAACACATATATCACATTCCCTGCTGGCAATGCATTTCACCGAAATTCTCCCGGCAACAAGATATCCAGCGTATATATTTTCCGTTCCAGCTGCGGAGTCATCTCAAAACACGGAACTCCCTCCGCAATGGAGAGGGAAAATCTGACGCCAGATAAGGCCGGAGACATATACCCCGAGCCATACGTAAAGGGAAAGTCGAGTATCCTCAGCCAACGCGGCTCCCGCCTCTCCCAGCTCCCCCTTCACCTCCCCTCTCCCCCGCATTTCGCACCCTCCCCACCTCCGTTGCATCTCCTCCCAGCGGACCATATCCATCTCGCACCCTCTCCAACCCAATATCTTATCTCCATCTGAGCCAGAGCTCCTCCACGAGTGTCGCTCCTCCCCTTCCAAAGCCCCCTTCCCGAATGGAGGACTCCTCCCCCTTCTCTTTTTTTCCTTCCCCTCCTCCCGTCGCACCACCCTTCTCCTTATAAGTCCCCATTTCCCTTCTCTCCCCGATTTCCCTCTGCTTCCGGCATTCTCGTCCTCGGAGCGAAGGAGGGAAAAAAAGCGTACAGTATATGAAAATGGAAAGGACGCGGAGGGCGAATCTTCGGAGAATTTCAAGGAGGAGGGCGTTGGAGGGGTGAGTGTGTGGTGATGAGGGTAGAGTGGAGGGAGGCGGGTTGGCGTGAACAATGATGGGTGAGAAGGAAATCGAACTCGTATGAAATGTAAAGGGGGCTGTATGGGGGTGGTGGTGGTTTTAGTGGGTGGGGAGGACAAAGGGGATGGATGTTAAGTGTGGATGGGTGGTATTTTTAAGGAACGGCATTTCGGAGGGAGCGGGGGTAAGGATGGCGGCAGGCTACTAGAGGGTGGGGGGAGAGACAGTTCGGATTTAGAAAAAACGGTCCGAGGGTGGGGAGAGTCGGGATCTGAAGGAAATAAATGTGCCTAGGTAATAAGGGCTGTAACGAAGAATGGCGAGGGGAAATACAGGTACTTCACGAGAGAAGTGAGTAGGATGGAGGAAGAGAGAGTGTAGAAAGATCGTATTTACACCTATTAACCATCATTATGTATTGCATGGTTATGGCGCATCGCATTATTATGTGTTATTATATGATGAATATGATGCATTTCACCATCTGACTTATAATTTGTTAGTGTATAATTATGCAAACATGTACGTGGTAATGTATTCGCAACCAGCAGATCACTGATTGGATAAATCAGAAAATGCTCGTAACTCACTTGATTATGCAAGTAATACCGTCAAATTTATATTTATTATTTGACCAATTTAAATTGCCACGTGCTGTTATGGACAAAATGATATTTTTTTAAATTCCTTTATATAATCCTATGCCCTTTTGGGGGGTACTTAACGTTTATCTACTTCTTTAAACCCAAAGTTCTGAACTTAAACGAAAATAAACCCTCGTCTTAGCCAAAAATAGAAATAACGGATATTTTGTAATCGGATAATTAAATAGTTACATAATTATCTTGAGTTGCAGGTGTTTTTCGAGTAAATTAATCTTTTCCCAACAATTTATTTCATTGTATCCTAGTTCCTACATGAAATATATTCGCTTTACGGTGGAGTATAAATGTTAATATGTATACCTTTTGCATCATATTAATTAGAACTTACCTTAGACAGGTTTGTGGCGTTGATCGCAATGAAATACCACCGTCTTTTACGACAGTAATGTAATGTGTAATGATTTGAAGTATTTTATGAATAAATTTAATGAAGTAAAATACTCTTTTCATAAAATATTTAGATACATATATAAAACGTTACGCAGACGGTTTATTAATGATGATATAGAAATCATATGTCCGTTTGAGTGCTTTATATTGCCTTATAAAAAGTAAGGTCATTGGTCATTTCTTATAGTGTCGTAGAATTTCGAACTTAGGAATAATGCTTCTCATAGTATGCTAATTAACAAGTATGGTGATGTATGCACCTAGAGTTTTTTTTTGCAAGATGGTGATAGACAAGAAATGTTTTCCCCCTAAATTATTATTTACTTTAATGACGATATATCTTATCCCAGATATAATTAAACACATCCACAAAACATAATTTAATTAGAATGGAAAATGACTTTGATCAAACGCCATCTACGAAGTATAGGGCCATTGTGTATCTCCTCAAGTATGACAGTCTGAATAAATTCCCGACACATTCCTGAATCGCCCGATCTTTTCCAATTAACTTTAAATTGAAGAGGAAAGAAAGGAGGCGAGAGAAGAAGAGGGGATACACATTCACTTTCCGCTCTCTTTCCCAATTAAAACGCGCGCTCGCGGATATAAGGGAGGAGGGAAAAAAAAGCAACCCCCGATAGAACTATTCCCGTTCCTTACTCTTACTTGTTTTTCCGCGCAGATTCCAAAAACACTTTCCCTTTCTTTCTTCCCACTCCTCCTCCTTTGGCATCCTTCAGATTCAATTTCTTCCAAGTATAAGTTCCCATCGCTTTTCCTGCTCACCCCCTCGCTCCACCAGCGGAGTCCCAAACCCACCCAGACTCTCTCTCTCCCCCTCGTACCCTCTCCCCATCCCAACCAACCCATTCTTTCCTGATTTTTCCATCCACTCCCGAAACTTTCCCGTTTTCACCCCTTCTCCAAAACCCGCTCCCATCTCCCTTACCCTCCCTCCTCGCAACCCCCCGCCCGACCCCAGACTATCCAATCAGCGCCTTTACCTCATCCGACTCCGGCAATTCAGGGTCCCTTTCGAACCTACGCAATCCAAAGCCCTTGAAATATGGCCCTGCGTTATTGCTATCATCCAGCCTCCTCCTTCTCTCTGCGAAGATTTCCCCTCCCCACTCCTCCTCAGACCTCCCTCTCTTGTTCTCATCCACCCCTCCCCGTAAACTGCCTTCCCGATTTCTCCAGACGTATATCTTTCTCGCTAATCCTCCTCCATTCTTACCACCTCCAGCTTCACCCTCCACCCTCAACGAATAGCCCCCTGTCTCCCGCCGAACTCCAGTCAGATCCATCCCCCTCCACCATTCCATATATACAGTCATACATAGGTATATATACGCACGTGCGCACCCAAAAATTACCTACATCTTTTCCCTCCCTATTCACCCTGTCTCCGACCAATTCCCGATATTAGAACTCGTCTAATCTTTCACAAAAAACTAGCGAAACTACCGATACTCCAGATATTCAATTTTCTTTTCCGCTCCCGATTCCGGTTCCCTTTCATTCAGCTTCTCTTTCTTTTTTCCTCCCTCACAATGAGCCCCCTCCCCCTCCTCCAAAATGGTGCTCAAGTAAATGGTTGATATAAATTCTACTCCCCTCTTTTTCTTAGGAAATTGGAGAATGTTGATCGGATTTTTCCGTTGTTGTCCTCCTCCAGTTTGTTTATACTTCTATCGTTATCTCAAAGGTTCGCTTACCGAGTGATTTACTCATAGAAGAAATTAGAAATTTTATCATATTTCCTACAGTTTTAGATATACTATATGTGTCGCGATAGAAACACTCGTCTGCGCGGAGTACACCAATTGACAATTGCATCTGAGATCACTACGAGGGCACGAGTTCTTTGTAAAAGTTAAGATATCCGCAAACCTATAAATTGGTAAGATTTAAATAAACTATCTTGAGATATTGCCTATGATTAATTTTAAAGGCGTCCCCAATGATGACAAATGAAGTTAGGAGCAAAGATTAAAAATCTTCGAACTCCGGATATCTTTTGACATTTTGCTGCTAAATTTATTCATTTAGATTTGATAGTGTTCATGCATGACATCACTCTGAAGGAAATTATCAAACGATTCGCAATGAATCTAATCCCGTATTACTCATTTCGACTGGAGTGAACCTGATTTCATGATTGCCAGTCGGTATGATTTCAACGAAAAACTCGTAATTGAGCCAATTTTTCTTTTCACACAGAAATCACTTTATTATAAAAATGTGATTAATTCTGGTCGTAGTCTTTCGGAATCCCCTTCCTCCCTCCTCACTTTCCTTCCTCCTCCCATCCCCATTTCGGCGCATTCATCCGGGCGCGAATGCGAAATGGCTCATCACGGCGAAGCCACAATTCGAGAGAGAGAGAAGGCTGAATGAAGAGCGCTTTGGGCCCTTATTAGTAGCACCGCCCGGCGATGAGTTAGCGATTGTAATGAAACGTTCGTTACGATTACCCCCACAACGTGAGAGCATGTGGTGGCGGCGTATGGATAAAGAGTGGGTCCGGGGCGGCGTTTTGGGGGACGGGGACTGAATGGGGGGATGGGGGAGGGTTTGGTGGAAGCAGAGGGTGGGCGGGAGGGGCTTTTTAATGGAGACTCGCCGACGGCTCGCCGTGGCGCCCGGCGGCGAGCGAGCCCACCCACAATTTGGCAGTGATGTCCCACGCCGCGGAATGAAAGAAAGCTGCCTCTGCTGCTGCCGCTGCCCGGGGAAAAGGGGTTTTCCCATGCATAAAATTACCTCATTATTGGCGGCGCCGGGTCCGGGGTGAGTGTTTGGGGGTGAGTGGGGGGAGGGGTCGGGGGGAAGGGGAGGAACGGGATAAGGCGTAAGGAGGGAGAGGGGCGCTTGTTCAGGGATTGGTGTGTGTGTGTGTGGTGGGGTGGGGTTTCGAACCAGGGGGGAAGGACCGCCGCGGAACGAATCAATTCTTCCCAGAATGCCCTCTGTTTTACACTTTCTAATCAGATTTTCAGCACGGTGAGGATTACTGGGATATCTGGGGTCCCTGGGGGATGAAAAGAGGAGGAGGGAAGTTGTGCGGGTCCGGGAGAAGGGGAGGTTTGGTTGTTAAGCGACGGGGTGGGTGGAGAGAGTCGAGGGGAGGGGGAAGAAGAGGGGAAGGAGGGGTGGAGAAGAGATGCCTCATGGTATGAAAGGAAATCGAATAAAAGATGAAATAAAACCGATTGGCTCATGAATAAAAAAAACTTTTCCCTTTGAGAAGGACCGGTGGAAAATTGGACGAATGGATAGTTCGAACGATTTTTTCCGAAATTAATTCCCTCTCGAGTAAGGGCTTTCACCGGCCGCTCGGGTTCTCTCCCGCTTCCATTATTTTCACCATTGCTCCTCTCTTCCGGGTATTTATTGGCTCTATTGGATTTTTCAAAGTTGCTCGGATTAAAAAAAGGCTTGGCTAAGATTTTGTTCGAAGTTTCATGTTCAATACATTGAGGGGCTCATTAGCATATTTTTTTAATCAGTGGTATAATAAGTTCTTCAGTTAGAGTATTAAATCATAAGGCACAATCAGTAACAGAATCAGTTATCGGTTGACTTCCTATTCGATTATTTTTAGGGAGCCACTATTTTGCGTGTGAAAATGAAATTATATTAACTGCTATTGTTCCACGTACGTATATGATAGCCGCTCGCTCAAGTTAGTGCACCGGAACCTTAATGTTTTATATGATTAACTGAAAGGTCATCGCTATTGGAATGAGTAATTATATATACATGTATTTTGGTTGGTAAGATATATAAGAATAGCGTGCAACATTAATGATTTCTATTCATCTAATGAAAATGATTATTTTATTCATGGATAAGTCAATTGTGTGACGAAAAAATCAATTGTTTCGTTGTCACTCCTTAGTAAATCATTTGTTTGTATTAATTATTCTGAGGAAATAGATTTTCCCGTTTGATATTGGATAATAGCAAATGTCTCCCATCCCATGTTTTCTCGATTTAATATCCAAGTGGGTGTACTATACCCTGGAAAACATCACGTAATCAATTCAGGTTAACGCACCAATAACGTACTATAGGTCTATAGAATTTAGTAAACATTCTGGTAGCCAATTTTCACACAAAGTGATTCGAAATGTTTTGTCAGGTTCACATGGCAAGTTCGATTCCAGCAATTCTTGTTAATTACAGCCACTTCGCGGCTGATACTTCATGCCTTACATTTAATTAATTAATTTACATTAGCGGTTTGTAGTGCTATTTACCCTTAATCGTTGATTTTAGATTTGCTGGACATTTTTTGACCAGCTTTCATGGATTACACCGCATTAACTTCGGTGGAAGGCAAAAATTTTCAAATGTCTCACGTTTATGTAATGCATATTTTTAGCCATTTTTTTCTTTGTGTTCTGATCACAGTGTCATGATTGAGAGAATTTGAAATGAGCAAACATGAATTTGCGTTGCGATGGTATTCAAGGGAATCTCCAAGAGCATAAAATGCACAAAGCGAAATGCAATTTCATTTTAACAGTTTAACATTTCGTTGAAGTGGGCAATTTAGTATTTTCTCAGAAATAAGTAATGCGCATTATTTGTCAAACATTCACTGTGAAACGATTAGATATAATGGGATTCGGCTAAATAGTACAGCCTTCACTGCATTCCAATCCTTAGATTAATATCTTCAACATTTTTTTTCTTTTACTCTCCTATCGCATTCCGCAAAACCCTCGATACTCGCACTCAAATGTTTTCACATGCTTCGCCATTTTCCTATTGCATTTATCCTTCTGTCTTTATCTCGGGTTCTCTCCTTTTAACTCTAGCTCTGTGAGCCTCATAAATTCACGCCGGATTCTACAGATGTATTATATTTAAATTCAAGGTTTTTCGTTTCTGGTAAAAAAAATAAATTGGATTATAAGCTATTCTGAGAGCATTTGGTTTCATTTTTCCGTAAAGAAGTGACATATTTATTAGTAATCTTCTACCCCATTTGTTAACAAACCCATGTTGGTGTACTAGAGAAAGTCATGATTAGTATCTGAATTCGTTCTAGTAATTTTTTCGAGCACTCATTTCCGTTTTTGTAACATATGTGGATTAATGTCCATTATTTATGCAAGAAACTGAAGAATAAAGATGCTAGAAATTTAGATTTTTAGTCAATTATATTACGACAAATTATTGTCATGCATTGGTACTGTTTAAGTAATAATCAATTAAAATTTCCAACATATGAACTTTAACTTAAATGTTGCTCTCTTTGCCTGCATTTTAAGAGCTAGTGTGTAATTGTAAATGATAACATCGACATACATTTATGCTACCGTTCCTGTGGCAGATTCAAATATGTTAAAATAAAGCTTGAATTCCAGATGGCAATTTGTTTTAAACGATATCGTATGCAAATAGAACAAAAGTTTGAGTAAAACGTGTTAATTCATATCCAGTGGTTTTTCCACTCTTTGCTAAAAATTAAACTCTGCCGGTAGCATTCTCTTCTACATTGTGCCGTGTCCCACGATTAAAAAGTGACGTCTACAGTTAATCGTGGAAAATTCAAGGCTACCTATTTTCAGGAGATTTTCCAAAGGGCTAAGCATCAACTTACGTGAACATTTTCAGAATTAGTGCATCATATCATAAAGAGCATATCGGGATCACACGCCAATGAGTGAAGCACATCAGTCTCTATTCTCCTCCAATTATGTAACGGATATTTCTTAATGGGCTAAATATTTTAACAGATAACTTAATGTCTTTCACATATGGGAACGTTTCGCTGCTGGAGACCATTAGACGTTCGATATTGGCTTGGTTTTACAAACTCGAAAATATTTCGAATTTTTTGGGAATTCATTTTCACTCAGAACCCTGGATGTTCATTTCCACAGCTGTTGTAAGCGTATTATTGTACCCTTACCGCTTACTCCCTCCCTCTACATCCTAATGGTATGCATTTCACCGAGATGAATCCTTTCACCCCGCACTTCCAATCTTTATCTACGATACACTCAACCAAGAGTCGTTCTCCCTTTGGGTATCCATTCCAACAGGCAACGCGCATGTACAGGCAGACGTTATAATAAGTGAGTTCCCCTTACCCAGTTTACTCCTTTAACTCTTCCCTTCTGAAGAACTTAGGGAGATGGAGTGAGATAACTCGGGAAAGGGGCGAGGGGTGGTGATGGGGCCGGCTTGGGATGAGTAGGCGGCGGGACGTGGGGATGGGAGGAGGGGGAGATAGGTTAGGGAGTGAGATAGACCAGCGCTCTCAAACGAGGGACTGAGACTAGTGGCGCATATCACCTTGGTTACCAAATGTAATCTCGCATGCTGATGTGTTTCCCTCCTCCGCCTGTTAAATTGATATACGGGCGAGATAGGAAGGGGGGTGGGGTGGAGGTGGTGGGCTGGGAGGGGTTGAAGGAGGAGGGTAGAGGGGTGGGAGAGAAATCCCGCCACGAGGGAGGAAGATGCCTCTCGGAAGATGGAGAGAGAGAAAGGGAGAGAGAGAGAACGAGGGGGTGCGTTGGCGGAGGAGTTTTTGGAGAGAGGAGTGGAAGAGGGGGTGGCGTGGGGGTGGAGGTCGGAGGGGTGTGAGGCTGTCTGACTCGACGAAGGGAGATCGGGGTGGGGGCGACCGGAAGGAGAGCGGAGGAGAGAGGGGGAGATCGGGGCTGGTTGGTGGCAGTGGTGTTGGTGGTGGTGGTGGCGGTGTAGGCAGAAGAGGAGAATTCTCGCTCTTTTGATATGGTAATCGGAAAAGGGGTTGGGGCTCGGGAGGGCTGGCGTACTCAGTTTTGTGTGATGGGAGAGGGCGAGGAGCAAGCGAAGGGCGTGGGGAAGCGGGCGGCAGGGGTGGGTCGGCGAGGAGGAGTTTCGGGGCGAGGAGGAGGCAGGGAGGGACGATGACGATGAAGAGGGAGTTCTGAGTCGGTGTGACGGAGTGCTGGAAGAGCGGGGGAGGGAGGGAGGGAATGAGTGTTGGGGATGATAGTGGGTGGGGCCGGATGTTTAATAGCGAGGATATGCCGTCGAGGGAGAGGGTTGAGAGAGAAAGGGGGAGGATGAGAGGAGAAAGACGGGGAGAAGAGGGATCTAGGTGGGCACAGGGATGATTAAGAGATGAGGGGGGTCGGGGGAGTATCGAGGGGGAGAGGTGGCTGTAGGCGCACGTTGGGGTTGGTGAGTGACGTAGGGGGAGAAGGGTGGGAGAGATGGAGGCGGGAAGGGTTTTGGTGGTGATGTTGGGAAGTGAAGGGTTTAGGGAAGTCTAAAGGAGTTAGCTCATGGGGAAGACGGGAGCAGAGTCAACGGAGATGCCTAGGAGGAAGGTTTTAAGTTAAAGGAGTGGGGGAGGAAGGAGGAAGTGTTGGGTTTGCCATGGTTTTCTGTTGAAATAGCGGGTGGATGGCGGGTGAAGTATCGACCCATTACTCGACGCGACTGCAGAAATATTTCATATGTGAGGACACAATTGAATATCACTCACCATAATACAAGCTATGGCTAGATTGGCTACTGAGGCTTGGGTTTGACACTATCACGAACGTGTTAAGCTATGAAGGCATATTAAAAGTATTTCTCAGAGAAAATTTTGAGACAATCGATTTTCACTGGTAAATCGAAGCTATATTAGTCTTTATAATACTGTTATCTGTGGGATGGGTAGAGACGGAATATTTATTGAATATCCAGGCCCCACGCCACGTCTGGTATCGTCAGGCGTCCAACAGTTTAAAAAATCAAACAGAAGCATATTCCACGACAAAAATAAATCCCGGCTATACATCACGGGAGTTTTCTTTAAGATTATAATTTTATTATAAGGCATAACTATCCTAACATAATCAGGATCCAAAATGCTTAAATATGTAACCTCCCAACGAATTTCTCCCGTCCATTCCAGCACATGAATTTGAATTTTAAACCGTCGCTCTTCGCCGTCGAATGGGCAATCTCGTTGAGCGGCTGGATGAATAAATAAAAGGAGTGTGTCTTGAGGCGTTTAAAACACACCTTGGCCTTTCGAACACGAGACGCAAAGAGAGACGAGTCAGAAGAGAGGTAGAGGGGGTGAGGAAAGAGTCGAGGCGGTAAACTACTCTTCCTCCTCCTGTTACAAGGCGGAACTCCGCTAAGGAAGGTGAGGGACGGAGAGAGAGGTCGAGAAAGAGAGTGAGAGAGAAAGAGAACAGGTAGGGGAGAGAGAGAAATGGAGAAATAGGGAAGAGACGTCAGGAGATGGGCTGACAAAAAGCGAGAGGGAAGGAGGAAGTTTTCTGGTTTGCGAGTTTCTCCGGTAGATGGCTTATAGATTGCTTGGTCCGCAATGAAGAGGATGATGAGGATGTGACCCAAGGCACATGAATATTTAGGAGTTAATTCGACTTCGAATCCTGTCTTGTGAGGGGAGAGCCCAGAGAGGGAGGGGACCGAGTTGGGCGGGGTGTGGGGGGGGCAAGATTGGGGGAGAAGCGGGGGTCGGGGAGTGATCTTGGAGTTTAGGTTGGGGTGGGAGGGTTATCGGTGGGTGAGGTATGGTGGGAAGGAGGAGAAGGGAAGAGGGTAGGCAGTGGGAGTCCTGTCTCGGAGGAGGGGACTGATGAAGAGGATACGACGGAACGGAGAAATTATTGGAGAGGAGAAGATGATGAAGCGTGCGCAAGAGGTCGGAATAGAGAGAGAGAGAGTGAAGGGGCAAAGCGGAGGGGAGATATGGGCGAGGGAATGGTTTAAATCCCTTTACGTGCACACCATTTCTCCTGCAAATTGGGCTGGCATGACTCAAACGGAATGAATAGTTGACTATTAATAAATCGTGTTTCAGATACATAGGTTCAATACCACCAGGTCTGTGAAAAGTATCTTTCTTTTTTTATATCTTATTCTCGTTGTAGATTATCTTTCACTTTGCTCTGTGCGGAATCGATTTTGATTTCATTGCTGAGAAGTAATACTCTACTTATATGCATTGCGTCTTTCTATTAAAAGCGGGAATATTGGATTTTTTCTCACCTGGACAGTACTGCATTAGGCCTCTTCAATGGCGCTAAGTAAGGAACGCTCTACGTGACGAATTTGCCGCTTATGTTTTAGTTAAAAGTGTTGCTTTTCCCTCATTGTTTAAAGAACCTTTATTCACAACGAAAACCTACTGTTAATATCTAATTCAAAACGTAGGTTAGTGTCAAAAATCAGTGTTTTTCGTAATTATTTGATTATTTCAATAAACAAATAATTTAATTTATTTGAAGCAGAGACTGACATAGTAGTTTCGCCTGCATCACTTAGTCAATGAATAGTTTTTTTTGTCAGATCCAATGATAATATCATGCCAATCAAACATAAACCGGTTTTTAAACGAAACATTACTTTAATGTTAGAGCTTAGCTAAGCTATTAGCAAGACCTGCAAGTTTCATTAAATATGAAATTTTAAGACTTCTTATTGTTTGCTTTAATATTTTATTGATAATTGAACTCTATCCATGTCTTTCATTTCCAAAAATATGTCATCATTCTATTATAAATTAAACACTTTTGCATAAACTCTCTTCTGATCGTCATTCAAAAGGCATCTTATGGGTAGGAGTAATTTTTACCATATTAAATGAATTCCGTTTGATGTAAGTATGCTCATATTGGTTAGCTGTGTTATTTAAAGTATACTTATTGATTTTTTTGCTAACAAAAAGCCAGTTATAACAAAGACGAAGACTGAAGAATTCTGCATATCCGGGTTTTCACCGCGTTATTGTTTGAAGCCGACAACAGTTTCGCCAAAGTTTCATCCGGCGTCTTCAGGTCGAAGATGAGGGACTCAGTTTCAGTTTCAAAGGTTTTTATTCCGTCAAAGTGAACAATACATATTATGAAATATACAAGTTGGCAATGATACAAGATAAGTACATGATTTATGAAGATACAATTTTTTGATTATGACGAAATCCCGTTATAGGCCGTAGCCTCTTCGGGTAGGAAAAGTTAACAACATGATAAAAGTACAAAATGTGCGGTTGCATGAAATCTTAGAAGATGTATCTATAAAATTAACAATCAGTTCGTTCGTTCTTCCGGGGTGGCATATGGCCTGGCATTCACCCGAGGGAGTGAGGAAACCCGGAGAAACCCCACTCTCAGATTTTGGCCGTCCTTATATAGGTGGTCCCGTCCAGGTGCTGCTCTCTGATTGGTCCTTTTTTCAAAGGACCCTCTTCCACGCGTTGTGGAGATGGTAGCCTTCATCTCTATTGAAATTCGCCGGGTTTTTGGCTATCTCAATAGCTTCTCTAATTAGACGTGGGTAATATCTACTTTCTTTACTTATGATTGTAGCGTCATGGAATAGAATATCATGGCCGGGTTCACTCCATTTATGCTCGGAGATGGCCGAGAGGTGAAACTGTTTATTCGTAGTAGCCCGGAGGTGTTCTTTCATCCGAACTTTCATAGCTCGGCATGTTTCCCCGATGTAGGCTTTCCCACATGAACACGGTAATTGTAATTGTAATTTATTCATTCACCATAAGCATAGAATTATGCATGGCTTTGTCAAAACATGTTTTACACTTCATTTCAGTAAAAAAAACATTATGCAAAATCAAAACAATATGCAAGTACAATACATACAATTTACAACTTTTTGGAGTTAACACATTTCAGTTATACATTTCAAATGGTATGCATTAGAAAATCATCTACACTATAAAATAATTTACATGAAAGTAGTTTTTTCTCGGCACACTTAAATTTAAAGGAACTTTTGATATTTTTAATATAAGCAGGCAATTTATTGTACATAAGTATTCCCTGATGATCTATCCCTTTAATCGTTTTATTTACTCTGTGCTGACTTACATGGAATGCATTTTGGCTTCTCGTATTATGACTATAAAGGTCACAGTTTTTAATAAACATGTTCTGATTTTTGTTAATAAGAGACACTGTTTCAAGAATGTATAGACAAGGAAGAGGTAAGATTTCTAGTTTTTCAAAAATAGGTTTACTGGGAGCTCTATTGTTAGAATTAGTTATTATGCGAATAATCTTTTTTTGCATTTTAAATAATTTTGGAAGGAAGATAGAGGAGCCCCAAAAGGGAATACCATAATGGAGAAGTGACTGCACATAGCCAAAATATATAGTCCTCAATGCCTGAATGCAAATGATTTCCTTGAGTACATGGAATGCATAACAGATTTGTGCCAGTTTTTGAGATAAATTATTAATATGTTCCTCCCATGAAAGATTAGAGTCAATCCAAATACCTAAAAACTTTGTTACCTTTAGTTCTTTTATGGGGCAACTGTTAATTATTGGATATAAATTTATTAACTTCTTCTTGAGATTGAAGTTTAAATAATGGGTTTTACTAACATTTAAAGATAGCTTATTGTCAGTGAGCCAGTTCATCAAATTATGTGTAGTTTCTGTTACCTCGTTCATTAACTGAGTGGGATTATGGTTATTAAAAATTAAGTTAGTATCATCAGCAAATAGTATTGTATTGGAGAGTGGTAAATTTGCAGGTTTTATGGAGACTAAAAATAGTAGTGGTACTTGATAGACCCCTTCGTATAGGTCTTTCGAGATTTTGTCCTTCGGTCCGAGGAGCGCGTCCGCTATTTTCTTGGTGCAGTTGAACCTTGTCACCACGTCGTGCTTTTTAAGGATTCTGGCTATCTTCTCGGATGTTCCCGATACGAAGGGGATAGTCGCGTATGCCTTTGGGTCCGGTTCCGTCTGCTTGATTGACTTGTCAGAATCTCGTCTTCGCCTTTCTTCCCTGGCGGTCCTTTTTAGGACCATATCGTTCCGATAGCCGTTTTGTTGTAGTGCTCTCAGGAGATGTTTCTTTTCAGTCAGCAAAGAATCGGCGTCAGAGATTTCATACGCTCTGTGAACTAGTGTGTCCACCAAAGATGTCTTCTGGAGCGGATGGTGGTGAGAGGTTGCGTTTAGATAACGGTCGGTGTACGTCTTCTTTCTGTAAACAGCATGTCCCAGCTTCCCACCACTCTTCTTTTTGACTAAGACGTCCAAGAAAGGTAGTTGGTTGTCCTTTTCTACTTCCATCGTAAATTTGATGGAATGATGTTGTGAGTTGAGAAATTGAAGAAATTTCTGAAGTTCTGCTGCGCCGTGCTGCCAGATGACGAAAGTATCATCCACATATCTTAACCACATCCTAGGTTTTTTCTCTTACTGATTAAGGATCTTTTCTTCTAAATGCTCCATAAACAGGTTAGCCACTACCGGAGACAGCGGCGAACCCATGGCTGCACCCTCTGTCTGCTCGTAGAATTCATCGTTCCACAAAAAATAAGCATTCGTGAGGCAATGCTCCACCAGTGTGGGGAAGTCTTCCGGAATACCGTTGGAGGTTAGGCCTCTGATGATCTCCACCGATTCCTTAATCGGGATGTTAGTGAACAGTGAAACAACATCGAAGCTCACCAATAATTCGTTGCTGTCCATTGTGATCTTTTTCAGGGTGTCGATGAAATGCCCGGAGTTTTTCACGAATGACGATGTTTTTCCGACGTAGAACTGTAGAGATCGGGCCAGGTATTTCGCCAGTCCGTATGTTGAAGCATCGATGTGGCTGACTATAGGTCGGAGTGGTATCCCCTCCTTATGTATTTTCGGCATTCCGTATAATCTGGGTGGTTTGGGAGCCGAAGAAAATAGTCCACGTTGTTCTTCCATCGGAATGAGGGATTTCTTTATTAGAGCTCTGGTGTTTCGCTCTATTTTTGCTGTCGGGTCGGTCTTGAGTTTCTTATACGTCCCGTCTTGGAGAAGTTCCGTAATTTTGCTCCGGTAGTCCTCTTTGTTGATTACCACAGTTGCGTTCCCTTTGTCTGCAGGTATTATGAGGATGCTCTCATTTTCTTGCAGGTTCCTCAGAGCACTGTAATTTATACAAAAAGTGAGTTGTTGATTGAAAAATGATGTTAATCATATCGACTTTTCTATATATTATCATTTAGGTAAACTTACACTTTAAAGAGTAAAAATAACTTTTCATGTATTTATTTATTTATTTTCAAACAGTATTCACACACAGAGAAAAATATAACAAAAACATGAAAGAGGACAAAATATAATAACAGCAAAACAATAAACGAGAACCGAGAGTGTGCAGGGGAAATATTTAATTTGTTGGCAGGTGAGATGAAGCTTTGGTGGTGACATTGTTACATGATAGGTGAAAAGGATCGACAGTGTGAGAGATTGAAATTAGAAGAGAGAAGAGGCGAAATAATAGTGAGCGCTTAGTGAGTTGATAATAAATAACTCAGGTTTTGTCGAGTTAATATGATCCTGGTGAAAAATGATTATTAGATTTTTAAAATATGTCAATCCATACCTATATGGGGTGGTCAGAAAACGATATTAAAAATAAATCAGAATCATTAGATGTGGGACTGGCGATACTTAGATGAATTGAAAGAAAGCAGACTAGCAGAAAAGAAAGCGGAGAGGGAGCAAATTTGGATCCAATTGGAGAGAAAACTTCGAGCGCCAAGGGGTGCATTTACTGTTTATGGATGTGGAACGGGTCAAAGAATAGGGAAAACTCCTAATATTCCCTTCGAAGCATTGCTTGATATACTAAGGTAGAGTTCACCTAGTTAGTTATAAAACCTTTCGGCGCGTGAAATTCACGCTTGGATATTCGGGGAAGCAATTTCTCCACTCTCGACCCAAAGCGTCCCAGAATGATCTAGTTCGAGTGAACACAAATACCACACACAGCTTGAGCCTGCTTGAGGGTATCCGAAGGTATCGCCAGCATTTGAACCCGTGACCCTCCAGTAGTCGGTCGCTCTCCCCACCGAATGAAACTCCACGACGCCCCAAGGAGTAGAGTGAAATGATGGAGGGAGAAGGGAAGGGAAAGGGGAGTGTGAGAGAGATATTGGATGATGCGTCTGTGGGAGGGAGAGAGGGGGTGGCGGCCGGGGGGTGGCGGCCGGGGGGAGAGAGAAAGAGAGAGAGAGCGAGGGTGGCGTATGTAATGCATACATATGTGCACATGAGGGAGAGTGCTAAGGGGTGCGGCGGTTCTGGGTGTGGGGGAGGGTCGGTTTCGGGTTTTTCGAAGGAGGGAGGTCGAGCGAATGATTGAGGGCTTTTGTTCGACCGTACTACAACCCTACGTGTCCCCTCCCACTGCCGCTCTCCCGGACCTTCCCATATCCACCTCCCTCCTCCTCTAGAAACCATCCCCCCCCCGGTCCCTCTTCGTCCCATTCCCCCAAAAAAGTTATGACTTAGGGCATGCGCAGGTGAACCCCCCCCCGCCCCACCTACCGTTCTCTCTTCCTCCGCCCGGCTCCCCAAGCCCGTCCTCAAAACCGCTTCCAGCGGAGAGGGCTCCCAACGACCCTTTCATATCTCTCTCTCTCCTCCTCTCATGGCTTCCACCTCCTCTCCTTATCTTTCCCTCCCCCTGTCCCTCCGACGCCCCCTTTCCGTATAACTCCCATAATTCCGTATATATCTCTCCCCTTCTCTCTCTCTTTCCAGTTCCGACCAAAAGGCCTTCTCCCCTTCTCAAATACCGCCACCATAAAATCCCACCCCATCCCACCACTCATATAGATCGACCAATGGAATCTTCCGCTTCCTCGGCAAGGGGTGGGTTGCGTTCCGGGGAGGGTGCGGGAGGGGGCGGAGGGTTAAGGGGGTGGAATATTTTGCGGTCGGTATGTTATGATACGCGGGTCGCCATTGGAGGATTCTCCTCTTCCCCCATTCGGGGAGGGGAGCGCTACGGCGGTATAAGGCTCCGGTTGCCATGGGGGAAATATTGGGAGGGGGATGGGAATCTTCGCTCGGGTTGGGTGGCCGGAAAGGGGGGGATTTCGGATGCGTGGGCGGGGGAATGTATGTGGAAGGTTTTGAAGGGGTCGTGGTGTCCGGGAGGTGGCGCGAGAGAGAGAGAGGCGAGGGTTGGTAGGGGGAGGGGCTGTGGGAGGAGGGGGAGTAGGCTGTGCACGTGCGTGGGAGTGTGGAGCGAGGGGACGTTTTCGACCATATTTGAAGGGTTGGATGTGGTTATGCGTAAGAGGGAGATGAGATGGGCGCTTGATGGGATAGAGAGGACGCCCGGTTCTCCTGACGCTTCTGCTCAGCGCGGCCTCCTCCCACGCTCCCTGCCTCCGTCTCCCATCCCCGTCCGCAGACTCTCGAAAGGTGAGAACGTGAAGGGAAGTAGTGCACGAAAGGATTCGCTATGAAAAAAATTTACACCCAACCAGCTGCACGCCGTAAAAGTTGGCACGTAAGTCCCCAAAACAGAAAGGGACATTATTTTTATTCCGTCAAAACGGCAAAGAGATGAATTACAGAGCTCTATAAAGAATGATTTTTTTCTAGGTTTGCCTATCGAATGAGAATCAGTAATCAGGAGTGTATTTTTAGTTATGATGTACTCTACTTGGAAGAATCTTGTAATTATATGCTAGTCGTAGCGTGTACCATATTCTTGACATCTAATGTCATCCAATCATAATTACGTAACAGTAAAACTATTGGTTTATGAAAGTAATCTTCTGCTACATTCAAAATTTTACAACATATACCAATTTTAGTCAAGCAATGGTTTAGTAGTCATTCATTCTTCAGTTTTGTAGCTTTAGAAAAGTAGATTACCTCACTTTCGTGAGAATAGCACTTAATTTTGAATAGCATTTTGAAATCCACGCGCCGCCAAATTGGTTCACCAATTTTGCGGCCTTCGTTATCCACAAAGAGTAAAAATAATTGCCTTAATCAATTACATTTTCGTAAAATACTGTATATTGTTGCACCCTCTCATTCATACAAGTCATAATCAAATCGAAAGTTCATAGTGACGATGAAAAGGAGGATCTTTTTCATCCCTTTGATAAAGTTTTTGAAAATAGTTTTAACTTGCAAAACTCATGGGAAATACTAAATTAGTTAACTTTTTTTACATTTAATTAACTATAAATGTATCTACTTACACATGTATATATATATATATATATATATATATATATTTATTTATTTACTTTTATTAACAGAGCGCTCTTCGGCGATGAACAAATATATAAAAACTAAAAAAATTTTTTAATCATTGAAACACGAAGAAAGGACACTCATATGTAGCACTTACGTATGTGTGTCCTTTTTTGTGTTTCTCTGTTTAAAAATCTTTATCACTGTGTGTGTATATATATATATATATATATATACACGCACATATACACACATGTAATTGTCCAACTATCCCGATTACAGAATATCAAATAATAATTTCCTTATTTGAAGTTGCAAAGCTGAAAAATTCTTTTTCTTCAAAACGTAAAATGATTGCCAATTTTTAAAACTAGCATAGAATCCCACGTAGGATAATCCATTCTATGGCATCTGTACACAAGGGAAAATAAACGATGAATCAACGTAAAAGATAAGATAAACAAGCACCACTTGATCATCAGTTGTTCGTAATCGATGGAAAAAATCCACCATTTACATCTTGAAGCTCCCCTCATTTCCTCGCCATAACTTCCTTTTTCATTTGCCGCACCGAAAAAAAACATCAATTTAATCACGCATAAAAAATCCCCGGACGAGCTCGAATCTTTCTCCTTTTTTTTCGGATACATCGTAAGTCATTCTTCCCTCTTCCTCTATCTCCTCCCTCCCTCCCCCCACCTCTCCCGCGCTCCCTCCAACACTCTCCCCCGCCCAAAAATCTCTCCTCCGCCTCTACGTCATCAGTCAGCCTCTCCGTCCCCATCACGACTCTTTCTACCCCCCTCCTCCCGCCGCATCCTCCTCTCTCTACCTGCCACCCTTCCTCCTCCCCCGCCCCACTCCCACTCCTCACAACGGTGGAAAAAACACCCTCTCCTCGTACGTATCTATATATTTTTTCTGATGGTTCGCCATTTTTCTCGAATCTTGCTGCCTGTATAGATCTTCCATCACCCTCTTTCTCTCGGCCCTTGCCTTTCCCCGTCCTCCCATACACCCCCTTCCCTCCTCCCCCCCTGCCACCCTCTCTCCCTCCCCGCTGTCACTTTCCTATTCCCTTCACGTCTGAAGCCCACACACCGTCCCCACCTCGCCTTGCCCTTCCCACCTCCTCGCCCCACCCACCCCTTCGTCCTTAGCCTCGAGACTCACCCTCCTCCTCCTCCCCCAACACTCCCTTGCGCCCCCTCGGAAATTCCATCGCATCCCCCAAAACCTCCTCCATCCATCCCTCCCCGACAACGGGGGCCGCCGACCCCCATCGCCTCCTCCCCGCCCCCTCAATCGACCCCTCCCGACCCCCTTTATCAAATCCGACCATCGCGTTCGGTCCGGGGGTGGAGGGGGTTGCGGCGGGTGGAGGGTGTGGTGGGAGGAGACTTTAACTCAAGGAGGCATCAATCATTTCTCCCGACTCAAAACGAGCCGAGTGGAGCGAGCGGTGGGTGGGATTTCGGCCGGAGATGAGTTCACGGACGAGGATTCGGTTGAGGGGGAGAAGGAAGGGTGGAGGAGGATCTTGCGGGGAGGGCCGCGTGAAAAAAAAGTGGAGAGGGGAGTAGGACGGAGGGAGGGACGCTGAGAAGAATGAATAGATTCGTTCCGTGGTTGTGCGCCGTCCCTCCCCATGCATTTTTTTCCCCCAACCGGTCGAGGAATGATGTTTATTTTATGCGACGTAGAAGCATTGTTAATATACCTAATGCGTTCGCGTGAAGTTACTTCCGGTGTGTTTGTGCCCGTTAAGTGAACGTGTTCATTTTTTCAATTTAAATGCCGGCCGAGCGCGAAAAATTTGAGAAATTATTGGTGATTGCATATCACTGTGGACTTCTGTTCATTAGAAGCGTATACTTAATACTATATTTTGAATAGCTGAAACAGTGAATGCATATAGTCAGTCTAGTCTCTCTAGTCGTACCCATTAATGTCGTGTAATTTTTGGAGAAATAAAACAGTTACCGTGGTAATTTATGATTCTGTTGAAATATATTTGCCGCAGAGCAAATATTTGGAATCTGATCAGACGTAAATAAAGCTCATTTATTTAAGCATTCATTCGTGCAATTTAATTTTTTAATTATCTTGATAATTTTTTAATATTCATGTGGTTAATTAAAATCCATGCCTAGTTTTTAGTAATCGATGGTGTAATAATCGTAAATTGAATGATAACATAGCTTGACAATCAAACTGGAATGATCAAACTCTGAAAATGCTTTTACCTCATATGCCTCTAAAGCTTTCACGAGGTTGTAGTAGACTGTGACATGCGTGAATAAGGTAAAACATAATCAAAGTCACAAAACATCACGTGGGAAATGGGATGCGCTTCCCACTGAAACAGTTGCAATTCTTATTTTATTTTTCACCTCAGAACCGAATAATTATGCGGAGCTAAAATACTCGTACGTATAAGATCGTATCGTCTTAATATGTCAAGTTTTATTGTGACCCATTATCAATACTATATATCATGTTTGAAAACTTGTTATTTGTCATAACTTTTAACTAATTTATTATTAGGGGAAAATTATTTAAATGTCGTATTTTATTTCTTAAGGAATATAGTACATTAAGATGATTTCATTTAATTTTATACAATAAGACTATGAACTTTCACTTTTCCTGTCTCCAGATCAATTAAATACAGGAGTGCATGCTATGGATACAAATATACAGACAAAGCGGTTTGAGTATTGCAAAAATGGTGTACTCAACAAAAAGCATGTTGTAGAATTTACTTAAGGGCATTATAATTTTAACAAACGTTAACAAGTTTCACAATTTTATTTAGTTAGAAGAATAAAATTACCGAGGATATAGTATTTCAGAAAACACATATCTATTAATTCATGCCCTGAATATTTTGTAGGGACGTTCGAAATATCACCGAAGTGAAAATATCATTAAATGGTAGCCATATATTCACATAAACATCCCGGTGCCAGGATACTCTGGGAGTGAGTAGTGGGAGAGGAGACAAGGGGCCAATGGCAAGAGGGAAGCAGACGGGCGGAGAAGAGAAAGCGAGAGGGAGAATGGGGAAGGCGAAGAGAAAAGGAGGGAAAATAAGAGAGAGGTTGTCACTTGCATGAGTGAGCCGCTTCAGGATTGGTAGGCAATGAGGAAAGAGATGGAATGGTAAGAAAGGGGCGGGGAGGGGTGCGTATTCTGGGTTGCGAGGGGGTGGGAGATCGGGAGGAGGTGGTTAGGTTGGATTCGAGCACTCGCCCCTCACCCCAACTCATCCATGGCGCTCACCTTCCTCTCCCTCTCCGGCACCCCCCTCCATCCTCTTTCCTTCATCCATCCCGCCAACCACCGCAGCGCTGATCGCTTCACATAACTTCCCTCATCCATCTTCCTCTCCTTCCAGAAGTCCCTTCCGATGCAGGCATAGCGGGGGAACGGGGGCGCGGGGGGAGGGAAGCCTATAGCGGCGGTGGCAACCCACGGGAGATGGCTCTTCCAAACCACCTCCCACCCCCTCCTACACTCTCCCACCGCCCCCCCCCGCTCCCGGCCGCACCCACCCAAACGCCCCCTCCACATAGTCGCAACAAAACGCTTCGTGCCCACACCTACACCCATCCCCCCCATCTTTCGTCTAATTCCCCTTCCTCTTCCCCTCTTTGTCTCCCACCCTCAAATGTGGCTCCTCCTTCCTCAAATAAAAAGCGGTCCAAAATGCGAATCAATTTGTCAGAAGATCTCTTCCTTCCTCCCCGTCCCCCGCCGTCCTCGTAGCTCACCTCCGCCCCCTCCTCAACCATCCTCCCTATTCTTTTTCACCCCCTTTCACTCGCGTATCCCGCCCTCCTCTCGTTCCCCCTTCTATTTGCCCCGTCTTTAGCTGTCACCTTGCCTTTAGCATCCAGCCCCGCGTTATCATTATTCCACGCTTGCGAAATTCGCACCCTATTTCCATTCGGAGGAGAGGTAATCGTCTCGAACAATGGTGCACCTGATAACTTGGGGAGAAAGTTGCCGTCAGCTCGAGTGGGGATCTCGCTGATATGCTGTCCTGCGTGCATGTGACTCCCCACAGAATGGTTTCGGGTTTCGTTCCCCGAGTCAAGAAGAATTCTCACATGTACTCCCACGCCTGCTTCCGTGTTGCTAGCATCAGGATGTCGGCGTGGGTGTGTTGAAGTTCTGGATGTTACATCCCTGATATAAAGAAGTACACTTCCCGCTGGACATTTGACACTCATAAACGTTTAGCATCGTTTTACTTCTAAAGTGGAGGCTATACTAAATTTTGAATTCGTTTACTTAAACCAAATACCTCGGTATTTATTCTCACAATGTTCTCACAACTTATTTAATGTCTTACCCTATGAAATTGTTTCAGCAATTTCGTTCACATTTTTCTCTCAAGTGAAATTGGGCAGTGTATTGCGTGGATGCACAGTCCATTTAATGTTTTCTATTGAATGTTTGGATCCATATCTACTTCAACGCTATCACTCTGTTCCAGTTGATATCGTTACTTCATAGCTCATTATGTGATTGTATCTATCCTGTTGGCGTGATCATGACCCATATTTGTTTCTTTTGCAGTTATTAGTATTTGAGCAATGTTTACTATTTCAGTGAAAGTCTTAAGACTTTCACTGAAAATCTTGCCGATGATATGGGTAACTTAGAATTTTCATGGAGTGAAATATTAGATACGGATGCCCTTGTATTTTATTACGTATCACTCCGTCAAATTTAAAAATTCCCTTGTTATTTTTAAATAATTTCTATTTCTTCTGTTTACTTCCTCAATATGTTGAACTTTTTCCTAAAAATGCATTAATTTAATTACTTTAATTTTAGCAGATTTAAAAATATTGATGGATAGCAAGTTTGGTCAATAAGATGATTGCAAGGAAATGGACTCAAAATATGGATATGTGGATCACAAAAACTGTAATAACGTCATTGAATAATGATGACATGAGCAAAAATTGAACAAATACGTACAGCTGGATGTTTTCATAAATCCTTTAGAATCAAAGAAACTCAGACAATTTTTATTTTTCTGTAAATACATCAGGAACGTTATACTCTGGAGTTAGAACGCCTTATCTTTGTTTTATGTTCCTGTCTTGCTATATCCTTGGCTCTGTTGGCTGTCTCAAACGGAGTTGTAAATACGGATATGCTCTTAAACGAAAATGTTTTGTTAATGCCTTTTATTTTGCCACGACTGCCATACCAAGTCTCAACATATTTATATCACATTCTACAAAATGTAATGTTTTGAAAATTCGATATCTCGAATTCGATTATGTTTATTTGGGTAAAATTTTAATAATTTTTTCTGTAGGAGGTAAGGGTGTTACTAATCTGAGGTAGATATTATGATCCTTTACAATTCACCCATTTTGCTCTAGTCGATAATTATTCTCTTATGCCTCATAGACATTCTTCTCTTTGTAAATATCACAGATGTTTAAAGCGAGAAGCGAGGAGGCCTAATTTTATGGGCCTGTATGACTGAAATGCATCTGAGAAATTAGGTTTTCGGCGAATTTTTCCACAATTTGCCCACTGGCTGAAACCACGCTTTGGTTGGAAATTGCGTTAGTAAAATCTTGAAAACAAGATATTTGAAACACGTTAAGAAGTTTAATTATTGCGTTTGTCACTCTTCGTGTTATGATATTTACTTTTCCAATTTCCTCTTACTCTATCCTTCCCGCTCTTTCTGACTTTTTTGTTTCCCAATTCTTTCATTATATAGAAGTCCGTCGACTTTGCATTTCTTTTGGCTTCGTCCGCCACAGAAATAATGGCGCCGCAGTCCGACATCTCCAAAATTCGCCTTGCTCATGTTATTTTCTTCCTCAACATTTTTTCCACCGCTCTGAGAGACGCAAAATGGAAGTAGCGGCTTTGGAAACAAAGAAGTTGAGCAAAAAATGCACATATTTACAGAGCAAGCAGAGTTTCGGTATAGTGAAGAGAAGGCGGAAGGGTATTTTTTGTTTGGCTTTTAGAATTAAAGGATTTTAGAAGCAGTATCCGTTCCCTTTAGGGAGGAAGGAGGTTTATAAATACGTTAAGCTGAGTTTTTGTGAATTTTTATGTTCGGCAAAAGGGAATGCCGTGTTAAGAAAATCATGAATTATTCTTGCAGTAACTAAAGTTTGAAAACCTCTCAGTTAGGTACTTAACGGATGTGTGCAAGGACAAAAAGTGGGACTCTCCTAGTGATGCTCTCGCATAATTACTTTAGAAGAATGACGAGAGTAATGATAATGGTGTTTATATTATTTAGCCCCAATTATACGAGGTATACGAGGTTGGACTGCTGACCAGAGGGCCCCGGGTTCGATTCCCGGGCAAGGCACTTTGGGCACCTGCAGCTCCACCCAAGCTAGTTGATTTTTCGGGTACCAGGTCTTCCTGGGAAACCATAACCGGTGCAGGGAAAGGAACTGGCCCCCCTACCCTGATGTGTGAATATTCACACGCCGTTGGGCTTGGTACATGGGTGAGCTCTACCATCACCTACTAAACCGACCTTCGGGTTGATTACTGTGTTTATGGTTTTATACGAGGTATGTATATATATATATATATATATATATATATATATATATATATATATATATATATATATATATATATATATATATATCGTATAATTGGGGCTAAATAATATAAACACCATTATCATTACTATATATATATATTCTAATATATATATAGGTATATATATATATATTATTAGGTAATCTACCGTTTAAGGTAGGTTTTTGGATGGACACAACTATCAAATAAACATTTTGTGACTCCCCACCTAGCAAACTAATCTATATCAAGTCCCTCTTCATCTCTGTGTACTTCTTTCCTCCCTTCATCCCGTCCAACATCCCTATCCTGTTCCTGCCCTTACCTCGCTTGCCCAACATTCTCCCCTCTATTACCCTCTTCAACATTTCACTACCGCTCAATACGCCATTCATCCATTTTTCCTGCCTCCATAGGATTTCTCTCAACAAACCCCTCTCCTCACCCACCATCTCTAGTACTTCCTCTTTTGTTTTCCTTTCGGTCCATTTCACCTTCTCCATTCTTCTCCACACCCACATTTCAAGAGCCTCCAATCTACGTCTATCCTCCTGCTTCAGTGACCACGTTTCCGCGCCGTACATAGCTACGCTCCAATTCAGAGTTGTTACGACTCTTGTCTTAACATCCCTACTCAACGTCCCTGTCATCAACTCCCTCCTCCTTGATAATGCCTCCTTGCCTAGCACAATTCTTCTCCTTACGTCCCTACCACTTTGACAGTATTGGTCGAAAACACTTCCGAGATATATAAACTGCTCTACCTGCTCTATTTTTTTCCCGCCTATTTTAATATTTAGTGTAGCCTTTTCCTTTCTGGAAAATCGCATAACCTTTGTTTTATTAATATTGATTCTCATCCCATATTTATCGCACTGAACCTCCAATTCACTCAGCAATGCTTGCAACCCCTTGGCTGACTGAGCAACTAATGCTTGGTCATCAGCGAACCTAACCGATTTTACGAATTCCCCTCCGACTTTCATTCCTACCTCCAGTTATATATATATATATATATATATATATATATATATATATATATATATATGCATATTCACATGCATAAATGAAGACATATGAAGAAAGTAGTATTTTCTATCACTATTAGGTGCATCCATATTAAGCGTATTACTGTAAGGTTCTTTCTATCAAACTAATTTTTAGAATGATCGAAAATACATTTTACTGCTTCATAATAATAATATTTAAATCAGCTTACTTTTTTGTTGAATTTAACCCATCTAAAATTAAAATAATCTTAAAAGAGAAACCATTATCTGGCCAACATTTGTGAATAATAATTAGCATACCATTTTTAGCATCTATTTCAATTTATGTGTAATGCAATTACGATTCATTGATAAATATTAATGACGGATGTTGTTATTACACGCTCTTTGAAATCATTCCAGATTCCAAGCATCAAGTTATTTCACATGAAATGATCAGAGAACGACCAAAACAATTGAATTATAGAGGGATGTAGCATATTAAGCGCCCTTTGTCGATTAACGACGTCTTGAGTCCCTAGCAATACCATCCGTGATTAGCAGGCTCTCAATATGAATTACGTAATTTGGCGTATGTAGTGTAAAATCTTACAGAGCCACAATCTCTACGTAGACATGCAGGAAAAAGAGAAAAAGCTAGAATTCTGTTTTTGTGGTTAAAACTGGATTTACTAGGAGTTAATAATTGTGATTCTAGCATGCTGAACCTTTTCCCATTACTTCTCATCGTCTTACAAGCAATAGTACTCAGAAAGTTTACGCACTGCAGTAGCATGTCTGATTTACAGGTATACGGAAATGACCCCTCTCAAGATCCCTTGGCCAACTTGCCATCGTTATTTTAACCCAAGCGTGTTCGTCTTTGGTTTACGGGATTCCAATTTTAATGTATCCTAGTAATGTTCAGAACTAAGATACGTGTTTGCGAAGAATTGCTTATATTTAATTTTGTTATATTTACTTTTAGTAAATGAGTACTTCAACTAAATCATTTATTATCATTCTTCATATCTTCCTCATTTGTTTTTCTTTCGGTCCATTTCACCTTCTCCATTCTTCTCCACACCCACATTTCATAAGCCTCCAATGAACGTCTATACTGGAGGCTTTAGAATATCTAAATTTCTATTGAGCTTCATCTGCTGACAATATTTATATTATATAATATATAATTATATGTATATATATATATATGTATTTAAAATATTTATTAATGATTGCCTTAAAACTCATTGGAGAAAAACATAATTCATGAAATCCAAAGTTAAAAACTGAAAATAATATAAAGAATATTTCCATTTTCGGACTTACAACAGCTTTTAAGTCCACAAATGGGCAAGCTATCAATATATGACTTGAACACCGCTGTAACTTTTCTTTCATTTCTTCTTTCTTTACTCTAATCTTATTTCAATTTTCCTTCCAAAGAATTGGTTCATAGTATGCCTCGACCGATCTATCACTTCCTTTTTCAAGGATTAAAGATTAGGGTGTCAAACAACATCAACAAAAATTCCATGGGTGATCCTTTGTTATAAGGATAATAGAAAAAAATGTACGCAAAGATCGCATTCCGAAATCGGAAGAGTTTTACGCAATCCCAACATGAAAATAAACTCAGACGTTTTTTAAAGCACGTAGTGGCCATTTGTTTGAATTTTCTTCAACTGTTACTCTGAAGCTAAGTGCTTTCTTCCTCTTGAAATATGCAATAGTAAATGAACAAAAGAAGAGTAGTAGAAAAAATTATATTGAAAGAATTGCAAATATGTTGATACCATAGGACAGAGATCTCATAGTATCGAACGACTAGCGAAGAGGTTCTAAGAACAGAAGCTGAATAAAGAAATTTAATGAAAAGTCGGGAAAGAAGAAGGGATAACCATAGCGAACACATTTTGAAAGGAGATGACTTGATGAAGACAACCATCAAGGGAAAAGTGAAAGGGAAGTTCCATTAAGGACAGCTCCAAATGAGTGGGGGACAAATGATGAGAGACGGCAAAGAGAAGAAAAATGTAGGCAGAACGACGTTAGCCGAGACAAGAATTGAGCCGGGAGCTGTGCCAAATCGATCGTGATGAACTTGAAAATCAAGTTCTTCTTAGGGTTCACTCTATATTTTGGTATTTTTTTTACTGCTCCTCATAGATGACGCATATACGGATTACATATTTCACGTTTCGGAAGAAACAAGTCTTAAAAGACTCTACTTAATATAAGTTTAAAAGGAAGATAAATGAGCGATTCTAAAAAATGAGACGTTTATTCATGTTAGAGGGACATCGTAATAAATTTTAAAATCAGTAAATTTAACTTTAATGCTATACACACGTATGATTCTCCTCTCCTAATTCCTCGCATATACATGGATGTTTCTCCTCGTCTCGTACACTAATGGCGATTAGTAAGGCTCTCTCTACTAATCGTCATTAGGGTACGAGGTCGTAGGGTATTAGGTCGTATTTCAAAGGAATGCATTGATAGTACTCAGGTAAACGCCCGATTTAATTCATCATTTTCATTATACATGCATCATTCTTAAAATGAACTCTCTTGATTCATAACTCTCTGCGTAACTTCAACCTTAGGTAATTGGCTGCGGTGACTGCTTCATCTCAAGTGATTACGGCGGGTTAAAGAAGCGCGACTTATGATTTTTGTCGCGAGACACTCTTTTCCCTCGTCAACGATCCTCGCATCAATTGCATCAAATTAACTTTGTCTCTTCGGTTGGGGAGGGAGACGCTTCAAAAGAAAAAGTTTTTCCTCTCAATTAAAAGTGAACTTAACTGGCCAAGTGACGCACTTCGATCCAGGGCCCCGGAAAGTTTGGCCCTCTTGAATCGGAGGGCGCGCGTAGACGACAGATAGACATGTAGATACTTATGCCTTTCCTGGACCGACCGAGAATGAGGAAAACAGGAACCGGGAAGAGATGAGACCATCTTTCATCTTTACCGCGTTTTTTTGTGCGTGCCAACTCCTCCTTTCCCCACTCTCTTCAAGCCTTCCCTCATCTTCCGAATCGGCCCACGCACTCCACCCCTCACCCCCAACCTCCTCCAATCATGCCTTACCTCCCCAACTCCCGTATCTGACAAATATTTTTTGCACCACGCACCATCTATCCATCTAACTTCAGCTTCCTCTCCTCCCTCCACTCTCCGACTCCTCACCGACGTAAGTGCGCCTCAATCTCCCCTTTCTTCCTCTCGATGCTGCTACCACGGCCTCCTCTTCTTCCTTCACCCCCTCGCCCCCCTCCCCTCGAAACTCCCTCCCACCCCCTTCATTTCCTCTCCCGTCCCCTTCCTGCATATCCTTCGAGTTTGATAAAGTGGCAAATTATTCCACCCCCTTATGGTGAAGGGATGTGCCTCGGAGGTCGGAGCGGAATTGGGAAGCGAACAGATCATGGGCGGTGATGATTTACGCAGATCCCGGCGGGGAGGCTAAAGAAGGGAGGGGCTGGGGCGTGGGGAATGAGGACCAAGGAAGTTAAGGGGGTTGAAGGGTGACGTTAAGAGGTCTGAGGGAAGGATGCGGAGGGAGGTCGGGGCGAGACGCGCATAGGTTATCTTACGCAATGTATCGTGGGCGGGTGCGATGGGGGTTGGGGGGACCCATAGCGCGCGTGGAGGTGGGAGTAGGGCGGCTTTAGAGGTTTTGGAGAACATAATGGCGCGGTGGGAGGCGGGCAATTCTCCGATATTAAGTACATTTCTCCGGTTCTTGTTTCAAATTAACCCCATGTCAGCAGGCCCATTCGTCATTTCCTGCAGCCTCTTATCAATCACCTCGAGAGGCAGTAGGTGGTTCGGGCGGGGTGCCTGCCGGAGGAGACAATGCCTCCGGGGGTCCGTGGAGATGTTTAAGGGATGAATGGGAAGTCGGGAGCTTGGTGGGGTGTCGGGGTGGTGATGATGAGAGCGTGTGTGTGAGGGGAGGGAGAGCTTAGGAGGTGGATAGTGCGGTGGAGGGGTTGGAATAGTGAGGAGGAAGTCCATGAGGTGGGAGGGTGCGTTATGGCCGTGGGAGGGAGGGTCGTCGAGGTTTTGCTGGCGATGCAAGTGAGGGACTTTCGATTTTGCGGCGTGTACGAGGGATGTGGTGGAAGGGGACGAGTGGTGGGGTGGTTTAAGGGGAGTGAGGGGGGTGGCTTAGGGGGAGGGAGGTGGCTTTCGGCCCGGGAGAGATTTTTCATGTTGCTGCCGCGCGATTGCATTTACATCCAAAAATGAAGAGGCGACGGAAAAAATAACAGAAGCAGATATTGAACAGAGAATCTTTCGACAAAACTTCCATCGACGTAGTTTTTCACAAAAGGTTGTAGCTAAAGAATTCTATATACGTTTCACTGATCAGTTGCCCACTGTACTGCTTTGTATTCATTTTAATTTTCTTGAGTATTAATTAAATTTTAGTGGAAATTAAAGTGCAACTCTTATTAACCGTATGCACCAAATGTTCAGTTTTTTTACATTATTTGTGCACAGTAAGTGATATACCCCATTGTAAAAAGATGTATGAGTGGAATAGCTTCAGGTTTCAGGTCGTACTATGATAGCTCAACGCATTTTATTGAATATGTAAGATTATTTTTTGCTTCTTATTTATACTTTTGTACCTTGAGGCGGGGTGAATATAATTTTATGATATTTAAGGTAAACGAAATAACTCGTAAAGTTTGTTTCAAAGAATGCAGTATTCTAGTGACTTGTATTTCGTTAATATGTTTGTGGTATATTAATGAATTACATTAATTAGAGTCCGCACATGGTACAAAATGAAAATGTTGACGGCTGATGAAAGGACCAGCAGCATTAATGATATCCAAAGGAGCGATTTTATACATTACAATCAATTATACCAATTATCTGCTAACACAGCGGCAGATCCGCATCTGATTCACGTGACTGAGGTTCCTTTGTAAATGGAAGCAGTTCCTTTTCCGTCCAATACCTTATAGTAAGAATCGCCTCTCTATCTTTTAAATCCTTTTTCCTACTACAGCTTAGGTAAAAGCAAAGAATTGTAATTAATTCCCTTTTGTTTAAATTTCATTTACTTCAAGCTTGTTATCGCTAGGCAATTCAACGCTTATTTATAACTAGTCGGCCCCTTATAATGTATTTTGAATTAGTCTTTGGTTAGGAAATTGGGTAGATAGATAAGAGGAAAAAAATATCTACATTTGAAAAATTTGGTACTGCTGTATTATAATGTTTCAGTAAATTTACAAGTCACAGCTGGCTGATTCCAGTGATGCGATGAGTTTTCTCCTGTATGCAAAACATGCAGCAAGGCCTTCAAGTGTTGGCACAAATGAACCCAATGTCCACATCGGATATGCCACCTGAAAAAAATAATAAATAGTTAGTTCATCGGTAAAAAAGAAGAGAGGTTACCATCACAATGATATTACCACGTACATTGTCTCCCAGTAATGTCTAAGAGCGTGCTTCCTTGGCAATTAGTGACGCATATGAACTCAATTTTACTGTATTTTAACCAATATCATTTACTCGGTAATTAAATATGTTGTTTATACTCTCTTACTGATTCATATCGTATAAGTTTGGAACAGCATTTTCAACTATTCATGTTGGTATGGTAATGCATTTAATGATGCGCGCTTCTACATGTAGACTGTAAAGCGAGTAACTGTACTTCACCTCCTCCTTCAGCACACCGCTCCACCATCAGATTATTTATGTGAAGCGTGAAATTCATCACTCTTACTCATTCTATCTCGCCATGCGCTATTAGGCAAATTTCCCTCGGATCATCATGGGTCATCGGGAATCACGTAGGTCTTTTAATGCGATCAAGTCAATTCGTAGTGTCGTGGACTAATGAGCTCGATATCATTCATTTCCTGCTCGTGAAGGTCGAGGGAGATAATCTGAGAGCGCAGGCGGAGATACACACACACACGAGCGTGGCACGGAGGAGGGAAGAGTATCAGCGTCGTGTGTATCTGGGAGCGCGGATACGATCCGCACAATGCATATCAAACGAATAAATCGCGCCAAACATCATCGGGGTAGGTGAAAGCTGTGCGTTGAGGGATTTTGATCCGCAATTTTCTGCCCCTAAAACTCGGATCAAACGCATCGTCATAAATCAACCGGAGCGTAGGAGGACGAGGGTTGGCATGGCACGACCATTCGGATACACGCATATATATAACTGCTACATGCATATACCGATAGTGGGCAAAGTCCTCTCTCCTGGCCTTGGTGGGGATGGAGTAGGGGCGGAGATGGGAAAAATTTTATTGCGTATGGAAATGGGAGTCATTGTTACCCTAATGACCCCAGTAAGTCGCCGGGAGGAGTCACCGCAGTCGCGCGATCGTGGAAGCGTAGGGTGGGAGGGAGCGACGGGACAGGGTAACCGGGGTGGGTTGTGTGTATGTGGAGTGTGGGGTGCTGGGTGTGGGAGAGAGAGGAGGGGTCATAGGGGGAGGGGATCGGGTATGACACGGCGGGGGTGCACGTGGATGGATCGGGCGGATGGGAAGGAAGGGTGCGAGGGGTTGGTAGGGGTCGGGGGTTAATGGGAGGGTAGGAAAGGGATGGTTAATGGTGAAGTGGTGAATCGAATCTGGTGAAAATATTGAAGGGGTGAGTTAGGGGGAAGGGGTTCGGACGAGGGCCAGAGGGGGAAGACGAACTGGCCGACGGCATGGGAAGCGTGGAGTGGAGTGAGATGGAGATTCTTATCGTACTTATGGCGAAGCCGTGGATGAGTGGACCCTGTGTCATCACGAAAATGGTATATGTGCATGTTACTTCTCAAGAGCTCTCGACTAGACAA
Organism: Hetaerina titia; assembly: GCA_037158775.1. Classification (NCBI taxonomy): domain Eukaryota; kingdom Metazoa; phylum Arthropoda; class Insecta; order Odonata; family Calopterygidae; genus Hetaerina; species Hetaerina titia. Next base: position 24,802,602 of record CM073772.1, read on the forward strand.
GCTGCCATCGTAAAGGGTGACATTCGTTATATAATTCGCACTATGGGAAGTTTCGGGAAATTTCAGTATTACTATAACGCTGGGGAACGTAGCCCTCGAAGGAACCTCGGGTAGAGCTTATTATTGTAGCCTGGAAATTATTCAGCTAGCACAGCGAAAACGACCACCATGGTGCAATAATGCTGAAGGAAGTTTAAAAATTCACATGAATCCACCAACAAATCTGCTGCAATTTCGCCCCCAAGGTACTTTAGAAAGCAATCAATGACCACGTGCTAGTACGATGAGACGTGAGCTACTTTCACCGGAGCATAAAATTGTTCTAACTCTAATCATTAATTTGTATTAAAATCTGTAATCTCACTTCTGAGTATTTCCATTATTTTATTTTTAGAGACAGATTCGTGTTTCTTTGAGGAATACAGCTAGAATACTCGGGTTTGAAATGTAACTAGATACCTGTTTTATTTTATTTTAAACATGCTCACGAAGTTAAAATTCAACAATATAAGCACAGATTAATCAAACACTCTCCTTTGGCTTACTTATTATTATTATCAGGAGTCGCAGGTGGTTGATAGATCACAAAGTTTCAACGCTTCAATTTTTAGGGAAAATTTATCCCTTTTCATGATCTCACAAATAAATTAAGCAATGAAGTAGGAGAAAGATTATTAAAAGTCGGCAGAAATGTGTAAGATAACAGATAAACTATAAAAAGGATAAAACACCGTTAATAGTTTTGTATCTGGGATAAATTTAGCAATTCTATTTCTAATCCTGCTTGTCTACGATTTAAAAAGATCTCTCCGTTACATCTAATGCAACTTTACGAAATTTTATCAAGGTCATAAAAAATGACACAAATTGGAAACAAAAACACACGAGTGACCGCATGAGAATACAAAAGTTCGTCTACTAGTCTGCAGAGTAAACGACTCCAGTGGTTCGAGTGTCTCTCACGCGAACCAATGCCGAATGGACGCCCCCGACGATCGTTGCAGCCTCCCCCGCCGCCACCCCCACATCACAAGACTCTCCCTGTCTCGGATGAGTACCAGGGCAACAAAGCACGTTCCCCGTGGCCTGGATTAATGTCTCGAATATCTACATCGAGGCTCAGCATGGAGGACGATGGGGGAATATGTACTTCCGCCCTAGGATTCCGACGAAATCAGAACCGGAAACGTCGGGATAAGAGGCGTGGGGGAGGGAAGACGGGCGGGGGAGGGGAGGGGGTGTGTGTGGCTGCTCGGACGGGGGGTATTTGGGAGCTTTCGTCCGACCAAGGGTGGGCGACGGGGGTGGAGAGACGGAAGCCCGGGAGGAAGGGGCGTGTGGGTGAGGGTGCAGGGCGTGGAGGGAAAGCTTTGGGACCAAAAGAGACAGCGGGAAGGGGTATATCTCCCTGTGGTACGGTGCGCAAAGGGGCCCTGAAGAAGGGTACGCACGCACACACACACGCATGCAGTCCATCGGACGGTCTGGGATTTGAGGACTACTATGACGGTCGACGCGTGACGGGATGACATCTGTCGGCAATCAGGGGGGATGAGGAGAGAAGGATGGGGTGGGGGAGTTGGAGGATGGGGGTAGGTTGTGTCTTGGAGGGTGTGGGGCGAGTGGACGGAGAGGGTGCGAGATGGGTGGCAGGCGAATGGCTCGGCGGAAGGGATAGAAATTCACAGGGTTGTCGTGTGTGGGGGAAGAGGGATTCGTCACCCGTCCCAATCATAGAATTTCAACCGTACTCCAGGGTCCAAGAGCAAATGAAATGTGACCCTCGTGCGGCGGATGAAGGAGGGCAGAATGTTACTTCGTATCATCATCGGCAAATGAAGCAAGTCCCGGCAATTTTATACAATTTAAAGTTCGTCGAAAATACGCCTGGTCACATCAGCCAATGTTGTTGGTACGCCTTCCTTGATGAAGTCTATGGAAACGACAGTTTGTACAGCCTCCTTCCTAGGCTGTTTTAAAGCGATATAAACTTTCGTGAGGAATATTAAAATTCTGCTGATGGAATGTTTTATAGAGTGTACTATGGTTGGACCCATCCGTTTCGCTAATAGTAAATGCGGTTATAAGTTGCCATGACTAAGTATCTGTTCGCGTTGTTATTCGATTGTACCGTTGGCGGTTAAAATGTAAGAAACCCCTCTAACTAGGTGTATTTCAGAAATAATTTCCGGAATGCAAAACTCGTAGTCTCTTAAAAATAGTAATTTTGGGGTAAAGTTGGTTAAAATTGAAGAAACGGAAGGAAACGGAAAACTTCGGGAAATAGATTTTTGTAAGGTTTAGGTAAGTTAAATGAAAATCGGAAATAATATTTAAAATTAATTCATTTGACTTGAAAATAAAAGTTATTTGCCCATGAATGCTTCATACATATCATTAGACATTGATTATAATGTAATTTAGAACTGAATACAGCCTTCTTGGATTCGAATCCTATATCGCGCACGGTATCTTTCCTCACGCAGCTAGATAAATTCAGTCGGTCACTCGTGTCATGTACGCGTACCTACATACATGTGTTGTGTACACATACTACATGCATATCTAAATCTGATTATACCCCTCCATCTTCATTTATCTATTTCTAGGATGTTCTCGCAGTCATTCTAATGGTTTTTTCCTCTATGCACGATATAATTATGCGTCAATGATACATATATCGTGTTGATGTAACTAAACTTATAGATGATGAAACTCGGTTACCCAGGAGGGGTACTCAGTAACTTAAAGAGGCAGGCAAAAGTAAGTCAAATTCATTTGCGTAAAAAGGCATATAAAAGAAAACGTGTTTAAAACACGCTACTTATACAGCAGATTCGTCTGTTGTATTATGAAGATAGTTTGATTGTTTACTCTTTTGGACAGATCATTAACACCAACTTGACAAGCCTTAATCTTAACTTCGCGACGTACGATGTTCTCCGATGTTTTCAATTTTGCTCTTTATTCTTGCCCCATCCACATTTCGTCTGCATCTAACCCTTAAACCCTTCCCCCAAACCACCTCCGGAAGATTCCTTTCATTTCGCCCCCACCCTCAACTTTCTCTTCCAGTCCAGTCTGTTGTCAGAGCAAACAACAATCCTCAACAGAGATTGTTTGTCGATCACTGTATGGGAAGCGGTCGAAACAAGTTTCATTCTTCCCCGCCTTGTGTGCAGGAAGATTTGTAAAGGGCTCTTATATGTGGCGTATTATGGAGAGGTTGATAGGGAGGGCGAAGGGGTGCGAGTTTGCGTTCAAGTGGACATTGTCCACCGGGCCCGGTGCGGGGGTAAGAAATTCGGCTGGCGGATGGCCTTGTGGGAGGGACAGGGACGGCAGCGGCGTGGGGAAGGGCCGGGTCGGGCCACCCGTCCGTTCGTCGCAGTGTCCATCTTTATGCCACGGCCCAGGAATCGAAGTGGGCGAAAGAACCCCTTTCTCGCGTTCTCCTGCAGAAGCGGGGTCGTCCGAGCCTCGATATACTCCTACTCTCTCCCCCGCTCGTATTTCGCATCGAAACGTTCACCTTCCCGTCTCGGTTCGCTCAGGGAACATGTCTCTCATCGTCCAATAAGTCACACCACAACGCATATTTGTCTCCCGACCCGCTTCATGGCTCCCGAAATGCAACGCCCAAGGCATTTGAAAAGCCCTGTGGCAGTACCTTCAACGTTGCACCCAGGAATCGCCATTGTTTACAAAAAGCAGGAGTAAGTTAAATGGTCTCTCCCTCGAATGAATTGAATGATTGATGCAAAGCTTCAGATTAGTTCTCCTAAAGTGAAAAATTCCTCACGTTAAATGATAAATGTGCAGAGTGATCTGTGACAACATCACTTTTGTTATGATTCTCCTGATTACTAAGACGGACAAGCAACGATAGGAAGGCCAATACCATTGGGACGTGTAGAGCGTTTATTATGGCGGAAAATTGATATATGCTATCCTACACACATTTTTATCACTCCCAAAGAGCCAATAATCGACGATGATTTCTCTAATCAATTTTTAGCTCATTAATTTTTTGGGGGAACCTTGTTATTTTCTATAGGTTCTTCAAGTGATACAACGTATTTGACCTTAATCCCTGTTTAAGATCTTCAACAATGACACATATGTGTAAAAATAGATCGATTGCATTCGTTTCATCAGGTAGTAAAGTGATCGAACGTGACCTGTCGTTTCACACGATGAAAATCACAAAAACATCAAATTGCAGCAGTCGTGATATAGACTGGAAATTAAAATTAGCCGTTGGCGGAACCAACCTAACACAGTGATATGATCGATCCCATTTACGAGTATAGTATTGCCGGTGGAATTAGGATATCCAAACGTAAAGCAAATTAAATGTTTTCGAGATAAAAAAGTCGAACAAAAATGAATTATGCCGTTATTAATAGTTTATCGATTTTCACAAGTCGTAACAAAAAAACGACATGTGCAAGATAAAAATACACTGTTTAGATTTAACTTTTGTGAAAAATGCATAAACTTGGATTGCCGTTCTTGTTTACTGGTTGAACTTATTGAAGGAATATATTATGTGGAGCGATTCGAAAAACTAAAAGAAAACGAAGTTAATAGAATTTATTTTCTAACTTCAATTTCATAAGTACATACTTATTAAGCACATTAGGGCTATCGTATAGATTTTGTAAAATTTTCTTTTAAAACAATTACCATATTATTCGTTTTACTAATATTATCTATTAATTACTCGTTTTATTAATACTTTATTAATCATGTTATTATGCTCATTAAATATGTCTAGCTATCAGCTTCTAGGTCATACAAATTTTGTGTTATGTGCCTAACAGTAGAAAAATTAGAATCTTTTACATTATACAGATATTGTAAAACGTACACTGTCGATCAGCGCGGGAAAAAATTTAATGAATATTTGATTAATAATATTTGTGTCTTTACTGATATAATTCATGTAATGTAAAATATGGTATTGGTTTGATGCGATAGGTGCCATTTTCAAATGCGCGTAGTGGAGTGAGTGATGTAAACTAAAGAAATGGAAAACGTCTCTTAAGACGAAAGGTGCCTCTTTCGCTCCTCACAAAGGAACATCCCCGCCCTCTCTCTCTCCCTCTCCCCCTTCTTCGTCCGTCCTCAAACACGACGGTCGCTAACCTCCTCCTCATTGAACCCAAAACAAACGGGAGGGCGTCCCCTCCACTCCCCGGAGCGGCGTCCTCCTTTCGCCGCACCGCTCCCCACAATCCCCTTCCGCACACCCCTTCCCTCCCTCCAGCACACATCTGCCGCCTGGCGAGGGATACACGCTAATGCACACTGGCTTCGAGGGTCTCTCCTCACTCTCCCTCTTTCCCTATCTCTCCTTCTCTCTCCTCAACACATAAGGGGCCATTGAATCGATAAATACACTCACGTACATACATGGCACATGTACACATATATGCATGCATGTATGTATCGCATGGCGTGGGTGGAAGTATCTGTCCACCATCCGACCGACCCTACCCGCGCGAACACTCCCCTCCCTCGCACTCCCTTCCCGACCGTTCTCTCTCCTCTCCCTCCTCCTCCTCCCCTCACCGTCCTTCCGTCCCCATCTCCGCCTCTCGCCCTTCTCCCATCCCCACATCCCTCCAACTCGTTCACCGTTTGCTCCCGAAATTGTGGGATTCGTAATCGCATTCGCTTGGATTCAGAGCTATTGCTCATTGGCTGTCAGGCTCCGGACCCGAGGCGCCAAAACCGTTCCCGTCTCGTCCCCTCACCGCTCCTCTATCCCCTCTGCGTCCTCCCCACTCCACCGGTCCTCCATCTCCTTCTCCTCCCCCTACTCCCCTCTTCTCTCCTCCACACTACTCCACGCTCGTCCTCTCCCCAACCCCGCGCCAGTCATCACTCTCCTTTATTATCGTGGTCCACAATATGAGATGTTTCCAAGTGGCCCGCTTCACGTGCTTGCTGTACTTGTTAGAGCAAGTATATTGGTTTGAAACTACAGCAAGTCTTCATTTACATGTATATATAAACCTGTACACCTCCATTGGTGCGGGGGATGGGTCACCATTTATCGGATGAAATAGCATCATGGAACTTTAGAACACGCCGTCGAACACATTTCGACAAATATTTTATTTTCAAGTGTTTGAGATGGCTGTGTTTCTTGTTTAAGTCTGTTGTTTTTCAAATTGACCTACGTAAGTTACAATAAATGTCTCTTTCATAATCTACAGGTTAATTTTCACATTTTTACTAATATGAAATTTGCCTTTGTGTTGTTTAGTTGGTGTATACATTCTAAAGGTTTTTTTAATGCTTGATAAGCCAAATAAATAAAGTTTCTCGATCATGATTTGTGCGTTGGGTGTGGAAAAAATGATCTTTCAAATCGGTTGACACGACAGTCAAATTCTTCTACTTCTGCATTGAATTCATATAATTGATATTTTTCTATCAGGCTGGTCGTGCATGTAACTCTTGTACCTCTATCAGTCCGTGTTCATGGTTTACCAAAAAAAAATATGACGTTTCCTTTGTTCCCATCCTTAGAATCTAACGTTAAATTGTGTAAACCCTTGAAGCATTTGATTGGCAATACGCTAAAGACGACGCCGGGTTTCTCTCCACCGTTCTTTCATACCATGAAAGTCCTTACTTTACCAAAATATTTCCTTTATATTTAGTTAAAGTTAAAAATTAAATTTTTCTTCGCTAATTTTCAAATTTTTAGAGTGTTTTGCAAGTTTAACTGTGGAAAGGGTATGTTTTTAAAACTATATACACAGCGATCAATCCGAAAGTAAGTTTTTTATATGAGATGGTAGAGTTTACCCAGTATCAAAACCCAAAAGCGCGTGAAATTCACACATCAGGGTAGAAGGCCCAGTTTCTTTACCTGTTATGGTTTCCCAGGAAGTTCTGGTACCCGAAAAATAACAGTATATGAGGAGCCGAGAGTATCCAGAAAGGCTAGCCTGGGAATCGATCCCGGGCCCTCCGGTCAGTAGTCAGCCGCTCTACTCCTTGCCCTCCACGACCCATTTTAAAATCACAAAAAACATATTAACATATCATAATCATAAATAATATAAAATCAATCATGTGCTAACCATTCAAATCAAATCAAAGCAATCCAATGAATATTCCATATGCGTTAAACAATGGAGTATATTTCGGCTCCAAATGTCAATTGAAGAAAATTTAGAAGTATCATTTTTTGTTTTTTACTATTAATAATGATTTTAAATGAAAACTGATAATCTCCCCAACGGGAGGTCGCGATAGCCCAGTGGTTAGAGCGTTGGACTACTGACCGGAGGGTTCAATTCCCGGGTAAGGCACTCTGGGCACCTGCAGCTCCACCCAAGCTATGTGATTTTTCGGGTATCAAATCTTCCTGGGAAACTATAACCGGCACAGGGAAAGGAACTGGCCCCCCTTTGAATTTGAAGAAGAAGCAAGAATTTGAAGCAGTAGACACTTCGAGCTCAAAGATAGTTTGAAGAAGACGATGTATGTTTCTTGTACGTTTTACTACAGTTACATTCCGGTAAAAAAACCATACACACAGTAATCAACCCGAAGGTCGGTTTAGTAGGTGTTGGTAGAGCTCACCCATGTACTAAGCCCGGCGTCATGTGAATATTCACACATCAGGGTAGGGGGGCCAGTTCCTTTCCCTGTGCTGGTTATGGTTTCCCAGGAAGATCTGGTACCCGAAAAATCAACTAGGTTGAGTGGAGCTGCAGGTGCCCAGAGTGCCTTGCCTGGTAATCGAACCCGGGACCCTTTGGTCAGTAGTCCAACGCTCTCTACCCCTAGACTACCGCGACCCATACATTCCGATAAAAACTTGAAAATTCGAGTTTAAAATATGTTTTGTGCATTTAATTGGCAAGCACAACCGATCAAACAAGAGCATCCGAATTAAAATACTAAACTTAAATTTGGTTTCGGAATTAGATCGAGTTCAGCGGAGGGGGGCTAGATTTGTCAAACATTGTTATGACCAACTCAGCAGCGTATCCACTTTGCTAGACAATTTAGGTTGGGATTCTCTTACACAGCGGCGTTTCCAATATAGATTAAACTTATTAAAAACATTTAAAGATGGGCCCTTTTCCGATGACATCAAGGATATAATACGAACCCCAACGTATTACGGTCGAAGGGATCACGAATATAAGACTAGAGAGATAGACTGCAAGACTGACAGGTTTAAAATGTCATTTTTTCCAAGAACGATAAGGGACCAGAATGCTCGTAGTCGAAATTCCCCAGGACTTAGTTCATTACAATAAGTATTAACGTACAGGTTAGGGACTTCGCGAGGATGTGTATACATGTGTGTATGTATGTATGTATATATATGTATGTGTGTATATATATATTTTTTTTTCCCTACAGGTTCCCCCCACCTTTCCTCACCTAACTCCCAACCCCCTCAACCCTTACCCTTCCCTCATGGTGCTACACCCCCTGCCACACACCTTTTTGGTGGCTCGCAGGGTACTTATGTAGATGTAGATGTAAAATACTAATCAAATGATTATAATATCGGAACCCTCATATTCAGTTCACAATTTGACCGTCTCGAGTTGTATATTTGAATCGAAATTTTAAATCGGGAAAAATATTTAGAGTGTAGATTTTGTTCTGTAGAAGAATTTACGACTTAATAAAGAATTATTTGAAAACTAAGAGATCCTCCACAGTCCTGTCGCCTTTTCTAAATCCCTTCCATGGGTAAGGAGAATCCGAAATGGTATTTTATTCCATTGCATATTTAAATTGAGATAGTACTGCTTCTGTACGTACAGAGTCCCATGTCCGCATGGTCATTCCTCACGACATCTCGTGCCTTGTTTTATAGGCTGCGAACCACTCTTCGCTCGAAATTCAATTCCCGGGTCACATTGTAAAGTGCCCTCACAGAAATCGCATCCTGAGGATTATGCCGTGCGTATCATCGTGTGAGCCCACCTAACTTCCCAAAATTCTACGGAAACTCCCGGAATATCCCTCCTGCAAATCCGATTTCGGGGAATAAGCAGATTTGCCCCTCCACACGGTGGACCACTCGCAGGAACGAAAGGGTGTCGAGTGAGTGGAGAAGGCCATTTAACACCGGCGCACGCGCATACGTTCACACGCGCGCCATTCGTCACACAAGAGTCCCCGTCGGTCATTTCGACGGAGGGACTGCTCGTCGGCAACGGCAGCGGGGGCGGGCGGGGGGTTCGCGGCGGTTGAGGAGGGAGGGGGCCCGCGTCCTCGATACGGGACACGTGCGCGGATTTTGGCCGGGTGGGAGGGAGGGTCATTTTCCTCGGTCAATTTGGTCTTTCCCTGGTTTGGGTTAAAGGCGGTGTGGAGACTTGTGAGCCGCCAAAGTCCTTTGCGAAAATGACGGGGGCACGTGCTCGCCCAGGGCTTGAGAATGGGAGGCGTGCGAAAATTACGAGAGGGTTCGCTTGGGCCGTGAGAATTGTCCAGGGATCTCCCAATCGGCCGTGTTTGTTTGGGAGCACAAAAGACGGCGACCGGGTTTCCGAGTTCGAGGGAAGGATTGGATTTTCCCGACCTCTGCTACCTCAGACCCCGAAAGAAAGAGAACGTCCTCGTGCCTACTCAAATGGTTCAATTGGTTCAGAATTACGTGCCAATGTTTTTTACTGATTTCATAACACGTCCTGGGTTATTTGGACTAGTTATAAAAGATTTTTATCATTCCATTCATCCATCCATCCAGGCATTCTACCCCGTTTTCCCCACATTATTTCATTCTCCGTTTCTTAGTAATTTGTACGTACTTGCCTTCATACTGTCGATAAAGCATATTTTCTCTCTTCATCTACTCCGCAAGCCTAAATTTACTCCTTTATCACGAACTTCAACATCCCAATACCACTCAATATTTCCTCTTGACTTTTTCGAATGACCTCGAGTAAATTCCATTATTTCCAAGTCATGGTTAAAACTTGACGTTTGTCTTCCTCTACGTCCAACTTATTTATTCCATGCTTCGCCATGCACACAAGCCCCGCATCCGAAAAGCATCGAATTTACGCTCGCCCTCCTCCCTCAAGTCTCACGTCCAGGCAGCACTGCGTTCCGTTGTCAAGTTGTTCCTATATTTTCCAAACATACAGGTATTTACTTAATGTCCCCGTCATCAATTATCTTCTTAAAATTCCTCTTTTGCTACCGCAATTCTTCCCCAATGTCCCCATTAAAATTCTCATTTTCGTCTAAAATATTGCCCAAATACAGTAGCTGCTCCACCTAATCTAATTTAATTCCTTCAGGTTTAATGTTAACTCAGCCTTCCTCCTTCTAGAGAATATCGTTAATTCTGTTATATTGTGGCAATCTTCAACTCATACCTCTTGCACTGTTTCTGTAAATCACTCTATAATAACTGCATTTCCTTGACTGTTTTACACACTATTGCTAAATCATCTGCAAATCTATTGGTAGACCTTGTGAGACCTAGCTGGCACTTTTCGTTCATATTATTTTTATCTCGTGAAAAAATAATGCTCAGGTCGATGCTATAATTCTAGATTTTAAAAAGGCATTCGGAAAAGTCCCTCATAGGATGTTAATCCAAAAGTTGGGAAGCTACAGGTTTGATAAATTTGTATTAGACTGGTTCAATCACGTTTTAACGAGCCGCGAGCAAAGGGTCGTAATGCATGTAGACGCAGCATCAACGAACATAGTAAGCGTCAATTCGGGTGTCCTATTTTTATCCTACTGGCCAAGCACATTAGCATTTGTGTTAGCGATTATCTCTATTTATTATAATCATTTTGGTTTCATGCCCTAATTGTACCTAGGTTGATGAATGAATGGCAGAATATTAGTGTGGACACTATTAGTGTCAACACTATTAGGCACACTCTTAGTGTGCCATTCATTCTGAAGATACTGACGTAACTATATACATCATCCGTCGAAGTACTTAAGACTAGATTTTTTCTACTCTATTACAATGTTAAGTAGAAAAGTTTCCAAAAAATTGAGAAATCGAGCCCTTGAACACTCACCCTAGGGCCAATACTAATCATTTTATATCAAAATAAGTACGCGCAAATGAATGCGTACATTAAATATCTCTTCGTTATGCGATGTATATTTGGTTGTAAATTTAGAGTGGTCAGCGCTTTTTCAAAAAGTTGTGTGCCTAATAAAATTTTAGAATACGGATGTAAGTCCGAGTACAGATGCAGCGGTAAGTACTGAGAATGGACTAATATAGGGTGAGAAAACAAATTCATGAGTACGGAGAAAGCTTCAGTGAGGCATTAAAAAGAATGCGTGTGTTTGTGTGCGTGGGAGGGGGTGAAAGAAGGAACTAAGCAACGGATTAATGCACCATTGACACAACCAATATTCCCGCCTCCCCCTCTCACCTCACCAACTAATGGGGGGGTGGGATGAGGGGACAGCGGACATCAGGAGGGGAAAGGAGGGGGGGCAGGGGGAGATGAGGCAGGAAGAAAAGAAAAGTAGGCAGGGGAAGAAAAGAGGATGCCGGAGGAGGGAAGGGGGATGACGGGAAGAGAAGGGATGGGACGGAGGGAGAGCCACGGAGGGCGGCAACGCTAGCGAGTTGTCGTCTCATTTTTTATTCCCCACCTCCCCCTTTTTTGTTTGGGGTGCAGAATCCAGCAGTTGGGTTCCTAATCAACTGCCTTTTATATTCCGGGATGTGGGAGGGAAGGCGAGGAGGGAAGCATTAGGACGAAGCCGAACGGTGTGAGATAGCAATGCGGGGGTGTGGGAGGGTAAGAGGGAGGGAGAGAAAGACGACGACGTGGGAGAGGGGCATTTTTGGGGGATGCTGCTGGTTGCTCGGAGGGGAATCTATTTGGACGGCGGGAGAAGGGGGAGGGGGCCCGGAGATGGTAACAGGGTGTGGGGGAGTTGAAGCTGGAGAATGGTGGATTTTTTTTACTTCATCTCTGGAAAAGTCGGATGGGGAAAGAAGGTGGCGGTCGAGAGGGGATGGACCCTCTCGCGCCTGCCGAGGGGGTGAATATGAAGGGTTGGATTACTTGCATGGAAGAGTGTTTTCCGGGGCGTCGGCGGTGGGGAGAGGGGGTTCTGTAGCTGGGTCCCGGCTAGGGTTGTGGGCAGTGATGGACGGATTTGGAGGTTAAGGGGATTTTTATGTGCGAAAGAGGGAAGAGGGGGTGGTTAGGAAGGGTAAGAGAGGATGTATGAGACTTCCCAGCCTCGGACTGTCCATCCTCGTTGCCCCCTCTCACTCTTTATCCCGCCCATCCCACCAACGACGCCCCTATTCCTCGCCCCGGTTCCCCGCTCGGCTCCTCCCCGCGCCCTTCCACATCCCCCGAGATAGATTCCCTCCAGAACGCTCTCCTCCGCTCGCCCTTCTCCGGACTCCTCTGACCTCTCCGGTATTTTCACGCTTTGTCGGCATTTTCCCCATTTAAGAATTTGTAGGGCTGACCCTTTTCCGCGATTAACCTCCGTTGAGCGAACCTTGCCATTCGTTTAGTGGGTGTCCATGCAAAGAAGGCTTTTTTCTAGCCTTCCGTCCGTTTTGGGTGCGCTCCTGGGGGTCGGGAGTGGGAGGCCTGGAATTGGAAGTTGGGGGTGTGGAGGGTTGTTGGTATTTTAGCGCGCCGCCATTGGTCTGGGGGGGTGACACTCCGGTGGATGGAAATTACGATCGTCTCACGCTGAGTTATTGAGGATTGCTCCTCCGTTTTATTTATCGCGCCGTCCCAATTTGCTTGGTGACCGAAGATTATAGCCAGCAGTAAAACCTACTCGGGCAGGAGATAATTTAGTCGTTAGGAGTTTTGCGCTTTCTTAATTGAGTAACTCTGGAGAAGTTGGGAATATGTTTGAAAATTACTTTCGGTGGTTTGGAATGTGCATCTAGAAAAGTTTCCAATAAATTGAAGAGTCAAAGAAACACTATATATTTGAGCATAGTTTGTTAAATTACGACAGCAAAACCTTAACACATTTGTGTAAAATATTACAAATATTATGATTGTTAGCGGAATCAGTTTTATTTTGTAATCGGCGGTGGACAATTACTCACGATCTGTCCTGGGGAAAACACATACGAGAAATATGCTGTCGTGCTAATAAAAAATTGGGATTTGTGAAAAATAACAAATAAATAAATAGTAAATAATAAAATAATAGTAAATAAATAACAAGTAAATGCGACGAAAAGGTGAAAGAACGATGTTTCCTTGCCTTGGTCAGGCCCCATCTAGAGTATGCTGCCAGTATATGGGATCTTCATAAAATAAATTTGATTTCGCAATTAGTTCAGCGGAAGGGGGCTAGATTTGTCAAACATTGTTATGACCAACGCAGTAGCGTATCCACTTTGCTAGACAATTTAGGTTGGGATTCTCTTACACAGCGGCGTTTACAATATAGATTAAACTTATTAACAACATTTAAAGATGGACCCTTTTCCGATGACATCAAGGATATAATACGAACCCCAACGTATTACGGTCGAAGGGATCACGAATATAAGACTAGAGAGATAGACTGCAAGACTGACAGGTTTAAAATGTCATTTTTTCCAGGAACGACTAGGGACCAGAATGCTTGTAGCCGAAATTCCCCAGGACTTAGTTCATTACAATAAGTATTAACGTACAAGTTAGGGACTGCGCGAGGATATGTATGTATGTATATATATACATATATATATACATATACATGTATATATATATATATGTGCATATGTATGAATATATGTATATGTATGTATGTATATTTTAAAATATTTTTTTTCCGACAGGTTCCCCCCACCTTTCCTCACCTAACCCCCAACCCCCTTATCCCTTACCCTTCCATCATGGTGCTACACCCCCTGCCACACACCTTTTTGGTGGCTCGCAGGGTATTTATGTAGATGTAGATGTTACCTGCTGTGTATGGGTAATTATGTGCTCTAGAATTGTATGTGTTTAAGTTTACAAGTATTTATGGACTAATATTTCTGCATATAAGGCTGGTGACCAAGAATGGGGGTTAGAATTATTATTATTATGGTATTCTACCGGTTTAGGTCGGTTTTTATTGGAGATATCCCATATAATTGTTCAGCGATACATTTACTCGCCTCTCCTAACAAAAGGAAACCTGACATCCCAAACTGCAATAAGCTTCTCTTCAATTCTGCATGCTTCCATTCTCCCTTCCTCCTATTCCTACCTATTCCTACCCCTTCCTCGTTTGTCCAACTTCTCTACCTCTGTCCTATCCTTCTCCTCCTTCCTTGTTTGTCCAACCCCATATCTCAGTCTTCAACATACAAACTTATAAATACAAACGCTAATCAAAATTATCTGCATCCATCTGTCTTGACTAATTTAGATTCCTTCCAACAATCTCCCCTCCTCCTTCACCATTCCAAGCATTGTGTCATTTTTTTTCTTGCTACCACAGAAAATGTGGAGCACTAAAGTTTAGAATAAAAAAACTGAACTAGACATAAATCATAAAATAGATGAGATCGAGTTAAACATTTTAGTACAGGTCGAATACTTGTGCGTTACAATAGCATTGAACCTTTCGTGGGTTTCATACATTAAAAGAGCATGTGAATTATCCTTAAAGACGTCAGGTTTCATTAGATGGGTTGCGGGAAAATTAAATGAAAAGTAGTAGAAATGTGTTGCTTAGCTTTAAGTTAGACCACGTTTAGAATATGTTGGAATTATCTGGGATTCATCCCAGAATCAAAGGAATCAAAGAAAAGGAAGGAAAGAATCAGAGACTTGGTAATTCCTAAGTAAACGCAGTCTTTAATTCTCTCTTCATGTTCTATTATCAAATTAGCACTGTAACATAAGATTTATTTATTTCCAATACAATAAGAATGTAAATACCGTTTTACTGCCTCGAAAGTTTAATATTAGCACAGCAGAAAATGTATCCAAAATTCAGCAACCATTCGAGAAATAATAATAAAAAAATTACGGAAATAACATATTCTTTGGTTTTTGGGTATAATTCAGTTTATATGAAACATTTTATCTAAAAATATAAAGTGACTAGAGTTTTATTTACTTATGATTTCTTTACTGCTAATTTCGTAAAACATGAAAGGCATTCAACTTGCTTTTATATTTAAAAAAAGGTATGATTATTATCATTCACCAACACAATAAGAAATATTTTTATTGGTAATTGTTAAATTTCTCGTAATCTATTACACAAAAGGCAGTAAAAGTAAAGTTAAAGACTTCGTACAAGCCAGTCTGCAGCAGAAGGAAATGAGAACTTTTTCTCATTTCCTTCTGCAATTTCATTTTGAAAAATAGTAAATTATAGATGGTCCCTGCTAGAGAAGTTTATTCATCCAAAATGACCTGAAGGTAGGAGTTCGCACAAGAAGCTGCGATACACTTTGTAAAGACCTGATACACTTTTTGTGGGCGCGACTAGGGCACTGGAAACGACTGAAATCCGCTGATTCTTCAAGAAAGAAATAACGATCAAATAATTCACAAGGAATAATCAAAATAACTTTGCGTTTCCACAGGATAGACTTTTTATATTCTGCTAGTTTTACTACGCTTTAAAGTTATCAGGAAAAGGAGTTCAGGAGATGCTAAAGTGTAGCGAAACTAGTTGATAGTATAAATTCTATTATGTGGAAACGTAAAGTTATTCTGATTATGCATTGTGCATCGCGATGGAATTCCACAAAGTATGGGCCTCAACTATCTCTATATAAAATATAATCGTTTTCTTGAAGTGGGCAGGGAATATTAGTTCTGTTGAGAGTGACGAATGAAGAAAAACATGCAAAACTAAGGAGAAGGAAGAAGCTCATAAAAAACCTTATTTCGAAGAGGACTACCCTACCTGTGGTTGATGAAGTTCGAGCTTCCCAATGTTAGATAAAGTCTTTAGATGAAACGGCGCTCTGCATCAAACCAGTCAACTGATGATGACGATTAAATAATAATTAAACCTTTAAATGTCTTTAAATATGTATTAAAACCTCGATGAATTGTTTTCTTATTTTCCAAATTGACATAAGCTTCTTCGCTATAATCCTACTTGTCCATCGTCTTCAGTCTCATGATTCTCCATAAATTGGCACCTATTGTTGCTTGTTCTAAAGGTTTTACGATGTGCTTGTTGGTCAAGAGAAAAATTGGAAATTTTATTTTATTCCCGCGAAGTTGGGCTCTTCTCCAAGATGGTCTCCACCCATCCCAATGCCACACACCTCCTCTATCAGCCTCGAGACTCTGAAACAATTTTCCCTCCTCTGCCCCCGTACACCCTGCAGCCACTCCTTCCACGACGCTTCAGCGGGCCTTGGGGCCATTTGTCCCAGCCAAGAGGAACGGCTATGTCCGTTAAAAGCATGTTGACGTCAGATGCAGGACACAGAAAGGAATTAGGGAACGTATGGGTGAGGGAGCTGAATGGTAGAGAGCGGAGGAGGAGGGCGTCGGTGGAGGAGGAGGTGGAGAGAACAGGGTGATGGAGGAATGGGTTGGAGGATGCGAGAGGGGGGGAAGTGAGGAAGAGCAGGGAAATAGACAAAATGAATGGTCTAATGAAGACTTCACAAACGCCTATTGAGCCTGCTACGGCGGCGGGTTAGATCCGCGCTCGTTGTCGTCGTTTTTCCGTATTTGTGCCATTATCCGCTTAGTGAAAGAGCAGATCTTAAGATGATGACCTTCTCAAATCTGTAAGCACATTTGAACTAATTTTTCACCGACAGATGTCAAGATCTGGCGAGTTAAATCTATAGAAATGGACTTCATGCGAAATTAAGTTTTATGTTAAAATTTTGTGGCCGTTGATTTGTGAGGTACCAATGTGAAAATTATGGAGGTGGTGCTATGAAGTGAAAAAAATAATTATACAATAAATAAGAATAAATTAACTGTCAAACGTCGATTAATATTTTCTCGATACTACATGTTCGGTCGCAGTTGAGGCCTTGAAGGTCTGAAACTCGGCATAATACCATTAGGTCGTACGTACGTATATACTCTGAGGCAGTATCATCATCACCGGGAGCTAAATGATAATTGCTTAAGGCTCCGATTCATAACTAGGGTGGCTTATACGCAAGCACTTAGGCTAATGAGGGCGTTGATGTTTTCAAAGGAGACAGTCCTGAGGCAGTAAAATGAGTGATCAAAGGTGGTGGTAATCTTTCCATGAATTTTTCGGGATTACTCACCCGCAAGAGACACATGTACGTTACACGAGGAAAAAACCCAGACGGAGGAATCGCAGCGGACTCGCGGGACGAAATTAAAACGAAATTCGCGACGAATTAGGACGGGAAGAAGGATTGCGGGAGACTGGACGAGAGAGAGAGGGACACGTTGGGGTGGGGGATCACGCACACGATTCGCACGGGAGGGGAAGAGGGATGGAGGGGGCGGGAAGGGGAGGGAGACGGAGGAGACCCGAAGTAACGAGAGGGAGAAAGAGATTCGGGGGGAAGGTGGGGTGAGGGTCCGACGAGGGCGCCCACTTCCTCCTCTGGCTGGGAGGTGAGGACTTCGGGGAGGGAGCGAAGGGAGAAGAGGTTCGGGGGAGGTGAAACAAGAGTGGACCGGCCATATATGCCACCCCCACCCAACTCTCTCTCCGATACACCACCTCTCGTGCCCCCCTCCCCCCTTCCCACCTCGCCCTCCCTTTTTGGTCCGTGCCAGAAACCGCTCTCAGACAAGGAATTCAATGATTTACGGGTCCTAATTGAAATTGATTTGTCTGGGAGGGGGGGTCAGTGCGGATAAAGAGAAAAGGAGTAGGCGAGAGAGAGAGAGAGAGTGGGATGGAAGGGTTTAAACAGGAAGAGGGCGGGCACGGAGGGGGTGGCGAGGAGGAGGATTGGGGGGAGGGCAGGAGGCAGGGAGAGAGAGATGAGAGGAGAGGAGGGAGCTCGGAGGTGAAATGGAGAACGGATGGCCAGAAAGGAAGTATGGGAGTCGAGGACGCGGGGCTTGGGGGAGGGCGGCTGGGCTCCCTAGCTTTTGAATCGACGGAGGCGGCTCGAGAGGGCCGTCGGGGAGGGGAGGAAAGGATATTGACCACCCTTTGTTGGGGTTAAGGCTATCGAGCTCGCACTCCTCATCCCCTCTCGTACCTCACCCCACAATCTGCCTCCCCCCTTCGATGCCCTCGCCCCCATACAAACCTCACCCGCCTGCCCATTTCACATATCCGTATCCAGGGGCAACCGGACACATTTTAAACGCCCGCCTTCGATTCCACCGCGGAGGGTGGTGGGGTAGCGGACGGGTATCCTGTGTGTGAGTTCCCCAGGGAAGGAGGGGAGCGGCGAAGAGAGGGACACGTGAGGTGCAATGGGGAAGGACTCGTACGGATAAGAGGAACGGTATCAAGGGCATTAAAAGGACCAACCACACGGCACGGCCCAAGAAGATCTATGCATCGAAGTACGTTTGTGTGTGTGTGAGCGCGTGTGCTATTTGGGTGCCTCGACGGGAGGGCGCAATCTCCGTGCCAATGATGGCTGAGGGCGTCGTTATGTTGCCCTCCGGTTGAGATCGGAAGAGAGGGCGACGCATTCACGCGTGTGTGGGGACGCTTGTGGTCCAGCGCTCCTCCCACGCCCAAGTCGCCCGCGGTTTCTCAGATTTCTTCGTCATGTGGCCATGCCGCTCCTCGGGAAGACGGGAAGGAAGTTATTTACTTCTTAGGAAGCTCTCTGGGGTGAGAGGTGGAAGGATGCATGCGTCGTATCCTAAGTGTTTTGGAATGGTGCGCTCTTGGGGGTATCGGGAGCGGGGGAGGGTGGGGGAGGAGGTTCCAGGAGCTCGCCTGCCTCTGCGCAAGGGGACTCATCCGGGGAGGGCGTCTCTGTAGATGCTGCTTCGGAGGCGACTAAAAGCTGCCAGCTGCGGAAGGCACGCTCGGAGAAATCGGGGGAGCATGGACTCGCTGTGCGAAACATCCACCATTGGAAAGCGCGGACATCCTCAAGTATTCGTAGAAAGATCGCTCTCAAATCCATTGTATATTATTCATAATTGGACTGGAACTATCTCAATCGGAAAAGTTGCACGGATATACATTTCACTTATCGTAGGGTATTTCCTTAAATATATGAAAATATCAACTCAACCAACTAAGTTGTGCACAACTGAATTTTCTATACTGGTACGTATATTTACTGCTGAAATGAAGTTCTTTCGCCTGTTCTGAATGACTGCTCTACGAAAGTATTAATTCATCCTTGTCGTACGAATGATAGTTTCATGCAATGTCAAAATAAGTTTGAATCAATAGTGTATAAGTAATGGTCCAGGAATTACTTTCATTACAACGAGCTACCGATAGTTTTTTCCTGGGGAAATAAACTCCAAATAGCCTAATGGCAGAGTACCTAACAACCCGTGGCGGTTTGCAGGGTACGATGTAGCTTACTATGAATTGGAAGTATACTTTTATTACTAAGTAAATGTTAAATTGACGAAAATTGAAATAACTAAACTGAGGAATACATGACGTGAAATGTAGAATATACGAAACAATATCGATTGAAGAGAATATCATACAATATTTTATGATTACAGCGGTACTAAAACATTTGAAAGTATTGTACATGTAGTCTGGGTGTTTAGTAAAATTAAAAATTCAAGATTCAGTATGGAATGAAATAGGTACTTCACTAACATGCCACATTAAGTTTTTCAGTTTTGATAAAAAAGATAAATTTACTCAGAAATGGAATAAAGACCTGTACTGCATAGAGTATTCCATTTATAATTACAAAAGCCTTATTAATATTATTTATCATTAAAAAATATGTTAAGATTCATGAATAAGGCTAGATAGGTTGTGTAAATCGTCAGATTTTCACATTTCGGGTAATTTTTTCAGCAATTTTTCATTGAATTTGTAAATTTGGTTTCCCTATATCCGAGCAAAGCTATAAAATTTTCACCGAAGTTTTCGTGAGGGGATACGGGTCCGCTGGGAATCACCGCTGACCAATGCGAGGAGGGATGGGAAAGAGGGGGCCGCGTCGCCTAGCGTCCACCGAGGCAGGAACACCCCCACCCCACCGCCGCACCCTCCCCCCCGCTTCCTCCCCCCTCATCGCTCTCCGCCTCTATCTTTCTCTCGCCCTGCCTCACCTCACAAATGGATATTACCTCCTTTCCAACTCCTACCCCCCTCCCTCCCCGCACCTCCGCATCGCCCTGCACCACCCCCACGGCCATAACTCCCTCCCCGTCCACCCTCGCCGAGAGAACAGCGGGAGCAGCCCTAACGCTCCCTTCCCCCTTCATCCCAACCTTCCGTCGCCCCCCCCTTCCTCCTCCTCCTCCTTCGCAGCGTGTGTGTGTGCCAGGGGTCATTTTGATCGGACTACAAATGCGCTTGCGCGAGGGCAAAACCTCACCAATGGAGTGAGAGACAAAAGACTGGCGAGGAAGGATGAAGGGGTTTTTGGGGGATGTGGGGAGAGGAGGCAGAGGAGAGGTTGGGAAGTAAAAGGGGTTATGGCTTTCTTCTCCTTCCCCCACCCCCGAACCCCGTCTCCTCCTCATTCCACTCCTTTCCTTCCCGTTCTCCCGCATCCACCACACCTCCCCCACGCCCCCCCCCGCAGGCCATCCACCCACCCACACACACACACGTACACACGCCGCTGACCCTCCCCCTTTGCACGCTCCACCCGTCCATCTCCCCCCCCTGCCCGGCACTCGTCCCTTCGAGCCCCCGTCTTTTCCCCACCCCCCTCCACCCCCGCCCCTCCATCCCCCACCCCTCCCCCATCGCCTCATCGCCGCATCCTTCCAGCGCAAAAGGCCTCCGGAGTACTTGGACATAAATCTGCTTCTCTCTCGTCCCTTTTTCTTGCCCTCTCTCCTTCCCCACTCTCATACCTCTCCCTTTCTCCCACAATCCCTCCCTCTCTCTCTCTCTCTATAACCCAGCTCCCCTCCTCTCCGCTCATTTCTTCATCCGTGCGTTTTCTTCTCTCTTTCTCTCCTCACCCACTGCTATTACGTCCTTGTGTTTCATAGCGTACTAATTGTACCGTTCACCTCAAAGATGTTTGTATCCATCTACTCGCTTAATCGCCCTTTGCCCTGAAATTTAAAGTTTTGCTCATTGGCTTTAGCGTTAGCTAAAGGTACATTATATAATGTTTTCTTCAAAGTTAGGCTGGAGTTTTAACTGCAAACCACGTCTAACTTTGATCCAAGGCTCAAAAAATGAGTAAAGAGTATTGGGTTAGAAGTGGTGAATAGTGACATTAAAATTGTTCGGTGCAACATCTGCTGGCACCAAAGGACCGGCAATTCAAACATTTCCTCATTTTTCTACGGAGAATGGTCTTACTTTATGCCCCATATCCTAAAGGATTTACGTATATTTGGTTAGAAATGTACAGAAGAACAATAAGAGGGGATGATGATGTAAAAGACTTGGCTGCTAATGTTTTTTATCTCGTTTAGAACACACGAGTAGATAGAGCAAAAAGTGATTAGAGAAGGGAAGGGTGGAAATCAACACGATCATAAGTTATAACCTGATCGCAAGCTACCTTATGGGGCACGCTTTGAAGTTTCATAAAACAAAGAGTACTCCATGTAATATCCGGTCTACAAGAATTCCAAATAGTGTTTCATTCTAGATGATCTCCCGTCCTTTGGAGTAGGATAGGAATTTTGTACTCTTACTTTTTGAAACTCATTCAACATAACCGATCCTATTATCCATACAAAATGTTTTTTCAAGGCTTGGTTATTGTAGGATTTTAGCGAAATCAGTCAATAAGTTTT
This sequence comes from Hetaerina titia, assembly GCA_037158775.1. Taxonomy (NCBI): domain Eukaryota; kingdom Metazoa; phylum Arthropoda; class Insecta; order Odonata; family Calopterygidae; genus Hetaerina; species Hetaerina titia. Next base: position 24,824,417 of record CM073772.1, read on the forward strand.
GAATTGTGATTGAAAAAAATTTAAAAAGTGTTCCATCTATGCAAAAGACGAGTTATTGCCATTTAGAGATTTGTTTGTGTCCATTGTGCCAATATATTCAATTACATATAATATATATACACATATTAAATATATATGTACATATACATGTATATATACAAGGGTTCAGAAAAATTTCAAAATTTCAGAAAAAATGTCTTGTACCTTTGTTAGGTCGGAAACCTTTCAGAACATCCACATATGTTTCTAAAAAATGTTATGTATGAAAAAAATAATACGCTTCTCTCTGATAGCCACGGTGTACCACCGGACCACCCACGCATATCGTATTTTCACATGTATGTATGTATACATATATTCTGTGTACTTCTTTCCTCCCTTCATCCCGTCCAACATCCCTATCCTATTTCTGCCCTTACCTCGCTTGCCCAACATTCTCCCCTCTATTTCCTTCTTCAACATTCCACTACCGCTCAATACGCCTTTCATCCATTTTTCCTGCCTCCATAGGATTTCTCTCAACAAACCCCTCTCCTCACCCACCATCTCCAACCAAAGGAACTGGCCCCCCTACCCTGATGTGTGAATATTCACACGCCGTCGGGCTTGGTACATGGGTGAGCTTTACCATCACCTACTAAACCGACCTTCGGGTTGATTACTTGTTTATGGTATGCATATATTTTTATATTTTTTTTGGCAAAAATACTGGCCAGATACGTTTTTTGTAAGGGCAATTGAAAAAACAAGAAAACCAGTTTTCTTAAATAGTTTACATTCACTGAAAAATATGGACTAAATTCATTTTTGCCTAAACTCAAGGATGAGTTTCGGACAAACATTTAGCCATAAAACGAAATTTGATTAATATACCCATCATTTTTCATATTTCAATCGTGTTTTGGAAAAATTTAATATGCATATGAATTTTTTAACATTGTCGTGACATCTTTCAGATTAGTCTCCAATGTTACCCATTGTTTTCAAGAGCAAATTACGCTGACCGAAACAGAACGGAAAGTTTTTACCTAACTCTTCGTCAACAAGATTTCTGGAAAAAATACAGGAGATAATGAAAGAGAACATGTCTACGTGGAATGATAGTTTCAAATCACTAGTATGAGATTAAGGGGGTAACAGATAGGAATGTTAAATGAATATTCACTTTAAATGATATTTAATTTCACACACGCTAAACCTTTTAAGCTTAGTGACATCAAGCATGTAACCATTCGCAAACAGAGACACAGAGTTCACGTCAGAGGTTGAAGAGCATTCACATTCCCAACTAAAACATTCTTCAATTGAATCATAATTATCATATGTGGGTCGTTCAATAAGCCCTTTTAACACTTAAGAGATGGCGCTCCTAGTTCACGAAATGTTTTGCTTTCAATAAGCCTCAATTCATATTTCATCTCATTCATTCAATTCATATGTCAATAGACTGTTGTTAACGTTTCAGCTTCATCGTCACGTGGTTTCATTTTCGTAGTTTATTGGGTCAAATTACTTTTGTTTATTTAGAAAAATGCAATAAAATAGTTTCCTACGGTGATTAAATAATTCTATTTAAAAGATAATACCGGAAGAGGTTAAGGCAGAATTAGATGAAGTTAATGAAACTTGAATGACATGAAACTTCTCTTGCTTTTGCGACCGTTTGCAATTGGGATGATGAGTTTAAATGTGGCCGTAAATCACGAATGATGAAAATCGTTCGGGACGTCCAGCGGAAGTGAATTTCTCCGAAATAATTGAAAAAATCCTCGATATGGTTTTGCATGATCGACGAATCAATGTTCACGAAACTCTTGAGGTCACACGTATTCCACAAGGTACTGTTTTTTCAATTTTACACGTAAAATTGAATGTGAAAAAAATCTCGGCAAGATGGGTGCCCCGTCGACTGTGGTCAATTCAAAGGCTAGTTTGACATTTTTCTAACGCAATCCTGACCAGTTTCAGTGTCGATACAGAACTGTAAAGTTAAAATGGATTAATAAATACGTACACTCCAGAAACAAGGAACATCATAACAATGGATTTCTAAAGGTGATCCGGCTCCAAAGAGAGCGAAGACGGTGAAATCGGCCGGCAAGCTGATCGCCATGAATTATTGGGATGCACGCGGAACCGCCAACATCGATTACGTGCATAAAGGAAAAACGATAAATGGAAAGTATTATGTGTCGTTGTTTCACCGGTTCAAGAAAGAATTCAAGAAAAATGTCCACTGGAGAAAGAAACCGGTGCAGTTTCGAAGACAGTAATTATGAAATTAATGTATTCACCAGATTAGGCCCCAATGACTTTATTTCATTTTCGGAATAGAAAAAAAGGCGGAAAATGATTCACGTCGAACAAAGGGTACATCCTCAACACAAATGCCTATTCGAGGACCTTCCAAAGTCCTACTTTTTAGACGGATTAAAAAAATTGAAGAAACACACGGAATAGTGCACCGAACTTAAAGAAGATTATCTTGAAAAAAATCCATCAAAAATAATTTATTTTTCTTAAGAAATTATTGAATGACCAACTTATGTATGTAAATATAATGATCTACGTATGATGGAGCCAAAAGAGGTAGTTCTGGTCAACAAGGATAATATTCAGTATTAAACGTTAACCCATGGAGTTCGAGCCCTCACGTGTAAGACGATGATGATTTTTTAACCGTAATTTTGGAAAAAGATTCTGCTCATGTGCCATCAATTATGGTGTATGGGCTCCCACTGTTCATACAACTATATTGCATATTTTATATATCGCATTTTTTTCCTGTTATCGGTAAACTCACCAAAATTAATTATTGTCCTTTCTGTCGTGACAAGTATAACTGGGGGGTGATAAAAAAATCCAATTTAAATAGTGTATGCATGCATAAAATCATCCATTCGATAAGTATACGAGGAGGATCAAATCCTCGTAAGGAGAATTTGATGCACGCAAGCTAGTTTACTCTAACGGAGCCTTTTCAACCCCCAATTGCATCAGCATGCGGAATTTATTTCTCCCCTTTCATCAGGTCATAGTGATAATATTAGATATGCTAATTGGGTATGCCAATTTTTCACAACTGTGACTCTAGATTTTAGTAAATTTAAAAAATATTTTGAATGTTAAAATATGATTTTTCACAAAATAAGCCCTTTCTTAGCAAAGAAAAACCCCTTCAAGTACACCTGGGTAGAATAACCTCAGTAAAAGGATCTGAGAAGTACACACGTTAATCTCGCCATAGTATGAGTCCCAAGCATAACCAACCACGTTACGAGTGGAAAGAACACTTAATAACTTAAGTGATGAATTTTCATTTGCTTATATATACAAGGAGGATACACGTACTTATCCTTCGGTATATGAATTCTTTATTTTCGAAAAAAGCATACTTGATCCTATCTGGTTTGTTTAATGAGACGCATGTCAGGTTAAGAATTCCTAACGCATCGCTTTAATAATCCTAATGTGTTTACATATTTGTATGTGATTGTTTGTCTACTAAAATATTACTCTAACTATTCATTACATGGGTAATAATGTTCACAGGCAAAATAACTCATCTCCTTGATTTTTGTGTCGCTATGGCAGTTGAAAATTCCTCAGCAAGAGAATACTGACACAGCTTATTAAGGGGTGACATCGAATACAGAGTATTGTTTAAGCTGTCTCTATTTCAACCATCACTATTTGATACGAATAAAGTATAATAAAGAGAAATAATGCTACTTTATTCCATTTATAAGCCTTGGCAATACGAAACGGGAAGAAAGGAAGGTTTCCGATAGCTGCAGGCTCTCATATTTGTTCGAGCTTTCGCAACCGTTGCAGGTCGCATCATCAAGGATGATCAACTTTGTTAAACAATAATACCCTTGAGTGCCTTCCTATTCAAATTGAAGCACGCTAATATTTTCCAAATCTTTCACAAATCAATAGAATATATTGCAAATAAATATTGATTTTTGTGAATTTCGCTCATGCTTGGATCCAAATTCATTAAATTTGTGAAAAACCTTTCTTTCGTCTTATTAAATCTTCGCCTCGTTATTTTCAAGGAATGGGAACAGTCCTATTTTCCAGTATTTATTCCCAAATTTTAGAGCTCGATGAATCACTCAAAATGTAAAAGTTACGTCTCTAAGATACTATTTCGGTGTTTAAAGACATCAGTAAAAAATATTCCTACGTTTCTGAAACTCTAAAACCGTTCTATTTTAAATTAAAATTTTCTTACCTGTCTGCTATAATTTACTATAAAATAATGTTTCTTAAGGAAATTTAATATTTCAATAATTTGAGCATATTTAAAGCGTATTTCATCGCTCATGCGTTATATTTGCATTACATGATGCAAAGTGGATCAGTCGCCTGAGAGAACCATTAGATAAAGAAGCATTTTTCTCTTTCCATACTACTGCGTGGTCCACTTCTCTATAATTTTTGTGAGGGAAATGGAACCCTAATCCCCTCCCCCACCCATCCACTCCAAGCTTCAACTTTCCGGGCGTACACCACTTGTTGTGTTCCTACATCTTGAACTTAAACTTTTTTCTTGCCTACCACTCGTTCATCTCTCTAAACCCTCTCCCTCTTTCGTTTCTCCTTGTGCGTGCAACACCTCCACCAATTCCCATTTCCTTCCCACTCTCCGCACCACCTTGGAGGGAGTCCACTTTCCCACCAGACTTTCCCTCACTCCCCGCCCCCTTCCTCTTCCCCCCACCCACACACACCCACACGCTCTGTCTGTCTCTCTCTCTTTCTCTCTCTCTCCCTCTCCTTCGTGCGAACACATCCATCCAACGGTGACCGTCAGAGAAGATAAACAACGGTTCGAATCTCTCCAGTTGAGGAAAATTCCCGAGCGCCCATTGGTCGGGCCGCGGGTGGAGGAGAAGGGAGGCAGGCTGAGTGGGTTGGGGTGCTGGGTGTCTGGGGCGAGGGTGGGCGGTAGGAGGGTGGAATGGGAAGAGGGTGGTTGGAGAAAAGATAGAGGAGTGAGAGGGGGTGCACCAGTGCGTGGCCCTTCAGTTTGGACGAAAAATACTGGTCTTCGGTCTTTACTCGGAGAAAAATTATGGCCCTCCGCGATATATTGTCCGGTCATACATCTCCACTCTCTCGCATGGAAGGTTACATATATATTCAATGGAACGCACTGGCCCGCTCTTATGGGGTCCGCCGCAAGGATTCCGAAATGGCCGGTCGAGGAAACGGAACTAACGTACATGTGTAGGTGTTTATCCATAAAATGTCTAAACAAGCCACCTTTCCCCGCATAAAGGAATGCCAGCAGACACATTCTCGCACTCCCTTTCATAGCTAGAATTCGTGATACATTGCATCCATGCATTATGCTCATTTTAGAGCGGCTCATTAATTTACTTCACTTCTCCATAAACTACAATTTATAATAAATAGAAATGTGATGTATTTAATATAGGTTACAACTGATGTGCTTTTCATGAATTTAAATACATAAATTAAATGGAGATACACCGTGACACAAATCACGTCTCAGAATGTCTTCGTTGGCTCTTTTGTATAATTGTGAAAAGTAACGCTGCTTGAATTACAATGTTTTTTCTTAAACCAGCCACCCAATATGTTTATCTATAACAAATGAATGACCATGTAATTGTCAATTGACAAACGTTAGTGTTGCTATGTTTTTTTTTTCTCACAGAAATTTCTCACGACACATATATGTACTCAAATTTTTTAATATGAGCACGATGACTTTTGAAACCCCTTTGAATATTTTTATTTAGAATTTAAGTCCTATTTTTTTGTTCTCGAAATCAAATACACTTCAAGAAAGGTGATCGAAAGACAAAATCGCTCACACGAAAGCATATACGCACGTCTGTGCATGATGTGGTCGTCAAGGTTTCGACGGAGTTCATCGATAGTAAATAATTGTGCATATAAGAAGATATGGGGTTAGCCTTTCTTCCAATTTTTTATTGCCATGACAAGACTACGGTGCCGCTATACACTCTTAAGTAGATGAGTATTTTTATTGGTTCATTCAATGCTTCAGACGCACACTAAACAAAATCGCGGCGCGTTCCACATTCGTTTCTTACCATTACAAACACCTCGGACTTTCGGAATAGTCCGGAATGGCTTAAAAATTCTGCATTGTTCCCGCACTAACTACAAAGCTCGTTCATGCCAGTATCCCAAGGTGGACAACGGCGGCGGCGGGGATGAGGGTGGGAAACCAGCGCCATTATTTCCATCTCACCCGCTCCCCTCCCTTCCACGCCCACCCTTTTATTTCACGTTGAAAACATTGTCATTTCGCTGAGATGTTTAGAGGAGCCGGGAGAGAAGTGGGGGTGGAAAAGGGGGATGCTTTTGAATTTAGTGCCAGTCTGCAGGCAGTGAATTTCATTTCGCCCATCCACCCCTTCCCCCGCTTCCCCGGGGAGAGCACGTTCGTGCAAACCCGCCACCCCGCGCCCAGAATCCCACCCCCACCCACCCTGCCACACGCGCGTCACAACAAGGCCTCACACCTCCCCCCGCGGCCTCCCCCACGCTCTTCCAATCCCACCCCCGAACGAAGAGGGGGAGGGGGTGTTCGGAAGAGTGTCTCTCTCCCCACGGTCCCCCCTGCCTCTCCCCCAAACGACCGTCCCCTTTTCCGCCGGTCATCGCAAAACTCCACGACTGAGTCCCTCCATATCCTCCCCCTTCTCCCAAATCCACACCCTCGCTCCTCCGCCGCCCCCGCATACCCTCAACCCCCCCCCGCTTCCCCTCGAACGAAACCCAGCGTCGTCGTCCCACCTACTCTCCTTCCTCAAGCCCCCCCGTCCGCCCGCCCCACTCCTGCGACCGTTTCTAATCTTGGTGGAGTGCACAGTGGACGACGGTCCGAAGGGTGGGCGGGGATGAGGGGGCCGGGAGTGGGGGAGGGAGTGGAAAGAACAGCAAGTGCGGTGCGGTAGGCGGGCGGGTGTGGGTGGTGGTAAGGGGATTTGGAGATGTAGAGGTCCTTATTCCCACCATCTCTCTTTTTTTATGCGACTCCCCACCTCCTTTTCAGTTTCTTCCCATCCACCCTTCCTCCCTAGGAGTTCCTCTATCTCTTTCCACTTCTGCACCTCTCTCCTCCTATCGCTCCCTCTCTTTCTTCCCACGGCCCGAACCCTGTCCCCCCTCCACTCCCCAAGCACCTCCAACCTTGCTTCCGTTTACCTCAAGCGTTGAAGTACTTACATCTTTATTTTCTATTCATCCATGAAAAATTTCGGGCCGAAACTAAGTTTTATCAGTGTAACACACTGTCTGCCTGCTCCAAAAAAACTGTTAAACTTTATTTTTAATTCACGTAAAAAAGAGTTACATAATTTTTTCTTCTTGGTGAATATTGCACCTGGTAATATTCACTCGTCGAAATACTCACTCGAAAACTTCCGTCGTAGTGCCAATGTTCAGGAGATCTATCTGCGAAAAATCACTGTCCATTTCCATTTAATTTTAAAGTCCGAAATTATACTATAGTAAAAAGGGGTGACATATCGCGCTACGCCATACTAGGAAGATTTGTCCAACATTTACGAGTTACTTGGATATGTAGTTTTGTTTGTTTTCTACGATACGAGGAAAGAATTTTAGATAAACCTGCTTGAGTATTTGCGAATATCGCGAGAAATTAATAAAGTTGGCACGACATATGTATTTTTACGCGTCTTTAAATAACTGGATTCAGTAAAATATGCAAGATATTTTAGTGACATTTATTTAACTCAGATTTTACTATTCGTTCACTAAACACTGCTCATTGTCAATTAACGGTTTTCATATTTTCACTATTAGAGAAGTAATTAATTAAATTTACATCGATACCTTTATCTACTCATATTAAATTTAAAACAACATTCCAGAAATAAACCTATTCCCCTTTTTATGATTTATAAAAATTAGCATTACCATTTGTTAAACGAAAATTTAAGAAAAATCTCTTCGGAATTGTGATTATAAATTAAATGTGTGGTGACTAGTCACTTGTAAAGCTGAATACGCTTATTTTTTTGACGTTGGAGTACTTGAATTACCCTTTCCATCCACTTATTATCTATCTATACTTTATCATCATACTACATTATTTATTTATTTTTCTCTTTTCTCATTTATTTTTCTATCTTAATATCCTTTTCTCATACATTTATTCAACATTTATTTATTCTACCCTTTTCTCACGTCAATACAGATCCATAATTTAATATTTCTTTAATTTTCATTGACGTATAATCATTTTAAAATTCCTTTGCTTTGTATTTATTTTACCCTTTTTTCGCCTAAAAAGACAATTCAAATCCAAATTTTAATATTCATTTTATTTTCTTTGACATATAATCATTTTAAATTCTCTTTCGAGCAACTCTCTAAATCCGATTACTCACTTGTATGTGTACAATAATTTGAAACTTCTTCTTCCACTCTTTAACTTTCTCATCAACCCTAGAAAGACATTAAAAAATATTCTTTCTAACAAAACAACATTGATGTGTTAGCGTATCTTTAGTCCCAAGACAAGCGAGGCCGTGCAACTCAGTCAGCGTTATGGTCGTAGCTGAGCGGTAAAATGTTTCAACAAATTTGCTTGCATCATAGCCTTCAGCTGACATGCGCGTAAACTTAGCACAGGAGTTTAGTTACTCTAGGGTGATAACTAGAATTCAAGATGGTTTGCAGAATGAAATATTTGCATTTTGGGTTGGTATACATTAAAGATGAAGATTATAGGATATATGAATGCATGCCAGTCTTCCCTCTTAATCTTTGAGACCATTTTGAACTTCTTTAACAAGGGGTTTCGTAAATAAATTAAAACAAAATTAATAGGTATATCATTTACTCAGTAATCTGCTGTGAAAGTTTTGATAGCGTATATTCACATATGTCGAAATAATAAATAAATTAAACATCACGACAGAAATTTAAATAGGTACGTTTGTATTTATTTTGGATATAATTTCTTTTATTTTTTATGGGCTCGTGATACCTTACCGCGTTACCGTTATGATAAGTTAATATGGAAGAGTTGGAAGAAAATTTTTGTCAGTTTCTTTAAATCATTAAATTTTTATGGGGATGAAAAACAATTTCATGGGGAAGGTGGGGGTGTAGGGAGGGTAAGGAATTATTATTTATATTATTATTATTAAGGAAATTTAGTTTGAAAACATAAACCTAGAAGCTAGATTTGGACATTATTAAATCTGATTGAATCCTAAAATGTCTTTCAGTCAAACAATTATGTGATTAAAATGTATATTGTTAAACCTATGATATAAAACGAGTAACTTTTCAATGTTTTATCCAGAAAATGAGCATAGAGAGTGTCATGCACAGGATTGTGTGATCTACCAAGTTCAGATGCGAGTAAGCAAAGTTTTTAATGAAAAAATTCATTGAAGGGCTTAATATATTTTAAAATAACCTTTTCGCTTTGTTTTTTTCAAATAAGTACCTCGTGGAATGCCATTGTAGATTACTGTACTAAGTACTATTTCAAAATAATTGACTCCAAACATACCTTATTGTCCTATGAATTTTGATGGATTGGGAAGAATCAATCATTTTCTTGCGCCGTGAAGAAATTTTACTGTCTCCATATTTGTATAACATATTAGAGGAGGATGTTAGGAAGCCACGTAAAAGACTAACGTTTGATCTTGGCTGAATAATTCAATAGAGAATTGACATTGTTGTTTACTGCTCTGAGCATCATTACAAAAATTATAAGGAATGATGGTAACATTTTGGTTTTTTTTGTTTTATTAGGTAATCTACCGGTTAAGGTAGGTTTTTGGATGGACACAACTATCAAACAAATATTTTGTAACTCCAAACAAAACCCAATCTAGCAACCTACTCGACATCAGGTCCCTCTTCATCTCTGTGTACTTCTTTCCTCCCTTCATCCCGTCCAACATCCCTATCCTGTTCCTACCCTTTCCTCGTTTTCCTCATTCTCCACTCTATTACCTTCTTTAACATTTCACTACCGCTCAATACGCCTTTCATCCATTTTTCCTGCCTCCATAGGATTTCACTCAACAAACCCCTCTCCTCACACACCATCTCCAGGTCTTCCTCATTTGTTTTCCTTTCGGTCCATTTCACCTTCTCCATTCTTCTCCACACCCACATTTCAAAAGCCTCCAGTCTGCGTCTAACCTCCTGCTTCAGCGACCACGTTTCCGCGCCGTACATAGCTACGTTCCATATCAGAGTTTTTACGATTCTTTTCTTAACCTCGCTACTCAACGTTCCCATCATCAACTTCCTCCTTGAATTTTGTGTGATCGTGAAATATTTTTATGGTAACTTTATTAATATAAAATACAATGCTAAAATGCATGTAAACATGCGAAAACACTAGCGCATATAAAATGAAATCGTTAGTTCATATATGTTTTGACGTTGACCAACTGTCTCCCATTATTGCACATTACGAGTATTACTAAATGACTTTGAAATATAATTGTTTTGATTGATTGGGAATAATATGTTAATAGAAAACATTTTAAGGACTGCAAATATAGAAATCAGTCTGCGTCCAGGTGGCGTGCAGCTATGAGTGTAAGCCACCAACGTTCAACAACTAATTGGTTGGTGTTCGAGGTTAGTGGTTACCGAACAGATTCACTTTGCGGCATTATACTTATTTACATGTGTACATATATCTTCACCTCTTGTTGACAATTAAAAACTTGAAAGCTAAAAGAAAGCCAAAAGTATGTAAACAATATTGAGGGTATTGTGGAATATAGTAAGACCAAACCTCTTTTTACGTATCTATCGGCCGTACTTAAGTGGATACTATAGGTGGCTATGCCTTAGACAATCGTTAAGTAGCCGGCATCTCTAACTCAATATGGTGCAACGTGCCTTAGGTAAGAAAACATCCTAGGAAAAGAGGGACGGATAGTAACCTAAAAAGGCTGTAATTCAATAAACATGTTTATGTGATTTTTATGATGCCAACTATTGAATATAAAAACTCTTGTCCCTCTTAAGCGCTGCATAATATCGTACACTACTTATTTATAGGTATTTATTAATATTTAAGGAAGGATAAAAGGAGTAAACTGTGTAAAAACGAATCATTCGTGGAGTCATTTTATTTTTCTATGGTTTTAACCTTCATTTATGCACTTAAAAGATTTCAGAATACCTTTTCTCTTTTCATAACGTCCGCAGAACAAGGATGATACTTTCTCCAGAAAAAATTACTAACCTCTAGCGATTAATAGAGAACAATTTTCAAACTGTTGAATTTTTAATCGATTGTAAAATATATTTAGTTCAGTATTTACAAAACTGTTTGAAAAACTCAAGACACTGGGTTGCGCAAAATATTCACAATATAAGGCTGTTACTCTCGAACATCTCGTATAAGAGTCATACGTTATGTTTTTTTATTGCGTTCAATTGGTTCATTTTAGGATTTATTACCTTTTTACTGTGGGTACCTGAAAGAAATAACTACAAAGGAAATATGAGCAATATTTTTCAGTTGTCTTGACTATCAAGATACGTTTTCACCACTCAATTATATATATATATATATATATATATATATATATATATATATATATATATATATACTATATATCAGTCCTAACTAATCTTCCGAAGAAGACAGAGTTCGAGTCCGTCGAAATTATCAAGATATTACGTGTGAGAGTTCCTTTTATGTGTTCTCATGTTGTGTGTTGCTGTCTAGGTTGTTTATGTATATATATACATAAATATATATAATATAAATTCACTAATAGTCATAAAAAACACAGAAACTAAAACATATGAAAGAGGGACTAACTGGTTCTCGAATTTTCGGTGGTGCAACCACCTTTCTCAAGAGGAATTAGGAAAAATATATATATATATATATAATATATTTATAAAATATATATAATATATATGTATCAGCGTTTCATCAATTATTTTCTAACCGCATTCAATTCAATATGAACTAATGCAAAAAAACCATTAGGTAAGCGTCGTAATCTTTCGCGTGGAGGCTATCGCCCATCTTCCCCGCGCTTGTTGATCTACTTCCTCTCGTCCACGTGCTTCCCTCCTCCGCTTTACCATCTCTAATTCATTTGACTTAAAACCGCATCTTCCTCCTCGTAGGTCTTTTCTATGCTCTTCCGACTTTAGTGGCTGCCTTTCATTTCCCTTATTTACGTGCTCTTGAACGGAGAGATTTTTATCAAGAGGGGAAATAACAAGGGTTTATGTTTCTCATCGTCCGGTGGAATTGTTATTTCTCTTTTTTAATGACGGATGTTTCCTCGTCAGCTCCATTTATGACCCAATAGCCTTCTATTTTCACTTTTACATCTTATTTGGCGAGTATTGTCCAGTGAGAGTTTAAGAATTTTAAGAGTCAACATTTTCTTGTACACAGGAGTCCAACTGACCCATGGATAGGCCTACATGTGTAACATTGTTTATTCAAGTAATTATTCACCGGCATTTGTCATAACTACTAGATATTATAGACTCTATAAACAAGTGATCTTGAGTACGAGTGTTAAGGGATACAATAAAATACCCTAATTTTTAACGCAGGACATTTTATTTTTTTTACGCTACACGCAAACAATTTATCTGATGGTCATTATTTCCTTTGAATTGCTAATTGATATATGAAAATTAGAAAAAAATTACTTTATAATGTCTTTATTCCATTGTTTGGTGATCACATGCATATAGATGCATTTAAGTATACTTGAAAGCGTTTGGGAATGATCGATTACTTGTCTTAAAAAAATATATTTAAATTGCTTAGATCTATAAAATTCTTTGGAAGAAAAACGTAATTGTGTATTTGATTTCACAAACTTACCCCATCTTCTGAGACCGGCTATTAATGGTAAATGATCGAAGAAATCTAAGAGAAATTTTTTGAGTTCTCGGGGTTCTTTTGGCATTATTTCAATGATAAAAATTGATGCCATATTTTAATAATATACAAGCATTTTATATTTTCAAAAACGTTCCTCTCTTAAACAGCGATACTGAAAAAGGCAATATTCCACCCATACGATCGCAGTACGTCCGTAATAAAAAATTCTACCTTCACTCGACACTAATTATTTTTACGCCACATACCTTTTCAAATAAACTCCGTAGGTGCGCCGTGCCAAATCCAATGCATACACCAGCGCCAGGGGCTTAACTCAATTGCAAAGGGTTAATTAAAGCGACTCTGATCAATAAAACGCGAGATACGCACTTTAGAGTCCCTCTTCTGTTTTCTCCCTTCCACCCTCTTCATAATTTAAAACAAGGACAGGAGCACGTTCACATGAGTGCTTATCCGTCTTGCGAGCCTCGGAAAACTATTACGATCCCCTCTCTTGCCTCCACCCCCACACCACACCACCCTCTCCCCTCTCTTCCTCTTCCCATCTCTCCCCCCTCTTCCCCGCTTTTTCTTAACCTCTCGGTTGCCATGGATACCTCCACAAATTCTCCAACACATTTCCGCCATGGCCTCCTTCCCATCCACCACCACCCCCCTCCATCTCGCCCCCTCTTCGCTCGTTCCCGTCCCCGGCTCGAAGCGCGTATTACTCAAACCCTCCTTTCATCCCGTGCTGTTCTCTCGCCTACTCGCCCTTCCCCGCGCCCTTCTACCACCCTCCACTCCATCCTTTCCCCCGCTCACATTGCCCGCTTGGCCTGACTCCCTCCCTCTCTCTTTCCGTCTCCCTTTCTTTATTCTCACCTTCTTCTCTGCGCCCTTCCTCTTTCTATTCCTGACCTACTCCGATTCCTACATTTCGCCTATTCCCTCCCCCCGTCTCCAGCTTGTGCCCAAGATGGATTAGTGAAAATACATTTTCCCATCTTTCGGTTCTAGCACGCTCCGTGCATTATGGAAGCTCCTAGAATTATTTTCCGCTTCGAACTCTTCTATTTTCGTTTCCAGAAGGATCTGCTTCCTTTCTGGCTTTCAGAATAATCGCTCACCTGTTTCGATATTATGTACCTCATTTAGGTTCCCTATTTATTGCACACATCCCTTCATTTAGCTCATCGTAATTTATTTATAATTTTAAATTAATCAACTTTTGATAAAATGGCTAAACTATTTCTGTTCTTATAATGTACAATGTCGTTGGAACAGCTTGTCAAAATCTGCTTCGATAGAATATCATGGATATTTTTCCCACTGGAAATAAATTTTACCTACTCACAGAACAGATCGTAAATTTTTTTTCCAGAAATCTGTTAATGCATTAAAGTGGGGTCAGCGGATAAAGAGAATACAATATATTAGAATCAAATTTGATTGCATCCTTATATTTCACACATTTAATGAGATTTTTTTACATTCTGGGTCGCTTTTAGTCAAATATTTCTTTTTGAGTGGAGTACTAATAACTCCCACCAAATGCCCCCATTAAGCTTCATAGGGTGTAGGGAAGATGTAAATAGGGTTTTTATGCTTTCATTAGTCCTTCTTTCTAACAACCGTTATTTCCCTGTTATCCATCACTTTCTCCCCAACCTGTCACTTCTATGCTCACGATTCTTGGTTCATCAAAAACGGTGATTTTCGAATTTCTCTTTACAAATCTTAAAGAGCACTTCATATAAGTTCTTCCTCACAATTATTGGACGCCAGAGTTCTTATTTGTTTGTATTCAGCAAAACTTTATGAATCATTTCCTACTTATTGAATTCGGTATTGTCTTTCAAAAAGGTTATTGGGTAATACCTTTGTGTTCTCCCTACTCTGCAGGGATAAATGCCAAAAGGCACTTGATGCTCTTAATTTCGCACTTTACGAAGAAACGTCTCATTTATGTCCTCTCTTCTTTCTCGGTAACCGTTTCAACAGAGTTTAGTGTCCTTACGTGATGAATAAAACTGCAGCTATAAAATTCGCTTGAGCTCCCAAATGTTTGTGCATAACAGAGGGCAATCTGGAAAACAGCATGAATTACCTTTACTTGTGGTCAAATATCGTGATTGTATTCTTCTACAATGCTGATTAATAAACAATTTCGTTACAGTTGATGTAGTGATGATTTTGCGGGAATTAAAAAGCGATATCTCATCAATGGGTTTGCTATTTTCTTATTGTACAGATTCGATGGTAATATTACCATTGCCAAAAGTAAAGAAAGCCTCCGGTTTCAATTTCACCCTCAAAAAATCCGTACTTTTTTTTAGTATTCCCTTCCGTCCTCCCGTGCACTGTTCCCCTCTACAATCCACCACCAATAGCCACTCGTTTGTTACTTTCCCTCCTTGCCCCCATCCCTCCTCCCCGTCTACCTCCTTCCCAACCACCCGCGCCCCTCACCCACCCTACTATTCCCACGAACACCACACGGGCCCATCAAAAGGATTCCTAACGGCGGAGATCCTGGTTCTAATCCCGGCTCAGCACTTACGATTCGACTCCGAGCAAGTGTAGTGTGTGTGGGTGGCGGAGGAGGAAGTGGCGGCGGGGAGGGGGATGTTCCCGGATGGAGGTTTCGGGCTGGTGCGGTGCGCGGAGGAAAGAGTGCGGGAGGGTCAGGGTACGGCGTGGGTGGCGCACAACGCCTCCTCATCCCTGCCACCACCCCACTCCTCCAGGCCATGCGTACGCAACGCTCTCTTCACTCACTCACTCCTCGCCCGAGTCACCAGCTAGCCTCCCCTTTCCCCATCACTGCCTTCCATCCCTCCCAAACACCACGCACCCCCTCCCCCCCGGTGCCCTGCGTCGCGGATATGGGCGATATAGGGTGGTGGCGGTGGGGGAGCGATGGAAGAATGCGTGGACTCGTGAACGGGAGGAGATGGAAGAGTTCGGGAGAGAAGAGAGAAGGGAGGCGTGCTCTCGAGTGGGTGGGTGGCGGAAGAAGGAGGAAGGGGAAGGTATGGACGGAGAGAACGAATAAGGGCCTTATGGCTCAGACCTTCCACGGAAGCAGAAAGGGCTCCCTGTCCTACCCCCCTTACCCGCCTTGGCTCTCCTTTTCCCATACCTACTCCGTTACTCTCTCCATCTCTCTCTCTCTCCCCCCCTCTCTTCACTTCATCCCCACACCACCCATCCCACCCCGCAATGCCGTCCTCCACCTCCCGGCGAAGAGCCTTCCCCTTTACCCGCGCTCTCGTACACACACACACACGCACACACTCACCGAGGCTAGCAGGCCGCACTCTCCCCATCCCGGGGCATCAATCTTATTTATGTGGCTACAAACTCGGGGAATGGTGGACGGTGGCTATTCCATCTGGCCAGGAGGGAAACGGGAGAGGGGGAATGGTGGGGTTTGTGGGGGGGGGGGGCGCGGAGGGGTTTTCTGGAGGGGAATAAAGGGATACGGCGGGAGTGAGGGGAGAGGGAGGAGATGGGAGGGCATTGGAGAAGACAGAAATGGCGACCTCCCATTTGTGCTCGAGCCTCTCTCTCTCCACCACCACCCCCTCCCCCACTGCCCTTATGCCCCTCTTCCTCCCCCCACACCCGCACCCACCCACCCACACACATACACACACACTTACTTCCCCCCCCCTGGCTCCTCCTTATTCTTCCACCACTCCGTCTTTCCCTCTTGGTGGTCTTTCTATCTTCTGCTCCCACCCCCTCCTCCTCCCTTTCTGCGGGATGGGAGGAGAATGGTTGTGCATGAGGGTTTTTGCCGGCGGGGTGGGGAAGACGTAAGAGACGTGGGGGCGTAAGGATATAAAAATAAATAAAAACATAGGGAGGGATCTCTCTCTCTCTTTCTCCTCAATCTTCCGTCCTCTCCGCCTCTTTCTCCTCCTCATCGCCCCCGCCGCCGCCTTCCACCCTGATGTGATGGCCGGAGAGTTGTACTTATGTGCCTCCCTCTGCTTCCATCTCACTCTATGTATTTCTCCCTCCCTCTCACCCTCCTCCTCCCCTCCCGATTCTTCCCCCCCCCCGCCCATCTTCTCCTACGGCGGTCATTGTCGTCGCTTGGGAACTGTACGAACTCTTTCGTCCACGCAACTGTGGTATTGCCTTTTCTCCGGTTTCCATTCCTCCTCTGCCGTCCTCTTTATTTTTATACATTTTTTTCCTTTCTTTTCTCTCCTACTATTCTCCTTAGCGCCCATGGCTCTCGCTTCAGAAATCAGGTACGCGATCCTCTTTCTTTTTTATATATATATATATATATATATATTATTTCACATGGAAATAGATGTGAAAGGTGATCATGTGAAAGAATATTTGTTCGCCGTATGGCGGCATTTCGTGTTTGAATGTGTACATATATATATGAAAATTGTCCTCCCTCACTCTTCGTCTCTCTCTCTCTCTCACACACACACTACCTCCTTCCTTATGGCTACTATTTCCAGGAATGTATGCCTAGAAGGTTGGGAAGTTTAGTTTTATTTCGCCCTTTTTGTTCACTCAAAGAAATTCTTAGGACTTTCCCTGAATTCTTTTGGCGAGAAGTTTCCCGTGTGTGGAGCATAATTTTATTTTCAGTGCGGTTTCACGGGTCAAAAAAATTTCTTTCCTTCTGTTCTCCAAGGTGTTTTTTCGCTTGTTTCGCGAAAAATGACTTTAACGGCCCTTTTTTAAGAGACGATTTTTTTGTATGAAGGCAGTTTTCTTAAAGCAAAGCATTATCTTTTACTCTCTATTTTTGAACTAAGTATCATGCCGCCTACGATTTCAGCAAACAGGCATTCCATAGATCTGATGATAGTTAAATTCAGTGCGATGAAGTACAGCATTATGGAGTATTGTAATTCTAAGCTCTATTCTTTCTTACGACTTCGAAATTCTGATTTCAAGCTCGCAAGCACTGATTGCGCGTATTTCCTATTTCTTTAAAATGAAGCCTGTGTTATTTTATTCAACTTAATGAGAAATTATATGCATGAAATTTATTATTTTCTAAAAGTTTACTTAATATTTTCCTGTTTAAATTAGTTTTCAATAAATCCATACTGTAACACTATTGTTTTATTGACGGACTTGTGGGAATAGCATTGTTTATTAGTGGATCTATCATTTACTTTGGGATATAATGTAAATGAATATTTTATCTTTTTCTACTGAAATGAGAAGATGTAGCAGAGAATATCGAGATCAGTATCAGCTTAATGGATAGTCACTGGTTTTTATGATAATATTCTATACGGCAATCTCATAGGCCTCAATGCTCTCATTTGCAATTTAAACCAATGTTTAATTTTTCGATTAAGATATATTCTATGGTTTTTATTTTCAAATTTTATTTCATGGTTTTTCAAATATCTGTTATTTGTGGGATTACTAATTTTCGCAATTTTTTAAATACAACATAAAATTGGAATAAATTAATATTTAAGAAAATATTATTTTTAATAACAGCAACTTTAATAATACAATTAATTAAGCTGAGTTAGTCACTACCTCAGGATATTATCTTTTTCCTGTGCACAAAAGAGTTACTTTTTTCTGAAGAAATTGAAAGGTATTTCAACCCAGTATTTCAACAAAAATTGGAAAAAGATAATGTAAAAAGATAAAATAAAAAAAATTAAAACCAGATGTTGCAATTTATAAACATTTAACACACACTTGGGGCTGGGCCATGTGTGGTAAAAGTGTCTTTCTTTAGGACGTAGAAGAAGCCTTTACGTTGTGAGCCTAAAATTAGGGTATCACTTCGGTGGGTGAGACACACTATTGAGCGTGAAGTTGACAATTTACGTAGAAATATAATTTATTACATATACTAACACCTATATAATTGAAACTCGTTTTTATAATGATAATTTTATTCTCAGAAATGAACGCGAAATTTTAAGGTAAATTCATATGATTTTGGCTAAAATCAAAAACGCTCTGATTTAAACATAATTGAGCCAAATGAGGTAGAGACTAATGAGTGGCGTCAATGTCCACCATTAGACTAATTGATGGTATTCATAAATGTGTTTGGATCGCATCATTTATAATTGCCATCTGCATGGATGGTTTCCCAACCCCCTAGGGGATTTCTTTCTTTCTCCTTTTGTTTATCACTCGGCCTCTCTCCGTCCAGTCCCCCCCCTCCCTCCCTTCCTCTCCCGTCTCAAAACTGTCCCCCGCAGTCCTCCAAACCCCGAGCCACAAGGGAGCCACTCCCAATTATCGAACCATGCAATCAAATCCCGACTCATTTTTCCTCCGCTCGTCCTCCCTCTCGACTGTCCCCTGCACCGCCCGCCCACCCACCACCACCCCCGTCACCCACCCGTCCTCCCTCCCCAACCCCCCGCACTCACCATCTTCAGCCTGATTGCCCATTAGCCATTTAAGATGACTGAGCCGTAAGATGGCGTTCCGAGCCAGCCCCCAACCCACCAGCCCCTCTTCCCACGACCATCTCTCTTCCGCGTCCCACCCCTTCCTCCCCGCTTCTCTTCCCCTCGCCCTTGACCACACCCCATCGCTCCCACTCCGCCTTCCCACAGCCCTCGCTTCCCATCCGTTTCCACGACTGCCTTCTAACCCGCTCCTTCTCCACGTCCTCCCCGCCCCCGACTCCTCTCTCCGTTCCGACACTGCACCCCTCCTCCTCCCCCTACCACCCACCCCGCACGCTCTCTTATTTCCCCTCCCCCTCCAAACCATGCCCCGAGAAAAGCAATTGCTTCCAGCCCACGTCATCAATTTCGTTTATATATACTGCGCGCTATGCCCGCTGGCCATAGCAATAGATATCCTTCTTCTTACCCCCCGCCCCCGCATCCCCCGACCAACGTTCTCGCTCCCACACCCCCTTCCTCCCCTGCCTCCTTTCCTCCCTTCCTTCCTTCACCCCCCACCCAGCCACTACGGCCTCTCCCTCCTACCTCTCGGACTCTCCCCTCTCCGTTCCGGGGGTTCATACATTCTTAAGCCGCCGCGAAGAGTGTGTACTGGAGTTAGAGAGGAGCTAGGGAAGGGTGTTTTTGGGATTGTTTTGAGTGTTTTTTTTCTCTCTGGAAGGAGAGTATTGGAACCGGTGGGGTGAAGAAGGAGGGGACTTGCGAGGGGTAGGGAAATGTCTGGCGGACTGGCGCGGGGGGTGTGGGGGAGTGAAACGATGGCACGCCTCACACCTGAGGTGCGTTATGTGGATAGAAGGAAATTGAGCGGAATCTAATTTGTAAAAAAGAAATTCTAAATCTCTGAATTTTTTCATCTCTACCATTCATGGCACGTATTTTTGGCATCGGGGTAAATGAAATATCTGTCTTCTTCAACTAGAAAATGCATGACCATAATGTGTATTTGTAATTCGCGTTTGACTCCATGTAAACCTTTTGATAAGGGTGGCATTAGAATTATACTGCTTTAATGATCTTTGACAATATTGAAATTCTGATGCAAAACAGTCACGATACGAGTATGTGACACTTATGTCTTTAGTTTCTTATATGTACACCAATAGTTGAGGTTATCCGTAGCGATAATTAGTTTTATCTGTTAAATATCACCAGTAACAGCAGTATATTCATTCGTTGAGTGGAATGTATTGCACAAACACACACACGCACAAGACAAATAGCTCCTATGTCTCAGCAACCTGCCCGATCTCAAGGGAAAATAAATGTATACGACCGCAGAGCTCATTTGTTAGCTGTCATGCAGCCATAAATTAGCAAAGTACCCCGGAATACGAAAGCCATTCCGGAGTAAATAGGGTAGATAGAAGCAAAGCGAATGAAATTTGAGTTCTTGCCGATGAAAATCTGAGGGAAGACCCAACCTTGGGCAACCTTATATTTCCATCCTGCCTGCTTGAGAAAGAAGGACACAAGAAAGTGAGAGTGGGGAAGAAGAAAAAACTTGCGTGGAATCAGGGTGTGAAGCACGGTGGAGTGATTGGAGGGCGGAGAGGGGGAAAATTCGAGAGCGGGGTAGGGGGTGAGGGGCTGAAGGGGAGAAAGGAGGAAGTGCAGCAGTACGCGGGTAGAACACGGGTGGGTGTGGGAAGTCGTGGGGGGGGGGGGGCGGGAGGAGAGATACGTGGAAATCCAGGGGCGGAGATGGGGACGAGGCACAGGGGGGGAGAGTCGTGAAGAGAGTATGGTCAAGGGACGGATACAGAGGGGACACAAGGTTTGCGGGGGAGGGAACGGTGCAAGTTGGAGAGGTTGGCGAGGCACGCGGAACAGGTACGGCCGCGGTGGAGGGAGAGGGATGAGGGGATTTTGAATGGGTCCGCCCGGTTAGTTTTGCGATGGGGTTGGGGCAAGGAGGGAGGGATAGTGGCGTGATGGGATGTATGAGCCGGGGGGAGGGAACACTGGGCAGGAAGAGAGGGGGAGGAGAGTCGTATAGGATGGGGGGAGAGGTCGTTGTGGGAGAGCTCGGGTGGGTGGGTGGGTGGCTTTGCCGGGGTCTCTTGATAGTGGCCATGATGATGGTTCCCATTGGTCACTCCCTCGCTTCCGTTCCCCTGCGCAGGCCAATGTCCACCTTTAGGCGGAAATAACCGTCTTGACCGTGCCTCCTCTTCGCCTCCCTCCCCCCCCCCTCCGCTCGTCCCCTTCTCGTCGTCCTCTGCCCGTCCTTACTCCCTTCGCGACACCTTCCCCCTCCCCTCAATGGCCGCCCCCTCCTTACACGGTGACCGGCAGTCCACTTGAGGGAATAAGGCTTCGAGAGATTCCTTTGTTGAAGTGTGATGGAATGGGATGGCAGTCCCAACTTTCCCGCCCACCCCTACGCTACTTCTACTCCACACTTCCTCCTCCGTCCGTTCTCTTCCACTATCTCTCTTCCCATTCCCCTACTCCCTCCCGCTCCAACCCCCTCTCCGCCGACTCTCATCCCTTCCGTCCCTTCCTTATCACCCGAGAGAAGGTGTGCATGACCCGAGACGTGATACCGAATTGAAACTCTGGCAGGGGTTTACCATGCTGATTACAGGTGCACTTTTAAAATTTTATTTGGTGGTTTACTTGGACTATAAATATTCCCATTTCATATTACAAATACACAATACAATGAACGTATAATTTTTCTTTATTTTTTATGCTGATTGCAGTAAGAAGTTTTTTTAATTCGTCATTGTACCTACATTTATCTCCTAATTTTTTTATACTTCTAGAGAATAAATTTTCTGGAAAGATTAATAACAACTACCACAGTGATTAACATGAAGGTCAGTTTGATTGGTGACGGTGCGCCTCATTTTATACTAAACCCTATATGGTGCTGAAATTCCCCCATCGTGTAAGGAGGAAAATTCCTTTTCCTATGCGCTGCATGTGATTTCTTGTTAAATTCTGGTACTTGAACTATCACCCACCTTGGTTGTAGTTGAGCGTACCCAGAAACACACTCAGACATCGAACCCGGGCCCTTATTTCAATAATCCCCGCACCAACATGGCTACCTCTCATGTAGTTATAAACGGATGGAAATAAAATCATGAGATTGAGAACTTTATTTCTATTGTACTTATGGCGATACAAATTCTCTTCAGACTGCCGCTGCAATGGCGTGTCTTACTCATTATCAATCTTTTCATTAGTGTTTCCTTCGTTTAATTCATTGCCTGGGAAGGACTTGTACGCAATATCAGCTGGTTCAACGCTAGGGGCTGCATTTAATAAAAGGTTTTGCAGTCCCTAACAAGGAAAAGTGGGTTCCAACATTAAACCACGCCATCCAGTGTAAAAAGGTGATTTATATCTCAAATTAGTGCGTATTGATTTCACCAAGAACTTAAAGTTTCCCCAAAACGTCATATAATTTAGATGATTTTTCAAATTGATCAATTGAAGCAAAAAGGCATTTTGTCTTAGCGTACTTCATTTTATAAGATAACTCAATTTTTAAGTCATGTTCGCAAAATCAATTACCTTATATATTCCAGTAAACTTTAATTGATGTGAAATTCGTGTGAAAAACTAATACTTTAATGGTGCTTAAATAATGGAGATTTTATGCGGATATACTACCTTGATCAAAAAGTTCCTGGAATAACCACCGTGTGGCGCTCCCATCGTTCCGATTTGAGTTCTGTTTTTTTTGTTAAATTGTTACATCTGTTGTTGATATTCCCTTTAAATCTTAGTCTCATAACTTGACATTTGCAAAAGTTACGTAGCCAAGAGTACATCTATCTCTGTGTGTGTTGGCGATTTTTTACAATTGCAGAAATGGATTTAAATTTGCAACAACGAACTTGTATTAAATTTTGCGTAAAAAACGGATTTAGTGGCGCACGGACGTTGGAAATGTTGGAAAAGTGTTTCGGCAACGATTCTCTAAAAAAAACGGTCGTTTACCAGTGGCACGAGCGGTTCAGAAGTGGTCGTGAGTCAATCGAAGATGATGAACGCAGTGGCAGACCATCGACATCGAAAGTCGGTGAAAAAATTGATAAAGTAAAAGAAATGTTGGTCAATAACCGCAAGTTAACCATCAGAGAAATAGCGGAGGACTTGAACATTGCCTATGGATCCGCCCAAGACATTGTGGTTAATGATTTGGGTTTCCGTCGTGTAGCAGCAAAGTTGGTGCCAAAAGACCTCAATTTCATGCAAAAAAGAGACCGTGTTGACGTCGCAAAAGACATGATTTGCGAGGCTGAATCCGATCCCACATTTATCAAAAGGATCATTACTGGAGACGAGACGTGGGTTTATGAGTACGACACGCAATCCAGACATCAGGCAAGTGAATGGCGTTCACCAAATGAGCCGAGACCAAAAAAACCACGTCGTTTTCAGTCAAAAAAGAAGGCAATGCTGACGGTTTTCATGGATTACAACGGTGTAGTGCATCATTAATTTTTGCCAGAAGGCCAGACAGTAAACAAAGAGTATTATTTGGGCGTTATGAGACGTTTGCGTGAAGCAATTCGCCGAAAGAGACCAGAAATCGTCGCACAGTGCTATCATTATTCGTAATTTTTTGACGAAAAATGCAACAAATACCATCCAACAGCCACCGAATTCACCTGATTTGGCTCCCTGTGACTTCTTTCTGTTCAATCGAGTTAAAAAACCATTACGGGGAACGCGTTTTAGCAGCCGAGAGGAAGTAATGGAAAAATCGCAGGAACCACTGATGGACATACCGAAAACCGAATATAAAAAATGTTTCGAGGATTGGATCAAGCGCTGGCATAAGTGTGTTGCAGTCGATGGGGATTACTTTGAAGGGGACAATATAGATTTAGATGAATAAACTTGTATTTTTAATTTTCTGAATAAATTCCGGGAACGTTTTGATCAAGGTAGTATATGTTTCTTCTGCCGTAAAAAGCAGTAACAAACATTTAATAATCATTCAACACAATTACTGAAACCCGTACTCCTATTTTGTATGAATTACGTTATGAATAATTTCACCAGAATATACGTATATACGTATAATGACAGGAAGAAGTTAAAAAGTTCAGTAATCAATTCTTATAACCGTATTGTATTGACGTTCAATAACTATTTTGACTCATAACCAATGCCACGATGTAATTACCATTGGCTTTGTTTTCAATATTTTTAACCAGCAAAGTCATGCTTCTTGAGACAGAATCCCATAGGGATGATGTCGTGATCTTTTATAGAGCAAAGTCGCTTTATATTGATATTTCATATAGTAAATGCGCTTTAGCACTACTCTGATGTGATTTTAGGTCACCTGTAAAAATTATAGAAAGGAAAACAAGAGAATATTGGTCTATAGATCCATTTATGCCCTTTTATCAGTGACCAATATATTCAGAGCATGATTCAAATCTGGATTTGTATATGTGCTGGAAACATTTTGATGCCACTAATCAATTTAATCAATAATTTCAAAAGTTGTATGGCCTAAAATTTGAAATTCTATGCATTTATATTTCTGGAAGTTTATTTTGAATTTATTGTTAGTACGAATTTTATGTAGAGGGTTGTAATTATTTTTAATTAATATCTTTCGCATAACATGTTTATTCCTGAATGAATGTGGACGGCTTAGAAGTAGTGGGTGTTTCAACGCATTCCCCAATCTTTTGAAAATATATGTAATGCATTGTAATACAGCCGCACATTTGTGACATAAAAATATATTATAAACTAAATCAACCATAAAAGTAATATTTCGATCAATATTTCATAAATTGTAGCGTAAATAATTGACTTTTAGAGGGCCTCAGAGTGATGTCGGTATGTATTAGAATGATTTTATTTATTTAAGCTTGTGTAACAAATGTCAATACAAAGTCAAGCAACTGAAAAGAGCATTGGCGCTAGGACTGTTTCCAGGAAATGACGTTTTATGATAATGATCAAGATGGGACGCTCGAATGAAAATTAACATTAAATTACACTGAAATGCTGAATTACCGGAAGTAACATAAACAGCCGAAGGCACTGTTGATGAGAACCGCAGCGCTGAACTGCCCTGCTTTATTCCTCCTTTCCAGTTAAACTTTCTGTCATATCTTTCCGCGTAAACCCCAGAAGCAAAACGACGAAGGCCCGACGAAGAAAATCCTAATAATGCGAAATAACCGTCAGTCCGGGGTTAAAAATATAAAGGAGGGCTTTTTTCTCCCTCTCTCAACCTCCCTTCACCCCTCCCCCACCCCAGCTCCCGGAGCCGGGGCAAAACGAGCGGATTCAGCCGCGGCGCATTTGCGAGTGTCCATTGAGCAATTACCCCTCCCACCTCCACTTCCCTCCTCCCTCCCCCTCCATATTCCTCAACATCACCGACGTCCAACCCCCGGCGTCGTCCTCTCCGCGGACAACCCTCCCCCTTCTTCCCGCCACCATATCCCGCACCCCCCCATCCCCGCGCCGTGGACCCAAATACGGGCATTTGGGCCGTACATGCGTGAAGTAGTAACTTTTAAAGCTACCAGGACAGCGGCCGAACGGCAATTTGGACATCTTCTGCAGGGGAGCTAAATGACCGAACAGCGCGGGGGCGGAGGGGGCTTGCGGGGAGTGGGAGGAAGAGTAAGAGAGGGAGAGGAAGGGGTGGGGGATGGGATTGGGGTTCGGAGGAGAGCAGGGGAGTTTCGGGAGAGCGAGTGGGGTGTTGAGGACGTGGTGCGGGAGGGGGTGAGTGGAGAGAGAGTGGGCAACGGGGGGGGGGTACGGCGCGGGGGGGGAGGAGGAAAAGTCCCAGCGGACGAAATTGTGAGGCCTTGCCATTCTGCTCACACTACTCGTTATCTGCTCCCCAACCACCCTTTCTAACTTCTCTCTCCCTTCTCATCCCTTCATATAGTTCTCCCTCTAAAGACCCTGCCTCCTTCTCCCCTCACCCTGACCGCCGGACGACGAACGAACCCTATCCCGCTTTCTCCCTGCACTCGCCCCCTCCAACTCTCCCTGCCTAACCTCCCCATCCCTATGCTTTTGCCAATACCACCCATCCTCCTTCCCCACTCTCATTCATCCATCTCCACAACCCACACCACCCCCTCTCTCTCTGCTCCCTTCCCACCACCACCCACCTTCTGCTGCCGAAGCACACGCGCTAACACAAAGCGCGATCCATTCCCAATGTTAATTTCCCAATTTCTGCGTTCCTCCCACTCCAGCGACCTTTGGGGACCGGGCGGAAGTCCCAGGTTCCGCATCTCATGGGGTCGGACCCCTCCTTCTCCAGAGCCAGCCTTGGCCAAACCATCCCCTACTACCTCCCACCCACCCACCCACCTACACGCACACTACACATCCCACGATATCCATCTCGCCCCCTCGACGGCGTCCACGACGACCCTCGCCCTCCTCCCGCTCTGCCAGCATCATCTATCAGCGAAACGTACGTACGCACTCTCACACGCTCAGCATTAAGTCGTCAATCGCACCGTGTAAGTTTTGTGGTGATTGTACCGCCCGGAATAATTTCACGGTTTTAATTCCCCCACGATCGGCAGAGCTTTAGAGAGAGCCAAGTGGCTGCAGGAGACAGTGATGGAGATGGGAAAACGTTGAGGGTCTTGTGATGGAATTGATAGTCCATCTCAACTGGCGGGTCTCCAAAAGAAGGAAATGGCTTATGCCAAGCTTGGTGAATTCGTCAAGAGAATAGTCTCGGTAGTAATCAGCCAGCATACCAACTGAAAACTATTATCTATTGGAAGTGCACACCACACGATAGGCTCCTCCTATCCTTTGAGAATTTGGACATTCATAATTAGTAGGTGGATCGATGTCTTACTTCAGTTTATTTTATAAAATATTGTCAAATTTGTTTCCCAAAAATATAAATTTTCTAAAACCTGCATTCCTGTCCTAAGGTGCTTTCTCATGCTATTGACAAATAACCCTGCCTCACGTTCTTGTGGTAACGTTCTTGGGGTAATATGTATCAACTATGAATATACTATACACAAATGTAGCTCTGTCTTAGGCAGCGAAATATTTATCTTTATTCATTGTAAATCTCGCATGTTTTCCTAAATATTAAATCCAACTTTTAGGCTTTCAAATTAAATATTTTGCGGACTTATTGAAGGACTTGTTGGACCGGATGAAGTCCAAAGATCTTAAGCAGTTCTCCAGGTGAAAAGCATATTTTGGAATTAAGATATCAGTTTAATTCATCGTAGTGCACCAGTGTATTTTAGCGATGTCTTTTCTTTGCAGACGTGAATATTACCAATAGTTGTAGTTGTCTAAGTTTAAAAGCAAGACTATGCCCATTATTAACTTTCTTTAGTATGTCCTATTGTGAATGCAGAGGGGTGTGAAATTTAATTGTTATCTTATGTGAAAGGTTATCCTTTTCAAGATGTGATTCCCATGGTATCATCTAGACACTAATTATATGATAAGATTGTTAAAATTAATTACTGAAGCCCATGACATTCTTTCCTAAAGATGAACCAGGAAATCTAGCTAGAACGTTCATTGTTACCGAATAAAGAGCGAGAATCTCAGTTGAATTGAAATTAAATCTTTCTGATAGAAAACGTGGTCGTATTTAAGTCTAATATTGAGAATTATAAACGTCTATAATGACTGACCAATAGGGTCATGCATAGAAAAGGGCTAAGAAGGATAAAGTATGGGTTATTATTAGGCGAACTACCGTTTAAGGTAGGGATTGCATGGACGCAGATTGAACGCTGTTACATTTCTAAGCCTCACGTAACAAGACACATTACATCCCATGCCACTATAAACCCTTCAATTTACCATTCATCCTACCGCCCTTCATTTCGCCCTACATGTTCTTCTATCCCTAACCTCGCTTGTCTAACGTCTTCCCCTCTACCGCAGTCCACAGCATTCCATTGCCAATCAAAATCCTCTGCATCTATCCTTTCCTGCCTCCGTGTGGATTTCTTTCAACAGCTCTATTCCCTATCATGCCTAGTACTTCTTCGGTTTTCTTTCTCCTTTACGTCTATTTTGGATTTTCCGTCGTTTTCCACAACTACGTCTAAAAAGTTCACAATGACTCTTATCATTTTGCAAAATAAGGGTAATTATAGAAACACGTGTACCATGCAGACCCCTTGGCGCTTTTCGACAAGAGTAGGCTATACCGACGCTGGGTTTCTCTCCGCCCTTCCTTTCCCATCCATCCTTAATGGTGCAAATGACTCCCATATGGTGCAAATGACTGAATGCCTCCCATAAAAAACTACAACTACTACGTGTACCTATTGGTTCACCCACTGCATTTAGACTATTTCTAGAAATAAATTGTATGAGAGATAAAACTTGCTGCGATATAGATAAATTTTTAAAACTTCTGATGAAAGTCTTGCGGATGTGAATAATAATTATTATAATGTATAACGAGATAGTACTAGCGAACAAAAACACAGAAACACACAAAAAAGAAAAGAAACTCATACGTTTCCGAATTTTCGGTGGTCAAGTAACCGTTTTCAATGGAGAGAAGGAAGGAACTCAAGGAAGGAAGAGTTTCTTCATTGTCTTCATTGAGAAAGGTGACTTGACCACCGAAAATTCGGAAACGTGCTAGTTTCTTTTCCTTTTTGTGTGTTTCTATGCTTTTATTCACTAGCGCTATCTTACAATACAGTATATATGTATAAATACATAAATATATGTATATAAATATATATTTAAACATATATATACCTTTTCAATTCAGCAGAACTCATTTTACTAATGAATAGCTAAGTTTTTGTTAAAAGAGTGAGGTGGAAGTTTGATGTTTCATTATAAAAAAATTTAAAAAAATAGCGATATCGTTACCTTTTGCAGTCACCTCAGTGAGTAGACTTAAATCTAAAGTTTGAATGGGAAATTTTTATAATGGTTTTTAATTGACAGCAAAGGGATGATTTAACGGCAACACGAAGTCACGTCAATTTCTCCGATTTCTTTTTCCTTCTCATAAAATAAAAAAAATAATCACGGATACTTTTTACAAGAATCTTTACAATGTTTAACTTTTATTGAAGATTAAGGTTAACGTTAGATAGATTTCATTCTAACACTGGTGAAAAGATTAAAAGCGATTAAAGCGATAACGATTTTTTCCGTTTTTTTGAGATGCCTCAATCAATGTATTATTTCATTGTGGCCGACATTCGCATGATTCTTTTAAAAACCTCATTTACCAAGTCAGTAGAAGCAATTAGGTAGTTTTTTTTAAGTTTTTGACCATAACGTTCCCAGATCATCTTTCTTGAGCATTTGAATGCTGAGATTTTAAGTAAAATTTTAACAAGGTTTTCCAAAAATAATAGATGAAACAGAGTACTTGCCTATCTGCATAGAATTATGTTCCACATCAGGCGAAGTAACTTTCTCCATCAAAGTGACTTCCTTTTGAACAAACTCTATGGGACCTGGAAAATTCCAGTGAAGAGGATTTTGTTAAGTACATGACAGCACCGCAACAGGCAGTAATGATATTATAATATGTGATATTTGCAAAAGAATTAATATGTAACTAATAAATATATAATACTAAAAAAGGAGGCTGTCTGAAAAGTTTCCGTCTCAGAAAATTTCACATAATTTCAGAAAAAAATGTTTTGTATCTTTGTTAGATCGAAAACTTTTCAGACCACCCTTGCATATGTGAGTGTACGAGGGCTGGCCAGAAAGTATGCAGCCACGCGATATTTTGAGAAAAATAGCCTACCTAGAGCAATAAGGCTTTAGTCACCTTCGAAATTCTCTCCTTAAGACTTCCTAGCGTCTCTTTTACTTTTGAAAACAATCGGCTTTTGACTCCTCTGGAATTGTCATCAGCTGCCTTGTCACGTTTTCCTTGACGTATCTCGTCAACCGACATTTGGGAAGACTGGTCTTTTTTAGGGTCATAGCCGTAGACCCATGACTCATCCCTCCAGTTATGAACTTTCGTAGAAAACCTGGATCATTGTTTACGGCTTGGAGCAAGTCTCCAGCAACTACAATACGAAATTCTTGACGTTGACGAGATAATAGAGAATGCGACGAGACAGATGATGACCATTCCGAAAAAGAATTTTGCCAGTTGTTTTGAAAAGTGGAAGAGACGCTATGATAAGTGTGTGAGCTCTCAAGGAGAGTACTTTGAAGAGGATTTAAGGCCTCATTTTTTTAGGTAGGCTATGTGTATCAAAGTATTGTATGGCTGGATTCTTTCCTGACGCACTTCATATATTTCATTCTTTGAACATCAAATTCAACTGCGAAAAATTCTGCACACGAGCGTCCTATTGTTCGGGTGTAACCAGGTCTAGGTATACACCGAACACGTTGATTGCGAAGCATGAATCATGCGCATTTTTTTATAAAAAGCTAGTAGATGGTACTAATGGAATCGTCAATGTTTTTCGTGATTTTTTCATTATTCGAAGATCTTCTCTCAAAATGGCGGGAGTAGTGTTAATGTTCACCTACTAAAGAGCAAAGACGTGCTCTTGGTCCACCGTCTTTAAAATTGACTATGTTCCACGTTAAAATATTGTAAATGATTTTCTGGTTGTCCAACACGGAAGGCTCTGTATATGTCTCCCACAGCCTTATTTATATAAGTTTCAATACAGCGCATTATTCGTCGCGCACTACCTGTAAAATTACCGTAGGCAAACTCGACGTTTCAACTTTCAAGGCTACCGCTGACGAGTTGTCAGTGTCATATAAGCTATTCTTGTACCACATAATACCTTAAAAGTTAAGCGAGTTATTAATCATTAATTTAAAGTTTTCCTCGATAAATTATTGAATCAAAAAAAATTTGATTATTTCTTTGTCGAACATTCCCCATCTTTAGTTCATTTCATTATCCTCGAATCATAAATAACATTTGTCCGCAAATTGCAATATTTATTGAAAAGAATGTTTCAAATTTCTATAGCTTTAATTTTTGGTAAAATAATTATGTTATTAATTTTAGTATCGATCACACAAAATTGTGTAATAAGAATTAAATTAGGCAACAACCACTATTACTTTTCAGTTATCTCACATACCGTGGGGATACCATAACAAATTAATTTTATTTGATACATTCCTAGATTACTTGTAAAAAACTAAATTCGGATAATCTTCATTGAAAAATCAATTATAACCCTTAATTATTAAATGTTTTTTTTAATTTGTGGGAACGTTTAATTTATTCACATCATTACTTTCCCCAAGTTTGTAGCTTTAACATCAGATGATCAAAACAGTGACTCCAAATTTCAATTTTTCATTGAAATCAATTTGACTCGATCCCTCCATTAGGGCAAAAAAAACTCTCGTTTTCGCGATTTTTGCTAGCTGAAAAAGTTACTGCGATAGGTTCATTAATTTTTTACTTCCCAACACACTTTCTGTCAACTCATACAATTCAAAAGGTAGAAACTTGTTTTTAAATAAAATATGTTGTAAAAAATGAAATAACTACAGGTATGCAACTGAGGAAAATTATAATTAGAAAGTCATTCATTTTCACAACGTAGTAACTATCTTTTAGAACACCCGTTTCATGGAATGTACAGCAATTATTTTATGAATATTTCTTTTAGTCAATATTGAAATTAGGTATTATGTAACAGGAATTCATGCCTACCCTTGTGAGAGTAATTCACGTTGTGCCCTACGCTCAATAAAGTCTATTTCTATCCAATTTCATCCCAACCTTTCGTGCTCGTATGTTTGGATCCTCACACCTTAGATATTTCTGGGGTAAAATTCCCGGGCCGGTGGGAGCAAAGGTAAAGAAATCAAGCATTCTGTGGAAGTTGCGGCGCCTCCTCCATCATCCACTTCCCTGCCACTGGTATAGTCTCCACAGCATCCAATAGCTTCTTCCTACTCCTCCTTCCACCTCGCGCGCCTACACCCAGAACGTGCGAGGCACGTAGCGTGCGATGTGCTCAGCATCCAGGACCCCCTCCGACCCCGCACCCCAATCCTCTCACTCCCCCTGCAAAACCAACGCTATCAACCTCCACCTCCCCCCGCAACTCCCACCCTCCTGCCAACCTCCTCTCTCCCGCAAAAGCTCTCCCATTTCCTAATTCCGCCCTTGTCTTGCCGGACCGGGCTCCCCTCACTCCTACACTCTACCTCAACAGACACACACACATACACTCATATACACAAAACACCTCGGACTCCTCGTCCCGTTCCGAACTTCCATTCCATGGCCTTCTCCTCCTCTCTCTCTCTCTCCCTCCTCCTCCCCTCCCCCTAGATACACTCCTCACTCTCCACTCTTCTCCTTTTCGAAGCCAATGCGACGAGAGAGGGATGGAGGGAGGGGAAGAGAGCGGGCGGGAGGGGGTTGGAGAGACCGGGTGGGAGAGCAGAACTCTCTGCCAAAACGGCAATTTTCTCCTCTCGATCCGCCCCCTCTCCTGGCCTCGCCTGCCTCTTTTTTTGTTTTATTTTTCATAGTATGTCCCAACTCCCATTAAGTCCTATCCTTCCTCCCCGAATGGACCCCTGGAAAACTCCTCCCACCAGTCCGCCCGGGGTAGGATAGGTACCTACTTACTAATGTTGCCTACTGGTGCCATTTTCGTTGCGCCGTCCGTGGGCCGGGAATTCCTTTTACGTGCGGGGGTTGGGGTAGGGGTGGGAATGTTATGAGGATAAAAGAGCGAGCACTGCGTCACCCGCCGCCCGCGATTGACTCGAGGTTTCCTCCCGCCCACGGCAGAGAGTGTGGCCTCTCGTCCTCCGTTCATTCCTTTTCCAAGGAAAATTAAACCCAATATTAGGCATTGGAGGAGTTTTTGTGAAGACAATTAGTAATTTATTGTAATTGTTAAGGAAAAGCGTTCCGCGGCTCTCGGGGTTAATAAAAATACTCAATGGGCTCAAATCATTTGTCTCAATGTACTCACGGATCTAATTGAGCGTAAATCCATCTAAAAAGAATAGTTTGGGGCGTCACTTTCTGGAAGAGATTCATAACGGAAAAGAAAGTACTTAGTTCTTCCACAAAAATTTTATTTGACACGACCTAGTTTTCGACTTACAAAGTCATCATCAGGTCAAATGATGATAACTTTGTAAGTCGAAACCTGGGTCGTGTGTAATACAATCTATGTGGAAGACCTCAGTATATTCTTTTCCGTTGTAAATCCATCTATCCACATGTGTCACATATTAACTCGCAGTAATTAAAGTGCTTCTCATTATCCATAAGAACTAAGATCAGTGATTGAGATTGTCAATATAACGATACATGTTCCTCCTTAATTGTAATTTTTTCACCTTTTAAATTTGGTATGTAGTCGGTGGCACTATGTTTTATGACGATACCAAGAGAATATCGCCATCTAAATTGAATTATTTCTGATAAAAACCTTGGTAATCCACCTAGATGCAAGTTTAATCGGTGAAGAAAGAACTCGCCTCGCACTAAACCCTTGAGTGTGATCCGCACATCACGGAAGGGGGGAGGGATCAGTTTCTCTCCCTATGCAACCTGTGATTTCCCAAGAAGATCTGGTAGCCAAAAAATAGAATATCTCGGGTGAAGCTAGTAGGCGCCAGGGGTCTCACCCAAATCAAACCGGGACCTTCCGGTCAATAGTCCAGTGCTTTATCAAATGAACTAATATACTCATCATATAGTATGTCTTATGAAAAGAAAGTTTAATGCAACCTATGCATATCAAATCCGGTAATTAAACATCATTTCAATCATTTGGTTTGGAAATTATTTTGATCTGAACGTTTGGAAGGAAAATTTTTGATAGTGAATAAATATAATATATCCTTGAAAATTTCTTGATAAAATCTCTGGAATCTCAACAAGCATAAAGCAAATAAGCCAATTCCAAAGCTCATAGGTGATTTAAAGTTACACGAGCTAACGTCTGAAATTTCAGCAAACTACAAAAGTCTCTTCAATGCGTTATAAATTCATTTTAAGAAGTAATTTTGTTTCCTTTTCAATTTCACTTTGATTAATAGTGCACTTTAGGTCACAATGCGAAGTACGAGGGTAATTCATTTTGTAAACCGAGAACTCATTCCTCCAGTTTCTAAAACTTCCACTGCGCTGCCAACTACACATGTCATCGAAAAAATCATATAATTCTACTTCGATCCAATACGCCTAGATGGAACGACAGCAGTCGGAGGGATTAAATCGTAATTCTCCAGCTCCTTGACTGAGGGGAAAATTTTTCTTTGAAAGCGTCCTCTCACAAATTATCGCGGCGGAGCGCTCCTCCATTAGCTTGACCGGTCCGTAAACTTGGGAGGTGGAGGAGGGGGATGATGGGAAGGGGGAGGAAAGAGCGGAGTTCTCCCGGAATAAGCCGCACCAACTTGGCTCTTGCTCATTCCCCGCAGCGATTCACAGACCTCCGTGCATCGGATGTCAGATGAGAGAAATTGGTGGGATGAAAAGCATGGGCACTTTACTACCCCACCACCGACACCACGGCCACGCCACGCCACCGCCACCCCCATCCACCCCCCCCTCGTGGTCCCCTGCCTTCCGACCGAGAGGTCCCCTCGCCCCGCACACCATCTCCACACCTTCCCTCCCTCCCCCCGCCCCTTCAGCGGCGGCGGCCCCCGTGGACCATTCCTCCTCCGCTATCCCCCCGTGTCGGACGTGGTTGAAAAGATGGGCACAAGGAGCAAGAGGGGAGGTTTTGCGAGGGCTGAGGAGGAGGGTTTTGTGTGGGGGAGGCCTGAGAGATGAGGTGCGGAGGAGAAGGGGGAGCGTTGGGGGTGGGGTGGAGGGGGTGGTGAGTTATGCCTTGGTCAGCAGAACGTGCGAGGGAGGGGTGGAGCAAGGAGCCGGAATGGTGGGAGCGGGGAGATTCGCTAAGCTTTCTGGGTAGGTGGTGGGGGCTAGGGGAGAGGGAGGGGGTTGGAGGCCGAAAGGATGTGTTATGTTCTGCTCTGTCGGTGTTGGTGGCGGAGGAGGTATAACTCCCTTCTTCACCCCCGATCCCTCGACCCCCTCACCCCCTGGACCACCCCACCACCGCGCCCACCCTACACCCTGGAGGTCACTGCTACTCCTCTCCTCTTCCTTCTCCTTATTCCCTTCCCTTGCATTTTCCTCCCTACCTCACTAGCACAACCTCCTCCCTCCCCACCACACCCCCAGAATCCCACACGGGGAGAATTACGAGACCATCCGTGCTTTCTTCGGAAAAAACGCGGGCGTTGCGGCATATTTACAACGTAGTGCCAGCCGCATCTATTGTTCCACGGTACCGTTGCTGCAAGTTGGAGGAGGGAAGGGGGATAGGGACCTTATGGGCTGCGAGGGGTGAAGAGAGAAGAGGGGGAGGCGGAATGTGGGAGGAGGGATGGGGGTACTCAGGAGAGCGCGTGGCTTGTTGCGAATTTTCGAGGATGGCTCCCTCTAGATTACCTACAGCTCGCAAGGCGCTTCTCTTCATGGAGTGTTGAGGAAGATAAGGTTTCCCGGTCCCTACGTCTCGTCTTACTCCGTTCCTCCCGTCTGTAGTATTCTCCTTCACTCGTCGTTCCTCAATTTCTCCAGAAGTTCTCTTCCCTCCTTCGGGATGTTTTTTCAAGTAGTGGTATGGAGGTGTTCAAATGTTACAGTGGAACATTAACCGTTTCAATCCTTCGAGCTTAGCGTAAATGTAAACGTTTATACCGCTAGAGACCCTCCTTTGGACCAATCAATAAGTTTTACGCAAGAATTTGATGCTTGTTTCATTAGATAATGATGCCTTTGCAATACAAATTATCTCTAGTGCATTAGAGTTGTGGTGGTTTTTCATTGGTTCTTTATGTAAAAAATATATCACCCCATCACATTTAATTAAGTATTAAAATAATATGTTAGCATGTAAATGGGTAGCTTACTTTCAAAACGGGTATTTGTTTGAAGTTTTCATCGAACATTTCTATCATGACAAATTTTGAACCTACCATAAACACCAGAGTTTCAAAGTTTCGTTAGACACGTCACCCTCAAGGAGAACTCGGGCATAACATTTGCATAATTTATTATTTGAAAGCAAGAAATTAAAAGTTAACGATCAATAATAGCTGCTATACTCGATTGAAAGTACTGTATCTAGTTTTAATAATTCGCTCAATGAGACTGTATGAAATTGCCATAAAGGGAACGCCTGTCTTTCAAGGCAAATAAAAAATAAGGAAAGAATCAAGCTACTTCATGATGGAAAGCAAATATTTATGTGTAATTATCATTTAATCTTTTAAAGCATTGATCTTAATTCCGACAGTAAATAAATTGTCTCATTACGGAATACTTCAAGTCGATAGCATAGAATTAGAATCGTGTGTTTTTTGTCGAATTATTACTAAAATTGTGTTGCCTGCGTTCATGTGCTCGGTCATATGCTAAAAATTAAAACAACTGACAGCTAATTAAAAAGGATTAGAATAGGCATGGCCATCAACCTAAGGCAATTCTGAAATAAATGAATGGCAGCTAAATCATGATGGCTAAACCATTATGTGACGCGGCTCTGACATGACACAGACCACAACTTATAACAAGTATGAGTTCGTGTTTGTATGCGAAGCCTTTGCTCTGCCCTACTCCATCTTCGCATCCCCAGAGGAGACGCCACGCTTCCACCGCCTCCCTCCCTTTACCGCCTCCTCTGCGGTTGTTGTAGAGATTCCGTGCCTATCCTCCGAAACCCCAAAGCGGTGGAGTGTCCAGTGTTTGGTGTTAAGGAAATCCCCAGGAGAGCTGTCGGCGATGGGCAACATTCCAACTTATGGAAAATGTTACTCTGCTTACGGGGTAGAACTGAAGTGGAAGGTGCAGCGGTGCAAGGGAGGGTGGGCAAAGGGAGTTTCTTATAATCCTTTCAGCGGCAGAGATAATTTTAGGGACAAGCGCCGTCGGGGAGGGGGTAGAGCCCTACCCACTAGTAAATCACGTACCTGCTAATTTATCTAGTTAAGAAGGGGACCATGGAAAAGTGTAGCCGGAGCAACACCTACCTAAAATGGTTTCTGTGATTTTTTTCTATTTGAAAATCCTGCCGAACTGGAGGCAACATTTCTTTTCAACGATCATATTTCCTACGAAAAATTACGGTCATTTTGTATTATCTCATATAAAGCTATTTCATTTAATAATGAAGATTCTGCGTTCCGTGTGGTAATGTTATTGGGCAGACCTCAACTGTATTGTTTTGTTCAGACTGATTTTATTTATTATTATTTGTGATATTGATTGGATTTTAGATGTCATGTTTCCAAGGTCAGCTTAATTGTATTACTTTGGACTTGTGTGCCACCTGACATTGTCTATCTGCATATGTGCGTTTTAATAATAGTAATAAATAATAATATAACAATTATGAGTTCGTGTTGAGTATGTGTTCGAGTATTCTCGTTTACACCCTTTGAAAGCTAGAAAACGGTCAGGCACAAATTATATTAATGTATAATGATTAAGAAGTTCTTTCTACACTGCCTCAATATTTAAAACCTTTTTTCTACGATTTCAAGGAGAAATTATTTGTTACATAATTCCGCTACCATCTACGTAACAGAATAATTACGGAATTCAATTCAGCACAAACCATGCATACCTGCCACCCAATTGAATAGGTGGGGCGATTGAATGTTATTCAAATTATCAGGCAGATTTTTTATTTCAGTGTCTCCCACTTTCAGTAGTTTGCTTCAATTAAATATGTCTACGTTTGTTAAACTATCTTTCTCCTCAATGCATTTATACCTAAGGCAAAAGCGTTCAACCATCGGCCAGCGACCACTGATTATTAAAACTTAAACGATATTTGAATTACACGTTCCCTTTCTACGTTGCAGTAATAAAAACCGTCATGTTTTTGAGGTATTCAATAAATAAATTCTGCTTCTCAGTTACTTGATATACCTCCTATTGTAAGAAAATATTTCAGATGCACAAAATAGTTTCAGTATCTGTTACCATACTCTATTTTTGTCATCCTTCCACATATTTCTTCACTATTTAGCCAAATTGTCTACTGGTGTTATACATTCCTATACTCCTATTATTATTGCCTATTCAATCTCGTTTGATTATTTTAATTGTATTTCTCAGATTTATTTCGAAATAGAACAAATAGGTAAATGGAATCTTAGCTAGAAAGACAAAGCAAACGTATGCGTATGTTTTGAAGAATAGCTTAATCTTCTCATTTACGTCATTATTATACCTGTAAATCAGGCAAGAGCGGATAAATTAAGGATATCTTGATGGAGGGGTACTTGATGTACGGTACCTATATGTAGGAGTATCTATGTAGTTATCCCTTTCTAGGAAAAATCGATTTGAAAATTACTCCGATAGCACATTCTAAGTAGGAAATACACAGAACATGATGAGAAAGGAATTGTCCATTGCAAATAGCGGGAACCTCTGTTTATCTTAAAACCCACCAAAGTAATCTAGAATTTAGATTAGAGATTCATCTCATGTAACATACCCGCATAGTCATCAGCAGGAGCACGCAAAACTTCTTTAGCAATAATCATCTACAGCATTTCAATAATGGAAATTAGCAAAAAAGTATAAAAGACTGTTAAGTTAAAAGAATGAATTGTGGTATTTTGGCACACATTATTTGCGTCATTGAGACGGTACTGTGCCTAGTTCTGTAATTGGAAATTATAGTAACTAAAACGTTGAATGCAATGGATCTAATCATTAGTCCAAAGGATTTGCCTACTTTTAAAACAACTTCCTTTTGAAAAAAACTATCAGTATAAATTGAAATGTTTTAATATTTGCCCGACTTCTCAGGTCTTGTACCAGCCAAGTCTTTTATCAACAATACACTCCACTCCATAAAGTCTTAAATTGTCAGCACATCTATTATTTGCAAGACGAGAGTCGAGTCTACGATCTTTGGTTCCACCAACACAGACGCAGAGCAGTGACTGTTGTTGAGTAATCAACATATCAATCAAGAAGTTAACCGGTTCGAAATTATGAAACTAATAATTAATACTCAGACTTTAAGTACCTATTTTCATGAAAGTGTAAAGCTATTTGAGATTTCTATAGAATATGATATAAAAAATTCTGTTAATCCATAAATCTCTTAATAGCATATACATGTAACCATGATTTTTTAAGCAAGATACGTATTTTCATCCTGCATGTGATGATTTTGAGAATTAAGACTTCGAAACTAAATTAAAAATAATTACTACAGCAATCAGCCAGAAGGCTGCTTTGGTAGGCGAGTGTAGTTTTAATTCGTTTTATGACCAAGGCTTGTGTAACTTACGCATTTACAGAGGACACAAATACAACATTTTCTGAGATCTATCCGGTTTCTAAAAATGTTTTAAGTTCAAAAATATCCCACACCTTATGTGAAGCTCAGGGTTTAGAGTAGATCTAGTCAGTACCTCAATGTTCTATTCACTATTCGGCCACTCCATTAATATATAAGACATAAGCATTATATTGGGTAATATTCTGCAAGCCTCTTCAGGGAATCGATAAAGTATTTGTGTAATCAGGGCTATCATTAATGACTTATCTCAAATTACGAAGACAGGATAGAAAGAAATTTATTCTCCTTTTAAGATAGGCATATATTATATTAGTATGTTCTCACAACAAGGTTTTTTAGATGTCCTAATGAGAGCAAACCTTAAGAGCAAAATTATCATTTCTAATCGCCATTTGCCCTTCCCCTTCTTCCACCTCCCAGTGAATGGAGATCTTTTCGGCCTCATTTCAGAGAAAATGTTATCATGCGACGGACGAAGTTGCGACAGAATCATCTTTGAGATTAAGCATCATCCATATTACAGCCGCGAGCAAATGAGAACTCGGAAATTCCGGGAGAGCGCCGGGCGAAAAAAAATGTAAATGACGTTAAATTTAATACGGCACTTAATTCGGCCCAACTCTTTCTCCCTCTTCCACCACCCCCTCCCTCCAGTCATTTCTCTCCTTCCAAATATGACTCCTCCACTCCTCCCATCCGAACTTTTCTGCCTCCCTTAATTTTTTTTTCCATCCACCCACTCACCCAACCCTTTCCTTCCCAACCCCCTCGTCCCTCAACCCGGCAAAATGCCCTCCTCTCCCCGCCCCCGGAGGACCCCCACTCCACGCCGCCCCCTCATGGCATAGCAATCCTCACCCCCTTCATCTGTCAGCCGACCGTTCCCCGCCCCTCCGTCGGATGAAAACGAAATCTTAATAATTGCGACATAAACTTTGAAATGAGTCCTCCTCCGCCAAGAGAAGTTTAACCACCGCCTTTCCCCCTCCGCACCCCCACCCCACACCCGGTCCCGCCCCCTTCACTCCCTCCTCCAAACCCAACCCCTCCCTACGGCGAATACGAAGTCAGGGGTTTTGGGGAGGACTAGGGCTGGGGGGTGGGGGACAGAGGGTGGAAAGG
The DNA here is from genome assembly GCA_037158775.1 of Hetaerina titia. Classification (NCBI taxonomy): domain Eukaryota; kingdom Metazoa; phylum Arthropoda; class Insecta; order Odonata; family Calopterygidae; genus Hetaerina; species Hetaerina titia. The sequence continues at coordinate 24,865,183 of CM073772.1, forward strand.
GATGGGATACCGGTGGCTTTAAGTAGGGAGAGTTTTTGAATAGGAGGGCGAAGTAAGGAAGGAGGACTGAGCAGGAGATGTGGGTGACGCGAGGAGGGGCGTGGTGGAGGGGAGACTGGTGTGGGGAATGAAGAGGAAGGAGTGCAAGGAGGTGGTTTATAAGTTAGTTTGGTGGGGGGCGTGGGAAGGGAGAAGCGAGGGGAGGAGGAGGGGTGGCGGCGGTGGATTTTAATCGCGGGTCTCCCCAAGACGTTTCAACCCCCCTCCCCATCTATGCCCACTTCCCCGCCCCCTCCCACCCCAGCCCCCACTTCCCATTTTGCATCGCCGTCTTCATTTTCATCCCGGCATTCTCTCCATCTCTGTCTCTCTTCTCCTGTCTCGCACCCAAACCCTCGCTTATAAAGCCCTCTCATCTTTCCCCCATCATTCTCCTGCCTCCCGTCTATGCCTCGCCATTTGCCATTTACTCGGATCTCTCTCTCCCTCCCACCAATCTCGCCAACTCCCCTTTTTTTCGACATTTTCACGTTACTGTCTTTTTTCCTTATCAACTTTTATTTTGCTTTCATTTTATTTCTTCACCGTTCCTTTCACGCCAGCTTGGATCCTGTTTTTTCACTATGGAGTCCAAAGAACGAAGTTTTGAAAAGAGATTTGTTTTCAATATTAAATTTCAACTCTCAAGTGTAATAATGTTATCAAAAATAGTGTTATGTTTTGTGGATCTGTTTTTAATCTCCTTTTTTCGATTACTAAAATATATTAATCTGAGCGAAGATCACCTATTACTTCTCTTGATTCACCTATACGTTTTTTCTATCTGGTCTGCTCTTTGCATCCAATTATTTTTCAGTAAGCTTATTTTTAATCTCAATCTTCAATTTGAACCGTCTTTGCTATACACCGTCTCAGCCTATCCTGGTAGTTCCTTTCTATTCTTCTCTACAGTCGGAAAATTCACAATGAACACCTTCAGTTTAGTATTCAGCTAAAACCTTTTGTGCAGTTATACATTACCTACGGCTATTTTTTACATGGTAGTTATTCCATAGCTGGAAAGGGAATGACGGAATTTAATATAAACAAATGGAAGTTATTGAACCTACCCCTGGTCAAGCAAATACTATTTGCTTAGCATAGGAATGTTAATTTGCGTTAGATGAAATCTTTGGTGTTAAAACATTTCTAGTTCCGTAATAACAGTCTGTCGGAGTGAAACAAAATTCGATAGCCTATCAAATCAAGGATACTGCAGTTCCATGTTTCATCTGATAGGTTGAGTTTGTTTATATAGTATACGTGGGGACCGCATGCTTACCCGATTTTAGATGGCTTATGAAGATATTATAAGTGCGAATTGTTTGCGTCGGGTTTTGATGCACTTTGCTTGAGATGTAACCATCCAAACATCTGAAACGTATCTAATATCTCTCCTAATTAGCATTTAATTTGGATGTGCTAATTGATTTTCCTATTGATTTCACCTTCAATGTCTTAAGGAATCTCGGTTTACAACATTTATTCTCATAATAACCGTGATTATTTATTCTTGTATAGTACTTCTAACGTTAAGCAGTTAGAATGAATAAATATGAAATCTATTTTATGAGCTTGAATTAAGATATAACTTATGTATTTTCATTGACTTTTTCTTTCCGAAATTTTCTAAGACCTCATTAGTACTGATACATCTAATATCAGGCATTTTTGTGCTGGTTTTTATTTTATGTTCCATCTTCATATTACTTTGGAATAATTAATCGGGCATGTCTGTCACCATTCTTCAACATATAGGATGAACTGCCTCCACCTTGAGTAGTATCTCACTCATTTTAGAGCATCCGTCTACCGCTCTTTCATGAAATAAAACTTAGGACGACCTCAAATTAAACGCGGAATTCAGAGAAAATCATTTTCAAGACCCTCTGTGTCACAACTTTCCCAATCAACGACTCAACTCACTTCAATCATTTCCCTCCATCCCCGCAGCCCTCCCTCTTTCTCCCTCCCCCTCTCCCACCCGCCTGCCCACCCTCATCGGCCCAGTCGCCTCTTTGCCACGAATTCCATAATTAATGCCTGCTTTTATTCCCGACTCCCGCTTCAATCTCTCCTTTGCCCCTTTCTTGTTTCCTACTTATGAATTTCCAACCCCTTCTCGCGGCTCCTCTTATCCCTTTTGCCTTCCTCTCGCCGCGCTGTGTACATTTGCCTCCCTTATTACCACTCTTCGTGAGCACAAATATAGCACTCAGGTCTCCCCTTTTAGAAATGTAAGAGGGAGATGGATGTTCGCCTTATCCGACAGCCCCGCTTTTTCTTCCGGAATCTAGCAAAAAAAAACTCCCGAGAAAATGATGGAATGACATTTTTTTAGAAGATTTCCCCCTCTTCGGCGCCCTACTTCCCTCCCCCCTTACTCCCTTGACGAGAGGGGTGTAATATGGGGGTGGCGGCGGGGGAGGAAGTGGGGCTGCGTCGTTTCCCCTTCGAGGAATTCCGTTGGCACGAAATGAATAAATGGAAATTATCCGTCGACATCGAGTTCCTCTTCCTTGTGACATTCTAGAGACCTCTCTCTCCCTCTTGGAGGAGTTTGATGCTCCTTAGAATTTCTAATTTCTACCTGCCCATTCCGAGCGTCTTATTTAATTTTTCCAGCAAAACTCTTTAAAGTATATGGGACCAGCGGACGGGGGCCCAGGGTCACCCCGTTCTCATTCGTCTCGAGTGTATGCATAATGTTCAACAATAATCCTATTGCAATCGCCTAATTTTTTTCCCACAAGAGTCGTATAGTTGATCAGTCCCTTTGATGTAGAAAGTGTTGAAAGAAGTCCAGTTCTCCCTGAAGTCACTGCGACTGCTTACACTGCCCTTTGTGGCGCTTTTACGCGAAATTAGGTTTTCTCCAAAACGTCTTTCTTAACCCCGGGAATGTTTACAAAAAAATGTGTGTGTATATATATATATATATATATATATATATATATATATATATATATATATATGTATGTATGTATGTATACGGTCTTTTGAAAATGGAATTAATTTGGAAACTTATGCATTTCACATACTCAGGAAAAACAGAGTGGGAGATACTCTACCCTCTTCTCCTTACTCCTCCTCCTCCTCACCCTAAATTAATTTACATTTGAAATTCAAATTCAAGGATTCCTCCGTTTCATTAAAATTATTCACGTTTTCCCGAGGACAAATCTCTTTTTACGTTATAACTCTTATTCATGATACTGCTGAGTTCTGGTGCTCTCCCCTCCGCCACCACCCACGGCCCCTCCTCGCCTCGAATTACCCCCACCCCCTCGCCTGTGCCTTCGCCCTCGTACCCCACCCCTCATCCCTCTCGAGGATTAGCATCGCGGGGGATATCTTTTTCTTGCCATCCTTTTTCCAAACTCCACTCCATCCTGAAACAATCCCCTCTTTTCTTTCCCCCGTCCCCTCACGGCTCCCTCCTCCCATTCCCCTCGTACCCACAACGGATGGCCCCCCTGCCAACCCCTCCCCTTCTTCCGGCAAGCCTCCCATTTTCCCTCATCCAGTTCTACTTTCGTCATCTCCCTCTTTCCTCCTTTCCTCTTCATATTCTCAGTCGCTCTCATGCCATCCCGAATCTTAACTCTTTCTCCCATTTCCTCTTCTAATTATCATTCCCCCCTAGCAACCTTTCTTATTTCGGCAACTTTTATGCAAACTCCCCTCTCTCTATCTCTCTTTCTCTCTCCCTCCCTTACTCTTAATGTGTCTGGATGCCTTCCCTCTCTCATTTTTTTAAGCTCGGAGAAGAGAATCCTGAAGCGAAAAATATTCAACTCAAAAGCAGTACACTTGAGGACGGTTTCGTATTATTTTTACCGTTGGCATCAGTGATGAATGCACTTATTACCCTGTGATGCAAATCAACGTGTTACCATTTTCATGTAACTTATTTGGAAGATATCATGATTGTTGAAAATCTCCGAATGGATATGTCAAAACTAGCATTCCAATCGTTGGTCCCAGAATATGAACTGTTCTCGGACAAATTATTCAAGGGGAGGAATTGCATTACTAAACAATAGTTTGGTAACTCTCTCCCAATAAGCAAACAAAAAGTGATAATTGAAGGAATCAATGTCAGTTATGCTGAAGTGGCCTGCTACATACCCAAATTAAACTCGATTTGCCGTTTAACCTACATATCAATTGAATTCTTCATTTAATAAAAAGTAACCGTGTAAATTATGCAGTAATTTTATGGTATCTTATTTAGTGTATAAACTTATTATATCCCTAAGGAGACGTCTGCAGCTCAAAGGAGAATGGTAACACTCCTTGGGAAAATATGAATTACTTCTCATTGTAGCGTAAAAATTTTTTTAAGGAAGCAAAAACCTGTTGAATCAAGAAAGATAAAGATAATAAACTTAGCTTCCTACAACGAATGGCGCAGAATGGAGACACAGTGGTGTTTTATAATCAGAGAGGAGTCATTGTGCATTAGTTAGGCCACGTTTCAAATTAACCTCGAGAAAATGTTATCTAGAGTAGTAATGTTAAGCATTTGAAATAAACCAAATACGAAGAATACAGTCGGATGTGCTAACAATTCCTATTTTCGAACGATTACTAAAAAAATAGGATCGGCTACATAATACGGTCAAAGATAAACAATTGTGAGATTCACGATTCGCAATCACAATAGTAAAAACAATAAGGCATGGTCATGACCAAGTCAACCATTTCCATTAATGATTGCAGTTCTAAATCTACGTGCAATACGATCATGTGACAGTTTTCAGGATAATATATATTTGCTAATGTAGATTGAATACTCTTTATGTAATTTTATTCATGTTATTCAACGAATCACATCGAGCAAGATAGAAATCATTGGTAAGTAAACAAAATATTTTGAGCATTTAAAAACAAAAGAATTTGTTTCAATGAAAATGAAAAACAAAACCTTCGCTAAGCTGTAAAAAATAGATTTTGTAAAAAAGTAAAATATTGATAAGTTATTTTAACACAACCTAATAAAATTAATACTACGTTATAAAGGTAAAGTAAAATAATATAAATATTAACAGATAGCCAAAGACAGCATATTTTTTCGCGTTGAATAATTGGGGCTCCCGATTAAATTATTGTGCAATTTTATGCAAAACACGAATACGAAATCAAACGACGAAATATTGGGAATGCGGGAGGAAAAAGAGAGAGCGTTTTTGGTAGAAATCCAAGGGAGACAAAAAATGGACGCAGAGAATTTCGGTTGTTCATGAACTTCTGAATAATTTTATAAAGGGGAGGATGTTAGGCAAGCAAGGAAGGGATAGGAAGCGGAAAAGTATATTGCACGGAATTTAAGGGGGTTAAAATTCATGTTGAATCAAAGAACAGTTTATTGTAGGATGGAGTCTTAGGTTTTGTGTCATTAAATGTGTTGGTGTGAATAGTCTGCGTTCATCCAAAATCATATCTTAAAACAGTAGACCACCAAATAATAACACCAAAAATCAAAATAAAATATTTTGTCTCACTTGGTATGAACTTTATCTTTACCTATTTATTGTATTTTTTCCATTTTTCTTTCCACTCTTTCTCTCTCACACGCACCAAGCTTATTGCTCTTTTTATATTCAATATTTTAAATACATTAATGCATGTACTCGAATACATGTAAACCCGAAGGTTTAATTTGTTCTAAATCGATGCCAAAAAATTCTCTCCATCTAAAGTTTGCCTGCTAAACTCTATCTGGCCGGAGTTCTTTTGCCCTCACTCACACCACACATTTTATCTTTTGACCTTTCTCCGTCGCCACTCCGCATCACGCTCTCCCTAACCTTTCATCGCCTCCTCCCTCCTTCCAAGATTAGGTTATTTTACTCCACTCGTCCTTAGTCCTTTTGGAAGCTTATTTGCAGCTATTTCTATTCCTGTAACTATTAAAACGTATTAAACCAAAGTTAAATGAGCTAAATTTGAAATCCTAACAGTTTTACGATTTTTTCTTAGATTCATTGCTTCCTTTTTGTTGCTAGAATTTCCAATGCATGATAGTATTTCCGGTGACGATGTCGAATAATGTATACTTGATAGTATGCCGATGAACCCTTTTTTAACACCTTATAAAAAAATATGCAAAATTTCATTTACCCTGGTGTCTACCAATAAGTGCGTTTTCATACTATTCACGTTTTTCTTGTTGTATTCTTTACACAGTTTTCCTTTATGGGTAATTTTTCTATTAGTGAGAACCATCAAAGGCTTTAATAGTCTTCTGATAGCAGTAAATTATATAAAAATTTTAATAAAAATTTAGGAGAGGTTATAATATGTATCATAGTGCTTTAAAAATCCAAAACTTGGCTTTGCCAATAATATATTTCTAGTGATTTTTAGAGTACGGTCTGGAGATGGATTGAAAAAATGAGTTAGTTAGAAAGGAAGGCTGAAATCGAACTCATAGTAGACAAAGACAGGAGTTTGCTTAATAAAATCCAAAGGAGGTTGAATAAGTAGTTGGATGAGTTATTGATAAGCAGTAGGTGAAAGGAAGAAGTTTCTGTGACCTGGAAGAAGGAAGGAAGAAAAGGCTTTTTGATAAGCCATGAAGTCAGGTAAATGCTATAAGGAGCTGAAGAAGACAATATTGTAGGGCAATCAATTGGGGCTTTTACGCAATACTTAGAATCTATTGCTCGTTAGAAACCATCCAAAACCTACCTTTAATTGGTTAAATACTTAGGATTACGAAAGTGGATGTAAACATGGTAGGTATTTTTTCTTCTCTTCGGAATAATTCAGAACAAATCATTTGCTTCTTAAACCCTTCCAAAAATACGTGCTCGACTGCAATATATGTTATCTCAAAAATGAGCTACCGTTGGTTTGTATTTTATTAGTTAATTCAAGAACTGTACGGCGCTTGACACTAAAACTGCTGATCTGCCGGTAATCACGCTGCATTTCTTTAAGGTTTATTTCTTTATTCTCCTCTTTACGTACTATGCTCTTGATGTCAAGTTTACAAGTTTCCCTCATCATCATTTTTTCTCCCTATTCTGCTCTCACCCGAGGCCTGTTCCCTTCTTTCCTTCTCTTCTCTATTCTTTATTTTACCTTATTCGCAACTCACCTTTCACTTCGTTTTCTCGTCCATATCTTTATCTCCTATGCCAACACCCACTCAACATTTCAAACAAAGGAAGAAATTCGCTCGTCCGTTAAAAAGAATCCTTCCCCCAACCCGCCATTGCGGGTCCCCATCGAACTCACCCGCCTCTCCTCCCCTACCCTCAACACCGGTGACTAACCCACCCCGCTCCTCCATCTACCTCCCTCCCTTCCTCTCAACCCACACCCTCCGCTTTTAATGAACAAAGAAGCCCGGCGGAATATGAAAATGCTGAGGCGGGAGAGGCTAGTGGAGGGGTACGGGGCGCGGAGGGGTCGCGGGACGGGGTCAGGAAGAGATGGATCCGCCAAGGAGAGGTGAAGGGAAGGATAGGGGAAGAAGAAGAATAAATAGAAGAGAGGGGCGAAATTAAACGGGGGTGTAGGAATTTCAAGCATGGAGGGATTATGGAAGCGAGAGCGGGGTGAAATGGAGGGAGGAGAAACGGGGGCGTTTAAAAAGATGTTGCCGAGGGGGATCTCGGAGACTTTAAAAAAGGACGGGTGGGGGAGAGGAAGAGGGTTGAAAGGAGAAGGGCGGGGGTAGGGAGGTTTTTGGGTTTTGGGAGTGTCTGCTCAAAATGTGTAAAAAGCGTCGACGGGGATGCGTGGGCGGTGCCCCTGGGGGTACGAGGATGGGGGATGGAGAAAATGGGAGGTGGAGTACGGCCAGGGGGGATTGAGGAAGATAAGGACGCCGGAAGGGAGGGGAGGGTCTACCCGAATGGGGGGAGGGTCTGTCCTGGTGAAGGAATGGTGGAGTAGGGGGGTTGAAGGAAATGGAGTCGGTCAGAGGGATGCGGTCGGAATTAGAAAAGAAAAGACCGGCCACGTGGGTGAATGGGCTGCCGCGGGGTTTTTCTGCTATTCCCAAATATTTCTTCGTCAGATTTTGCTCTTTCATTCGATATGGAATTTTGTGAAAAATCTGCGTAAATATCATTCCGAAAAGATAACACTTTAAGATGAGACTTTTGGAAAATAGCAAAAATAACGTTATATCTTTAAGTTTGATAAATACCGACTGCATTAAAAATTCTAATATTTTTGTTGAATTGCCGCAAAATTAAAAAGACCGCTCATCTGATCTTTCACAACGGTGCTAAAAAATAATTCACTCAATTTTTGATCCAGGTAAAATTTTGACCTTAATGTATCATGATAACGGCATAGTTGAATATTATTTCGTTTAAAATCATTTGGAATAGACATATTCGTTTTTCTGTTCATTATTCCTGCCGAAGAGAGTTTGAAACTATTGGAAAGCGGAAACTGTTTATTGCGATACAGCATTTAATGAAGAAAACGTTACGTCTACAACCTAAAATACTGTTTGGTTTATTGCCTTTGAATTATCGTCCTCGTCAGTAGTAGAGTATCTAGAAGTTGAAAGATTGAAGATTTGAGTCTTGGCATTATACATAAATGATATATTATCTTTGAAATGTTAATTCAGAGCAAAAATATTATTAAATTAGATGCATCATAGTGAAATTACGTTAACAATAGACTATATTAAATGTTTTAATCTAATCTGAAAAAGTTAAATCGTAATTGTAAATGAATTGCTCTTATTCAACAACGTAAACAACAAACGTGAATGACAGGAAAATGACATCAGTATTTTGAAATTGAAGTTAATCCCCCATTGATACCAGAAAAATATTTTGTTTTGAAGGACTTTGACTGTAAAGTAAATGTCCGAACTCAGAAATGGACCTTAGAACAGATAAATTAGATATAACGAAAGCCAAGGAATATTCCGAGCGCAACATTTATGTTACAAGGTCATAAATAATCACGGTCTTTCAATTTGTCTTAGATAGAAGCCAATAATTTTACTGTACCCTCCTCTAAAACAATGATATGTTCAATGAAAAAATATCAGATACCGAATTAAAGAAGATTGAAAATCTTCCTTAATAAAGGAGGCCGAGAGAAATGGTAAATATTTGGAGTTTTGGGCGCATAAAGAACCCAAATAAACTTTTAAAATGTGCCATAAAAATGAAAAAGAGAGGAAAAGATATCATCATTAAAGTGACTTGATAAAGTGATCATGTGCTCACACAACTGTAAATACTACCTACGCGTTTAGATCTTCATTTGTTAAAAATGATAATTTTTACCAAATTTTTTCTCACCAAAAGTGCTCTTGCCAAAAATAGATGATTAAAGTAGGAGATAAAGTTCGCTTGAAGCAGTGTTAATAGGCTTGAACCGAGGGCTAAAATTGAAAAAATGAACATCAACTCTTTCCAAATTATGAGAAAAATACACTAGCCGAATCTGAAAACATCATTAAACGGTAGAATGTTAATGGGCTAGGTTGGGTAAGTGAGTACAAAGAGAGTTGTTCTCGCAAAAAGTGCTCTTAGAACAGTTGCTCCATCCAGCAGAGCAACCATCTAAGAAGTTGTTAAAAATATCTTTTGAGTACAGGCAGAAAAATATAGGGTTTTTAAGGAAATAAAAAAGATTTTTGTAAGAAAGTTCCATTTGGATAAAGAAAAATTCCTGAGAAGGAATAACGATTGTAATTTGTGGCTGCTGGGAATTGAAAAACAAAGCGTACCTTAAATGATTTATGTGTAGTATTTAATATGCATTATAATTACATTTGTTAAATAATAGGCGAGCCATACTGTCGCTAATCTCCTCAATCCGCGAACTGACCCATTGTTATGTCAAACGTTAAATTGCCCGTTGCTGGTGATAGTTTACCCTGTACGTTCTAAATCAACTGTGTGATTTTTATAATCACAAGTAACATTCAGTTTTGCCTATTTTATATAGTGATATCTTTCTGATTCTTAATATGAAACAAGCAATCATTAGTTCATTTGCCAAAAACGTGAACGCCCATTTCTTCACTGATATACAATTTCCATGGGAGATTAAATTAATCTAATTTAATCTAATTTCTACTGCTCTAGAATGAGGCTTTATAAATGTTGTCAGTGCTAAATAAAACGTTTCAGCTTTTAAATTTAGAACTTGATAGATGGGTGAGGATATGGATGAACTCGTTAAAACAACTAAGTCGCTTTTTATCTTGTAAAAAAATCATAATTTTGAACAAAAAATCAATGTATAGTAGTTTATGGTCCACCGAAGTATTAGCGAAGATTTCAATTTTTTAACGTCCGGTATGCTTTGGGAAGAATGAAGAAGAATTTCAAAGAACAATAAGGAAGCTAGCTGCCTCAAACTGTCGTAATATTTCAAAGTAATTTGTGTCATAGGCACCGAATGCTGGAGGGCCCACTCTGAGCCTTGGAAAAGAGGGGCTTAGAGAGAGGGAGGTTGTTTGCGCTGCGCGGGGAGGAGAGGAGATGAAGGAATGGGAGGAGAGGATGGATGCGAGAGACGGGGAGGAAAAGAGAGAAAGGGGCGAATGACTCCGGCCCGTTATGGATGGAAGAGCTGCGAAAATGAAGACGAGTACAATGAGATATTTGTCAGCCTCCTCACTCTCTAAGGGCCTTCGTCATTTTGACTCATCAACGCCACCGTGGTATTCTTTCCACAGACCCCTTCTCCTGAGTTATTTCCCCACCGTCGTGCGGAATTCGCATTTGTTAAAACTTACGGAAAGACGACCCAGCTCCGAAATTGACTCTGCACGTCTACCGCCCTTTAATTTAAACCCCTTGGGAGAGTTTTAGCTCCCGTGGGGGGGGGAGAAGTTTTACTTTATGATTTCACCTAGAGGAGCTCTGCTGCCGTAATGAGGTTAGTGGTGCTTCTACTTTTACGTATACTTCATCGAATAAAATACTGGCCTCTATCTTGAGCGAAAAATACCCGTGAGACTCGATTTTTCTTTTCACTTATGTCTAAATTAGCATGCCGTTCGATGATATTACCAGTTTAAATTATCAATGTGCTTAACGTTCATCATAGATTGCAGGGATCATTTGGATTTAGCAGTAATTTATATATATTAATCGAGAAGAAACAGAACTTTTTGCGCCTTCTACGGTTTTTTAATCTGAGTAATTCATGTTTACATTTATAAACAGCACTGCACTCTTGAAATCAAAGATAATTATTTTCCCTGATTGCTTTAAATCCGTTCCCATGAACTGTTAATTATCAATATAAGTATATATGGAGGAAATGACAAGAAGCGCATGGGAAAAACTGTAGATATGTATAAAATGGAGATTGGAGATTTAATAAATTCAGTTTAGTTTGTTGATGATCAAACTTTAGCTAGCCAGTCAGCCAAGATGCTAGAAGCATTCCTAAGTGCATTGGGAAGTCGGTGCGATAGGTATGGAATGAAAACTAATGTTAATTAAAAATTATTAATAAAATTGTTGATTAAAATTAATTAAAAAACGGTGTAATAGATAGAAAAATAATGAAATAGGAGTCAATAAACATAGAAGGTGAAAGAGTTAACATAATTCAGAAGTATTTTGAGTAAAATCAGTCAACGTAGTAGGGATATAAGAAGAATAATAGCGTTATGCAAAGAACCTTTCACAAAGGGCAAATTAATGATAGTAATGGTAAGGATATAAAGGAAAACTGGTCGACAAAACTTTGATATGACGTGGTTTTGCACGGCGCGGCAACATGGTCATTGAAACAAGAGGATATGCATATATGGGAGGCTATTGAAAAGTGGACGGACGGGCGATGAACGGATAAGGCGAAGTGGATGGAAAGGAAAGCAAACGAAGAAGCTCTAAGCGTGATGGAAGAGGAGAGGGGATTGTTTGAAAAAATCCGAAGTAGGTAGGAAAAGCGGATGCAGAGCATCATGATTGGCAATGGAAAGTTGGACATAGTGATAAAAAGGAAACCGTTATGGAAACGAGGAAGGGCTAAGAAAGGGATAGCCTTTTTTGACGGAATTAAGGGAGGAAGGAAGTATGTGGAATTAAAAAATTGTTTATTTTAGCATCGATTATTGTGTTTTGTAATGAGAAGCCAAAAAATTAATCTTTTTTCGGTCTTTGTCCAAACAAAATCTATCTTAAATGGTGGACTATCAATAAAAATAAGGCGAAAAAGAAAGACTGAGACATTCACTGAACGCAGACAAATCACATCCACCGAAGCTCAGCAACATAACGGAAAGAGTCCAAAGTTTTAGTTAACTATTGTCCTGCATCCGATTAGGGATGACAGTGAAAATGGAAGGAGAGAACAAGAAACGACATTCGATGAGAGCACGTGTTTTCCATTAAGATACTAACAAAAGGGAAAAATCCATTTACATAAAACTCCTGCGAAAGGCGCTCAATTTCCTCTCCGGTCCCTTCCCCTCCCTCCCCTGCCAATTCCGGTCGAACTGTTCCCATGTAGTCATCCCATGGCCCAAGACGCCTCAGTTCCCTTTTCATCTCCTTAAGTCGGATACCGCAAGAGAGGAGACCAAACTGTGTTTGAATAAAGAGGGGAGAGGTGAGGAGATCCGGGTTGGTCAATTTCCAAGTTGGCATAGGCGGCAACATTAGAAAGCTCAGAGGTTGGCCGAGCGCGGAATGAAAAATGTTTGAACGAAGGACGTCGGAGAGGTAGACGAGGGGAAAAGATGATTGCGAATCATAAGTTAGAATTTGAGCAAACATTGTAGCTTCAAATTAATGGTGAAATGCAATGAGTTGGTCTTTTATAAATATTACGGCAGATTTTCAAAAACCTGAGTTAAAAAGAGTGTGTAAATATTTCCAAGAGTAATTTTTAGACTCTGAAATTGTTGCATTGTAATATAAAAATTAGTCAAATATAGTTTAATTTTCTCATTTCACGTCAGTTCAGCGATTATTTTTACGCAAATACTGTTAAAAACTGGAATAGTCTCCTTTAAATTAAGTCCATAGAAATAATCTACCTAAATAATGTTAGCCGAGATAAGAAGATATCTTTAGAAAAACAACAAATAAATTGAGTTAGATCAATTGTAGAAGTGAAAGATCAAGATTGCAGGCTGGTCAACTGAAGAGAGGCATAAATCTACTGTTATGGTATTTGAAAATATAATCCCATTGTACGCATAGGTGTCATAACTATTTGAGTACACATATTAAAATCTAAACTATATTAATGTGAATGCTAATATAAATCATTCATTACGCTTTACATTTTAAAGGACAGTTTTGGTAGTTGTGAAAGCCACAACATACGATGCGATTTTCTAAGGACTTCACATCCCGGAATCCCATAATCCAACATCTCATGAACACTTCAGGTTTTCATATCTACGAAAATAAAACTCAACTAAGCCTTGAGAATCGATGAATTCACCGCAATGGCAATATTTATCGCTATTTAAAGTTTTGTCCTTTACCCGACGAACCCAGGTTTCTCCTATTTTAAAAGAACTGAACCAATGTGCAAAATGGATTTTAATTTTCCTATGGAAATCAGAAATTGATCCGTCAAACGGATTTTAATTCTAAAATACTTGAGGGATAAATGCAACAGCTTTCATCTACACACCTGAACTTCTTAGATGTCCCCGTTGGTTATGCTTATAGATGATACTCAAATATTCAGCTATTAGTTAGCCTGCAATAAGATTGATAATGCCAAATCGCACTTGTACATGAGGTAAATTCTCTGTTTTCGTTTACCTGCCTTACTGTGATGATTCTGCATAACTTCGAATGATGTAGGCATTCATACAACGCTCGAACATCCATATGCACACCTCTAAAACCTATTTTGTTGCCTCTGCGATACGTTTAAAATAAACTTATTTACATTATCAATTACAAATAAAACCCATTTAATTGTTTTGAATGCATTCAAAACACTAAATGATAAATAAGTCAATTAATATTCGAATGATGTAGGCATTCATACAACGCTCGAACATCCATATGCACACCTCTAAAACTAGGCAACATGAAACCAAAAAGACTCTAGCTAGAGTCTTTTTAGTTTCATGTTGCCTATGTGAAAAAATAACATCAATACACCACATTGGTGGTCAACATAACTTTTCCCTTTTAGGCCACTTTCTAATATTGCTTATTATCCTGTCATAGTCCAAGTTATATCCTTTTTCAACGTTTCTTTGATATTTTTAGTAAAATATGCGCAACACTTTCATCTCAATTGTAAAATGTGTAAAAAATCTGTAGGGCTGCGATAAACTCAGGTGTCGTCTACTCAGAAAATAATCCTAATTCAAATTTTAACATATGTAAAGGTAGTTAATGGCTGAAATTACATATATGATAGCGGAAATACCTTACGAATGATATTTGTCTTCCTCTGCATTATGGCGCGATTTCTTTCTTTCGACATTATCTGCTCCAGCCGTTCCTTTCACTCCTAACGCAACCAGTGAACTTTTCAGTAGGTGACCGAAAGTGCTCTCGCGGGTCGATGAGTCAATTCCCCAGACCCGGAAAGAAAGGGGTGAAATCCCACGCCCGTTATAGCCAATCCCAGACTTCGCTCGCTCCTCCCACCCGGAAAGACTTTTAGAGCCGTGTAAAGAAGCGAGGTTTAAGGTTTTGAAACACCGGGAGGGGAAGTGAGGAAAAGGAGGAAGGGAAGTTAAAAGACGCTCGGTGTTCACCCCTGCGAGGGGCGTCAAAGAGTTCACACACACCCTCGCATGCATGCACACACAGGACGGAACCGGAGGATGAAACGGGTGGACCAAGGGATCGCGAAAGGGCGGAAAGGAGAAGTCTGTGATGCGCGATAGCGTGGAAGAGGTCGACGGTGGGGGAGGGGAGAGGGATGCCGCGGGGCCGGAAAAGGAGAGGAGAGAAGAGGGGGTGGAGGGAGGAGGTGGGGAAGTGATGAAGGGATAGGGCCCATCGATTCCGAGATGAAGATGGGTGGTAAGAGGTGAGGGAGGGTGCGAGGGAGGAGACGGTCAACGCGGCGGTTTCCTGTGAAGTAAGACGCGCGGCCGGAAGGGAGAGACGGGGCGGAGAGGGAGGACTGGGTCGGGAGGAGGCGTTTGGAGAGTCGGTGAGTTTGGAACGGGGGATCCCGAAGAAAGGCGTGAGATGCAGAATCGGGGAGGAGTGTGTGTGTGTGTGTGTGTGTGTGTGGGAGGGGGTGGAGGGGGGAGAAGGTGCGTAGGGGACAAAGGGGGCAGGGGAAAGCCCTTTCTATTTTTGTATTCGGCGAAGTAGACAAAGGAACTTGAAGGGGTTTGTGGAGGCGAGAAGAGGGCGTCCGGGGAGGGAGGGGAGAGGGGATGTATGGGAGGAAGAGGGTTCTGAGTGGGAGGGTAAATGCAGTGTAAGAGGAGTGTGGGGGGGGAGGGAGGGGGGTTGGAAGGGTTTGAGGGCAGGGACGGTTGAATTAGCTCCGGAGGGCTGTACATTTGCATGGTCCGTAAGGGGAATGGAAAGTGAGGGTCCGAAAGGGAGATAGAGAGAGATCTGATGGACTGAGGATAGAGGAGTCCCAAGGACCTACACCCACCCTCGACCTCTCAACCCCCGCACCCCCTCTCCTCCATCCCCACAAACCCCCTCAGATACACCATCTTCATCCCCGAACCCTCCCCGATTCCTTTTTAGCGCAAGCATCTTAACGATCAAAGGAGTTCTTGATGTCTTTTTGGTAGAATTCGTGGTCTCTCACAAGGGGTAGGAGGGGAGAGTTATCTCTCGAACTTGTCTGCCCTTTGATGGCACTCGAGTTTTTAAGGTTTAAGGGCGTCTTCTTCAAGCTTTTGGTCTAAATCCTTTCCCTTACGGGGCACCTTAATTGTTGACCTCCTTGAGAAGATATCGAGAGGAAAAGGAAGCAGTCTTTGGGGAAGGAAATATAGTTAACGCCTAATGTGACCACTTCACTCAAGTGGTTCACATTTTTCTGAAAAAAATTTAGTTTTTTGGAAGTTAAGGGGTACTAATTATTTTTTATTAGCCTCACTAAATCTTTATTGCTGAATTTATGAAATTAAAATAATTGAGAGGCCAAAAAAGGGCGAGAAATCTATTCATTTGGGACAAAAGGGAATTTCTATAACTCTCACTCAATAACAATGACTTTCCATCATGTTACTCACTTCAAAGAAGGTTAATTAAAATTTTAAACAGTTTTGTGAAAACGCATATAAATGTACTTTTGTCAGAGTTTTGCCTAGTGAGAACGTCAGTCTTCATTGCAATAATATTGCAATAATTTTATTTAATTTCAGCTCTAACACTGCTATTCCAAAAGAGGAAATATTGAAGGTAAAGTTGCCTCTTCAGTTTTTAGAATTATTTTGTAGCGAAAATTTGGAACAATTTACTACATTTCGTTGCTACTCTTATTTGCAAGACATATACAATACCAAAAATACAAATATTAGGAACATTCAGTTTAACAATTTTTTTTGCATGGGTAATTTTATATCGCTTATCTAAAGTAAATGGGTAAATATGTAAAGGCTCATATCGTTCATAAAATTTCACAAGTAAATAATTACCAAGGCAATGCAGAAAAATGAATTTGATAGCACTTTGATGGTTGTAAAAAGACAAGTGACCCGTCTCATTCCCCAATACTTTTCTTTGTCAGCAATTTACGAGTTGGATGATGATTTTGGTTTGAGAACATCAAAATATAGTCATGATTAAATTTTTCTGCGAAGCCTCAATACCTCAACACGAGTTATCTCATGCAGATCGGCTCTAAAAATAAGGTTTTTTTCATTTTTTAATGATTGAATCAAACTATGTGTACTAACTGAAAAAATGACATATTTTAAATGGAATCGTTACGGCAATTGGTTTTAAAGTCAAACGTCGAGTTCCCGGATTCAAATCCCCGTGGAATTAGTTTGTTCTATGCCTATTTGATGTGTGTACATTTGAAATACTCAACGTTTAATATACATATCATATAAATATCAGAGTTTTTATGAGACAAGACTCGTAAAAACTCTGATATAAAGCGTAGCTATGCACGGCGCGGAAACGTGGTCGTTGAAGCAGGAGGATAGACGTAAATTGGAGGATATTGAAATGTGGGTGTGGAGAAGAATGGAGAAGGTGAAATGGGCTGAAAGGAAAACAAATGAGGAGGTACTGGAGATGGTGGGTGAGGAGAGGGGTTTGTTGAGAGAAATCCTATGGAGGCAGGAAAAATGGATGAAAGGCGTATTGAGCGGTAGTGAAATGTTAAAGAAGGTAATAGAGGGGAGAATGTTGGGCAAGCAAGGAAAGGGCAGGAACAGGATGGGGATGTTGGACGAGATGAAGGGAGGAAAGAAGTAAACAGAGATGAAGAGGGACCAGATGTAGATTAGGTTGCTGGATTGGGTTTTGTTTGGAGTTACAAAATGTTTATTTGATAGTTGTGTCCATCCAAAAACCTACCTTAACCGGTAAATAACCTAATAAAATAAAAATATAAATAAAGCATATTTTTTTCCAGAAGAACCTCCCAGTAGATGCTGAATCAAAGATAAAAATATCGTCTAGGTGTTAAAATCGTTTGCATTGACCGGAATGGAGGCGAATAAATATCATTCAAGTCGAGTAATTTTTACAATTTGAAATTTATTGCAATGCGCGTTAGCGGATGGCTAATATAAAAATTACTGTCGCAGTATCTCCCGCAGTTTTTTCGAATTTTTAAAAATATCTCTTCAATATTTAAGTCTAATTTATCGTTCACGGACGGAAGTCAAAGAAGTAAATAAAAGACTCCCCGTCGAAATGGTTAATCCGATGGGTTAATTTCTTGAAAATTATAATTGTTAGGTTTTAAATGCGCAGAGTGGCTTCCATTTTTTTCGGTACTCTAATCCTCGTTATTTAATAAAATCTGTCGCCGAACTTGAAAGCTTTCCTAGATTACCTGTAGAGCTATCTTCCACTAATAATTTCTTGTATTTATAGGCTATTCTCAGGAATATAAATGATCAGTTAGACGCACGGTAAATGTGTTTAGATTTTGAATTTACCTGACTGCATTATGTATCAATTTAATATTAGTACAGTGATTTGTATAAATGAAGCGTCGAAACTAGTCGTACCTGAAATAATGTGGTGGATTGAAACAAAGTTTTTCTTTTTCATTTATTAAAATGAACTTCCACAAAGTTGAGGCTGAAACTATGGAGTTCAGTGATTTTTATTTTGATGTAACTAAGATTCCTATAAATGTATTAAAACTTTGAATGCATTATGAAATCAGTCCTCATTGAAATATTTTACAACTGATTTGTAAAGTAATTATATACGAATGTCTCATTTGGAGGACCTGTGTACTTTTTTAATTTTTGAAACTGTAGCGTTCGTTCAAATGTTAACATTTCAAAGTGGTTCCCGGGAGTTTAAGAGAAAAATGATGCCTAATAAATTGATTTAAATCCTCAAACAAGAATTCAATATTTTCTTTCTATTGTCTATCTTTATTGTCCATTTGCAGAAAATTATCAGTTCACAAAACGTCTTCCCACCTGCAGAGCTCATGGGCAACGTATTATTGCCCCAGAAAGGAAGGAAAGAGACTCCAACATATGAAAACAAAGTCACACTTCCCAGATTCGGAATTAATCACAGCTAGAATATTGAAGGAACTTGCTGAAGATATCGCACATTGCTTCATAAGGTTTTTACTAGTCGATAGAATGTGAAGAATTAGATCGTTCAATGCCTCGCGAGAATGTAAGGCAAGAATTTTTTATCCATGGTATAAAACGTTAATTAATAATTTCGAAAATGTCCAGAGAAAATCCGCTAAGCTTGTTAAAAATTACTACAAGAAGGAACTAAACGTGACGGGTCTGTTGGAGGCATTAGGTTGGGAGCCCTTTTATCCGTGAGGATAGCAGGCAAGGCAGACACTTACCGAGTCACTTTAGTTTTCTTTCGAAACCGAGGGAACCATTATGCCCCCAAATTATATTGCGCGATGCAAACACGGAGATTAAATAAGAGAGATTGGTTTTCTCAGACGTAACTACATGGAATGTACACAACGTATTGAAATGAAGGAAGTAACTTTGTAATTCGCACACAATTTTTTAAAAATACGACATAAGTTTCGACGTAGGGCGTCATTATCAGGTTGTTCCTGCTGATGACCTCCTACGGAAAAACCTAGGACATATTTTAAGCAAAGAGTATATGGAATTACAAAATGACTTCCTTTATTTCAAGGGAGATATGAAAGACACCGTCCCCACAAACTGAAACGCTCGTTATTGGCTCGTACGATTCGCAAGCATGACAAAATCGAACCCAAGCCTCCGAATATTATTATTTAAAAAAACAAATTTAATAATGTGATTAAATGTATCGAGTATATTGGCATTTATGCGTCCAAGTGTTTATTTACATGAGCGAATACCCATTGATCTGCATTTATTAACTCATACATGCCCATGCATGGCTGATGCCCTAACACCTTCCCGCAGCGCATCCTAGCGTTGCCTTGGCCAGCTGGGTATTGTGTAGATGTATGGTAAAAAAGTCTATCCAAAGGGATCGTAAATATCATTCCCGCCTTTTTTTTCACACGTGCGTATTGACAAAGATGTCTGGTTTGAGAAGATTCTTGCTCATTTCGCCGTTACAGACCTACCTAAACTCGTTGAATTAATTTCAAGATGGTTATGAATTTGACATTTGGAGTTAAGAACTCAGTAGAGAGTTACTCGTTGGTCAAAAAGTTTTAAATGGAAAGTGTTCAACCCGATATACTTATATCCTAATGGTCTTGCCCTCACTACGGCTACTTTGAGTTAACTCTATCGAGGTCATTGATACATATTTACCCTACTCTAGCTGGTATGAATTTGTTTATGTTTGTAATTTTAAATAGCAAGTGTATGTAATGTTCTCGATTTTTTAATGTAGAATGAAGGAAATTACTAGTATTGACATGTTGCTTTACTCGGTATTTTTTTCATTCCCATTCCTTTTAGGCAATATGCAGATATAAGGCAAGTTTATTGCGTCCCGCTGTCACTCGGTCTTTGAATACCAAACGTTTTGCTGCATATTTACCCACTTTAAACGAGAGTGAGAATGGTATATTAGGCTACTTTGAAAGTGTTAAATTTACATTGAAGTATACTGCCCTCGTCGTTTTCTTTTAGCAAAGTAAAAAATACCTCCTTTTAAGTTATTTCAGTTTATTATTATTATAAAACCACTTCAGGTCAATTTAAGTTGTGCTCGTTCTTTGCGCCAATAATGTAAAACTTCATATCAATAAGTAATGGTACACATTCCAAATAAATGGTGGAGTGTCCAAGGTTTACAGATCTTTCAAATGGACTTTATTGCCTGCAGTGCGAAACTGAACAAACATCGATTCCGTTTTCTTCTTATTTTAAAGTAGTTGGAATGGGGTTTTTAAATTTCCTGTTAGTTTATAAGAATTGCAAGGAGTTGCAATCAAGAAAACAGGAAGAAATTCATCTGTTAGGAGGTAGTGGTTGAATTGATCGGCGGATTATAATGACCGGAAGAAGAGCGGTTGGTAAGGAATTCACAGTTTGACCAACCAAACGGTGGGGTACTGCATTCGTAGTACTTTATACAAGTCGGCGACCAAACAGGGTTTAGAGTGGCAACGGAAACCCCTACCCTCTAGGGTATCGAAAACTGACCACGGAGTGGAAAGACAAAGCAAGAACCAATGTACCTTCGCTAAAAATTACATTTCTCTAGAACCGGGGAAATAAACCCCAATTAGGGTTCAAGAAGAAATTTCATTAATATCTACCACGTATAAATATGCCAGCTCAAAATACATGCATATGATTGTACCCATCGTAATATTAAAAATGTCTTGGGGATTTACACAAATAGAAATATGGTTGTTACGGACATCGGCCCTTGATTCCTACTCTATAATAATCACTTCAAACTAAAAAAAATTTCAAGGCTAATTTAATCACAATAAAACATAATTCAATAACGAATCGAGAAAGTAGAACACCTCAAAACTCTGTCGTTAACCAGTCAGCTGAAAATTACTAGAAACCCACAACGTAAGAACTCTAGAAACTAGAGTTCTTACGTTGATCATTAGGAATGATCACAAATTCAAGGACAAATGCCAAGCACAAATAAAAATTATTCATTTATTAATAAAACAATGGTTGACTGGGACAGTTTACCTGCAAAATTTTTCGAGCCCTTTCCTAACTGGGTAAATACTTTTAAGAAAAGTGTAAACAATTTATGTAATAATTTGATTGATTTGTTGTGCAAAAATGTATGTAACAGTTTTAGTTAGTTTAGTTTTAGATTTTATCTTGTTTATTGGGAAACTGGTGTTAATTATATGGGGATTTTCTTTTTTTGTGTTAGATATTGCTGTTTGGGAGTTTCCTTTAAGTGTATTGTTTTCTCTTCTGACGGATTTTATTTATTATATTTTGTGATACTGATTGGATTCGAGATGTCATGTTATTTTTCTATGGCAAGTTTGAATGTAATACTTGGGACTTGTGTGCCACCTGGCATTGCATGTCTGCACATGTGCGTTTTATTAATAATAATAATTTAATTTCGGAATATTATGTGACTAATTAAAATTACTATTCCATCTAAAAATGGATGCTTATGCATGCCTTACTATTTTATAGTTAAAAATGCAATAGCTAAGATTGATTGTAGGGAAAATGGATACATCTAATGGCAGTATCGGATAGCATTTGCGTCCAATTATTTTAGGTGTTAGATAAGGTTGTGGGTCTATGTATCACAGATCTTTCTTTTGCTGAAAATCGAGGCTGGATTTAGCTTGAGAACTAGTATGAATTTAACATTTGCGAGAAAGAGCTTCGCGTAGCGGAGTAAACCAAACATATGGTCGGTCCAAAATTCCTATGTTTTTGATGTCGACCGCTGGGCATTAAAATTTCAGAGAAATATCGGTGAAAATTCAAACTCCATAAGTTTTACCTGTTACAAGTTGCATGCAAAGTGTTAGTTATATTTTGTTACCATTGGAGTGACATCCGTATCGTGAAACAACTGGGGCCAGATTCTCAAAAATATAAGTTAGATCATACGTGGTTTTTAGTTTGCTTACTCGGAGTATGATCATGGCAACAAAAGTTGCGGCACTTTCTATGTGGAAGCATTTCAAAACCTACGAATTTCAAAGTTTTCTATGAAAGTTAAAACTATGATATTTTCATAGGAATTGAAAATCTACTTGTTGCTTTGTAAAGTAGTCCCTAGTAGTACATACTGATAATTTTCACGATTAGATATTTTGTAAAGGCTGCACGGTGTTACCGTATTTCCGCCGTTAATCGACAGAAAAATTGAACTATATGCCTTGAGGTGTCAAACTAGACCGAAAACCGCCTTTTTTGTCGAACTTTCAACGCTCTGGTAGTCTATTATGTGACTCCGTATCATATGTATCGACAGACGTTTTGTCCGCTCCGCTTTTGCCGTATTTATATCGTACACGCTGGTATTTTGCTCGAGCAAGAGATCATTAGGTGTGTAATTTGACAGTAATGGGTGTCTCTATACTCGGTACGTGAGAATTAAAAATGTACGTAATATTAACTCATTGCCCTCCCCCAGTGCACAGTAAAATTCGAATTGAATACAACTGGGGGGAAAATCATGAATACGAAAGAACATTAAACTCTAACTGAACCAATTTCGATCAGTGTGTACAAGTAAGTTCCTTCAAACACGGTCTGAGATTTCATTTCAACAGATGTCTGTGGCTACTTGAAAGTAACCCTAGTTTTCTGAAAGTGTTTTTACGTTAAATTAAAAGTGGGAACCTTTAATTGGAGATAAGTAATAGCACATTCTAGATTTTAATTAAAGCTAACTATATCCATAGATATTGTCTTAAGGAAAAGCATTTTTCATCTATAACTTCCAGTAAACGAAAAATTGTTTCAACTGTCTAAATATTTATAATTTCGTTATTCACCAATCAGAAAGAATATGCATAATTAACTAAAATATTTGTAATAGAGGGAAAGAAAATCGCAACATAGTACTTCGCTTAAAAATTATAAAAGATATAGAAGTAGCTTAATGTTTACATTCTTTATGCGTCTTTAAAACGAATTTTTGTTCATATCATGTATTTATCATTTATTATAATGTTTATTGATTTTAGACCTTAGTATGTTCTGTTATAAATCACCTTAAAAGCCACTGTTTTTGATATCGTCATAAGCATATTCAGGCGGTGCCTATTTGTACTTTCGAAAAATTGGTTTCCGAAAAAGTAATGTAATTATAAACGGCCAAGCAAACAATTAGACTAAGCTGAATGGTGAATTGTTTAATCAAAGATGTTGTAAAGGAATTAAAGGCGTCAAATTATGTTTAACATTCCATTAATGAGTCATACCTGTAGATAACCTAACGTCTTTACTGAAGCAGGAGGCAGCTGACGGTCAGTTTTTGAGTAATTGTGTACGTATTTAAGACGATAAGAGACCTAACATTGTCCTGGAACATAATTTTAATGCAATAAAAGATGAACTTTAAAAGGACTGCACTGTCACCTTCGAAATATATTACTCCATTCAATGATATCCTTCTTTGAGATAACACTTGGCTAATCTTCAATTTCCACGAGGAAAACAAAATTCAAGTGTCATGAGCCTCGAAAGAGAATGTTTTTAGTTGATTAAAACAAATGACAGCAGCAATACCTTCTCCAACCAGTTCGGAAGCAAAGGATCTGTAAACTAACACCAAAAATACATCTTCCAAGGAAAATCTACAGCTCCAGCTCCATCGCTGCACGGGACACATGTGAAACAGTGACGAGATAATAAGATGTGTCCTCCGTTTCCGTGGGGAAAAGTTAACCTCTGAGCTACTACTACTGTCCAGGATAGAGAGGAGGAAAAAGGAAGGGGCAGGAGAAGGAGGAGGAGGGGATGTGGAGGGAGCGAGGCAAGGAATGGGGTGGGGAGGAGTGAGAGAGGGCGGTGTATGCGAGGTGGGTTTTCGGGGTTGGGGCAGTGGTGCGAGTAGAATTTGAACACTAGCTCACTCAGATCAATACGCGGCTGGGCAGGGAAAAGGGGTGAGGAAGGGGGTATGGAGGGGACGGGGGGACGAGGTATGAGGAGGGGGGGAGAGAGGGGTTGTTCGCGAGAGTGGGATGGGGTTGGGGAAGCGAACCACCCGTCTGGGGCAAGGGGACAGGGGAGAGAAGGAGTACGGGAGGGAGGGAATTTCTTCCTCCTCCTTGGATGCTCCCTTCCGTGTCGGTGTTTGCGTGTGGGTGGTGCGTGTGGGAGGAGATCCGGAGGAGTGTGTCCACCATTTTCTTCCCGGCAACAACAACTGACCGCTCGCTCACACACCAGCCGTGAGCGCTGCCATCTCTTCCCGTGCCGCCATGACAGTTTGACAGGATGGCCAACTTTTGCGGAGACTCTGGGATATCGGAGGAGGCGGCGAGTTCGGTTTACCTCTTCTTCCTCCTACCCCCTCCCTTTTCTCCTTTTCTCTCCCCTCCTCCTCCCCCCGAAGCATCCCCTCCACACCCTCCCTCGTTTGCGGTGGGCTGGCTCCTCGCGTGGCTCGGATTTTTCTTTTTTTTATCTCTCTCTCTCTCCTTCCGTCTTTCGCCCCCTTCCACTCCGCACTCTCCTCTTCCTTCCTCCCCCCATCCCCGTGGTGGGGAATATTTTCCGCGCAGCCCGGTTATTACAAATCGCTCGCCGAGGGTTGATTCGCCGACGGGATGATCGACGGCGAACAGCGTGGGAAGGTATGCGAGTCGCGGTGCTTGTGTGGCGTAAAAAAAACCCCGAGCATGATTTTGCATCATCACCTGGTCGTGGCGGTGATTTTACGGCCTTTCCGTGTCAAAAAATTTCCTTTTTAGATAACGCTATCCTCTTCGTGATAGCAACTTTATCGTGTAGTTTTACAGCTTAACGCAGATGTGTTGCTGAAGGTGTTTCCTTCTTATTGAAATGAAACGTATGAGTCTGAAACTCATCGTGGTGGATTTATTCAAAGATTTAAGTTTTGATGCACTCCAATGAAAACTTTGGTTCTAAAAGCGCATTTATTTACAAAATAAAAGAAAATATACTTGAGATAAATGCGACACAAGTGTCTGTTTTAGTTTGTAAGAAATGCTTTCGAGTAGGTAGATGCATAATAACACTTTAAGTTACACCTTATGATATTTCTTTGATATTGTGAAATTAAAAGTGACATTGTAACGGGATTTTGGCTAGTCTATACGATTTGATGGTCTCTTATATCAAGTTTTGCATAACGCAGTAAAGAAACGAGCATTTCTCAGCTGATAATTAGTGAATACAATCCCTACTACCGGCCTAGTGTTAGTATCCGCGTTAATACACACATTTTCCTTCAATTGCGTTTGTTAAGTGTAATATTTGATACTACAACCCTTAGATTATGATTTTGATTACTTTTCAGATATTTGCACAGGCTAATTTATTAAATATGATTCCATTAATCAATTACGACTCATAGGATGGCAAACATTAGGCTTTTAATGTGAAACACTGAGTTTTTGACCCCGAATTATGACAAAAAGATGGTGTTCCGGTTATTTAATCAATGGTTTGATATCAGTAACTTTACTATAAACCAATTACTTTACATTTGATTGAACAATTCAGTGAAAATAAGACAGACATCCCAAATCCTTTCGTTAAACAGATTATGTCCATTTATATCAAGATAAAAAAAAACATTTATGAGAGAAAAAATGATGTGCTAATTATAACATGTTTTTATATCCAATTGCTTTCATTATTAAATAAAACTGTGAACGGAACGACTTATTCAAATCCTTTTGCATTAGGGTTAGTATACTGATTAATTAACGTCCAAACTATCATTCGTGAAAAATGTATATTAAGCCGTACTATCAACATGATGAAAATTGAAAGAAATGAAATTTCTTTTGTCCTCAATTAGTTAATTGAAATTGGCAATTTTAATTAATCATGATATTCCACCATATCACGCCCGAAACTTTTATTTTTATCCTCAATTAGGTTTACTAACCACTCTATTAACATAAGTGTAATTCTAATTACTAATGCTACCCAAGACGGACTGAAACACAAGGAATCAAATTTTTTTAACTTTGAGAGTTTATAAAAGTAAAAGTGTAGAAATTATGCTTCCAAGAAAATCTCTGGACCAGTTATAAGAACGATTTTAGTGTTTAGAACATAATCGTACTGGCATATCCGGGGACTTTGAGTTTAACTTTTGAGCCTATATTACCAAGCTGAAAGCATTCATTTCCAGTATTTCCGTTAACGTAAATATTATTTTGTTTAGGATTCGGAAGACTATATTCAAGTTAGAAGTTTTGTCGGCTCTAGTTCTATTTATTAATGTTTTATACTGCCGAACTATTATTGATTGGCGTTTCGAGAGGTAATAATTACCGTGGTCATTCTGAATCCGGTCTCCAGAGTTGGATTAATCCATCGGATATTTTGTTAATGAATTCGCGGTCGGAAAGTCCACTGCTCGTTTATTGTTGCGAGCTGGGTGCACAGGAACCATTTTTATCCGTCGCGGATGACGTCAATGAATGCTCGCGATATTTCCGTCTGTTTATCGACGCACCGTAATTCCGCCGCGATATCTCTTTTTTATTTCCCATTGAAGCAAAAAGGCGGCGGTGGCTTCGCGAAAATCAACAAACATGATTAAACCCCCCTGTCGCTCGTTCGACCGTATTTTTGACTAATGCTTTTGCTATCTCCGCATGTTGATGACAACCCGATCCCGCTCCCTGCATATGCATCTGTAAATTATTATGATTGGCTCTCTCTCCTCGTCTACATTTTGCACGCCCACACACACACACGCGTGCAAATATGAATATTTTCAGAGTGATCCTGGAAACTCGAAATGACAGCATAAACCGTAAACGTGTTCGCGGGATTTATATCCCCCGCAGCTTAATTTATCGGCGCCATTTAAAAAGGAGATAAGTGTACGTTTAAAGGATGGGAGTTGTGTGCGTTCATTTCGCGGAAATGGGGCGCCGTTAAAAGAGCAGATATGTCTGCCACGCAGTTATTCCTTTGTTATTTTTTTGCCGTTTTTTGTTTCTTCTGCATACGCTGCTGATTCTGCGAATTCTGCCGGAAATATAGTCCCTGAAATTTTAGCTTGAACAAGAAAGGGCATTCATAACCGATGCGTGTGATGACGGGAAATGGTCACTGCGGAGTGAGTCGTATTTTAGCCTTAAGTTATTGTTCATATTCATTAAACCACAAAAAATGTCATAGCGAATATATCTCACTCGTTCAAGTCCACGCATTTTTTAGTTTCTACTAAATTGCGTGTACAAGAGATTACATGAATCAGAATCTCAAATATTGTATCAAAGAATATTTTTCAACCGACAGCATTTCGTAAAAAATTACAAAGCTATGCAATACTATATCCCTGCAATGATAGAGTACGATGAAGTTTTTATCCGTATGATTGTATGACTTTTGTCCCAATTATAACTACCTCTATTGAAGAAAATTTTTGCAAGTTTTCTAAATTCCCATATGATATAGCTCAAAATATATTACAGTTACTATTGTTACTTTTATCAGTATGTTAATGCAATATTTTATTCTATGAAATCCATAAGAAAAATGATTTACGACTTATTTAGTCAGTTTTAATGTGACAGATATAAATCCTCTGGAACTAGTCCGTAAGTACAATTTCGAATAGCTCTAAAAATGACATTTCATTTATACCCCTCGGGGTAAAAAATTCCAAATTAAAAATCTCATGGTTTAGTAAAATGCAGCGTTATGGTAATTGAAGAAAGTAAACTAATGCATTTCTTTAATTTCATGAGGAAATATTATATCAAATACGCGAAGGAGACGTATTGATTTTGTACTGTCATTATTTATGTTGACAAAAATATTTACTTAAATGAATACTGAGAATATGCGTTTGTCAGTATGACCACAGCACTTTTATCAAATGGAAGTGAAAAACGATTCTGAAGTACCAAAAATAGGACTCAAATATGTTTGAATAAACTAAATAATATACAATTAACGCATTCTTTTTTATTTAGCATTAATCCGAAAACGACATGTTTTAGCTTGTACATTAAACTATTAGCAATGTATATAACAATGAACACAATAACGAACACGAAAGCCCTCGGTGGAGGAAAACCCACCTAGGCGAGAATCAAACCCGCGACCTTAGGGTTGGCAGATGAGTACATTATCCCACCGCCACCGGGTCCGGGACGGCGCGGCAGGGTAATGTATTCGGGGTAATCTATTTCCCTGGTTGATTCATGATGAAAGAAGACACTTTGCTTTTACGCATAGAATTTTTTTATTACGACCTAGGTTTCGTGGCAGCGTAAGACCTTCATGTCAAACCTGAAGATGCTACGCTGTATTGAAACCTAGGTCGTAATAAAATAATCTATGTGGAAAAGCAGTGCCTCCTTTCATGATGAAGGATTTCCATCATGTTACGCCTGAATCTGTGTTATTGTCAGTTGCTTCAGTTAAATGAAAACAATGACATATTATGATATCACATCAATTTTTTTATTTATCTCTTGTATTAAGTCCGGAATTGACTCACGTTTTTCATGATATTCATTTCTTTTCATGATCATCATTTCTAGATCTTAAAAAACGAAACAATCTGGCTTAAGGCAAACAAGTCGTATTAATAAAATCGGTATGGGTCAGTTGATAGCCAGTGATACTGTCAAAAAATGAAGCACTCCTGAAATTTGTTATTTCTGGAGAGGATTTCCCTGTTTTGAGAAATCATCATTAAATTTTATACATTTTAAGGATATGGCACCCTCGAACGTAAAAGGGTCGATGGTTATTCGAGATGACAAGGACGATTCTATCAATAGGCTGAACGTATTTGAAGCCGAAAGCATAACCCATGTCACTGAAAAAAGTGTAAGATTTCCCTCTTAATCTGATTAACAACAAGCTTGGTCGTAAAATGATAAATTATGAACCTTTGGCAGGATACCTTCTCAGATCATTACGTCTGTTTAAAGCGCCGATGCCCAGATTGCTTTTCAAAGCTTTTAAGAGCACACTATTTGTCATCCTTTTATCTCAAAACCCAAGATACGGAGATACAACTCATTGGGGCGCATTGAAAAATAGCTCCAGTCATGTTCGGAAGAGCTTTGAAAGCAGTGAACACGGTACGACATTAACAGTAAGCATTCAAAGATCCGTGCAACCTAGCAGGGGTTCTTCCGGATTATGGCTATCGTTAAAAAAAATATAACGAAACAAACCTCCCGCCATCTCATTTTCATCTCCCCCAAACGACATGCTTCCACGGTTGGCGATAACCCTCCTCTCAACTACTAAAAGGGAGATGATGAGTTATGCGTTGGAAGCCGAGCGGGTTATTAGGTTTGCCAAGTAGTCAAAACGACCGGGAGCCATGCTCCGAGCAAGGGTGGGAAATGAAAACTCATGTTCCTTATCATTAAGTCGGTGGTTATTTTACTACCCCGTCATCACTCTTGACGGAGGGGGATGACTGCTCTCGCCTCCTCTCCCAACGAAATAAATAATGAAATAATATTTTGAAATTCCAGCATTCATTCCACGACGGAAACTTTTCATCCGACCCCTTCCACCACTTTGTAAGCCAGCAGCTCCCCACCATTTCACCTCCACATTGCCTCGGTCTCTCATCGCTCCTCCCACACCCGGAACTCCCTCTTTCCCCCATCCCTCAATCATAATCTTCCCGCTTCAAACGCAGACACTCAGTCTGCCATACGCTTAGGCGTAGTCCTCTCTCCCCACTTATCTATTTTCCCGCGACAAGTTATGACACGGTGCGCGTCGCCACCTCAACGCCCCCGGGGACTCCGACTGGCACGGCCACCGGGGTGGTCCCGTCATAAGGCGTGGAACGACGAGCAGCGGAAGTTAAAATTATGAATAACGACGTGCTCTCGCGTGGGAGAAGGGGGAGGATTTGGTGTAGATGAAAGGGGGTACGGGCGGGGGGAGGAAGCAGCGCTTGCGCCTTGGGGTTAGTGTGGCGGGGATATTTCGCCTCCCGAGATAAGTGGGAGGGAGAGGGAGGGGGGATATGAAGGTGGGGGGGGGTGCGGTGCTCTCTTTCTGGGCAGGCGTGTGTGGGAGGCCGGTAGATATGAGTGATGTGCTTTTTTGATGTTTTCCGTGGAGAGGGGGGGCGGACGAGTGAGATTGGGAGGAAGGGTAAGGAGAGGAGGGTTTGGAGGAAGGGTGTGAGAGCTCCAGTCTTGTGGTGTGTTGTGAGGCCGCGGATCGCTCGTGGATTGGGTTATGACAAGTTATTCGTAGGAAGATGAAGGAGGGCTCGAGTGGTGGAGAGGGGGATAGTTAGGAGGAGTCGTGTTCCGTCGAGGGGAAGAAGGGGAGCCGGTTGAGGAGAAACAGGGCGATGATGTAGGGCTGAAAGGGGGCTGAGTGAGAACCGCGGAACCGTTTACGAGATGAGAAAAACGTTTATGCTCACACAGGTGTCATAGCAGAGCGGTGGAGAGAATGGGGAAGGAAAGGGGGATGGAAGGATATGAAAGATGGGGAAGAGTTTTTAAGGCGGCTTATGATCCGTGCTTTTTTTTAATGCCTTGGATATAGGGTTGCAAAGCGGTTCGTTATGCTTTATATTTGTGAGTTTTAATTCGTGTTGCGACCATTTCTTTTTTCCTCTTTAATTCCTCCCTCGCCAGAGGGAAGAGAGATGATTTATGGATGCTGGGGAAATGTGTACGCAGGGAGGGAGGGAGGGGGGGTTATGGGTGGGTTATGGAAAAGAAATGGGAGGGAGATGGTTAACCACGAAAGATGTTCCAGAAGATGAAGTTTGGGAGTGTTTGTTGTTTGGTTTGCTGAGGTGAGGAGAGAGATTGGGATGACTTGTTGCCATGTGTTTTTTTGTATGCGCAACGCTTAGTTAAGCGTTCTTCCTTGACTTCCATCCCGACCAAGTTTCATATCTTTCTATTTCCTCTCTCTCTCTCTTTAGTTTTATTTCCTTTACACTTTTACCCCTCGATATTTCCCTTCCACACACAAACTACCCCACTCCAACCCCTATCTCACAATCCTTCCCCCACCGAGATGTTTCTTCCTCGGTGTGCGGAGTTAGAACTGGCCAGACGCGAAAAGGCGGCGGACGGTCCATCTAGCGGCCGAAGCTGAAAACACGGACCGCCAGGGATTGCGACTCCATATTTCTTTTTTTATCCTTCCCTCACTCCCCCTCCCTCACCCTATTCTTTCTCTCTCTTTCTCTCTCAATCTCTCCCCCTCTCTCCATTCCCCTCCGTTTCCCCACTCCCCATTCCGCCGTAGCCAACACAACAACACCATCCAAAATTACTCTTTTACTGAGTCTTCCTCCGCGTCTGCCCTCTTCCCCAGCTTAGATGTCTGACTCTTCCGGCTCTTTTTCTCTCAACTCTTAATGGTATGATGCCCATCATTTCTTCCGCTTTTATTTCCCATCGAATCAGTCACCTTGCGACGCATCGCACTGAGTAAGCAGTGGTATCGAAATGTAGCCATCGAGCATGAATATGCATCTAACAAATTAGAAAAAGAGAAGAAATAAATGTTTGAGCAAGATGAAAATTTGAATGTAGTGTTTTCTCAGCTGAAAGCACAATGCAAAACTTTAGTGTAAGGTATGGATTCTTGTACTGAATTTACGATTCACTGTGATCCCCGCAAACCTGAGCAACAACTAGCCCTTAGATCTTTAGACCTCCAGCCTAGGACGTTGCAACCGAAGCCGTGGAAGGTACAGCGAGGAACGCACTGATGGACATCATCCAGGTAACGCTTTAACCACTTCGACCGTACTATGCTCAAAATTTGTGTTTCCTATTAGGTTGTACATGTAATTTTGTTTAAAACTCATGGAATACTCATTACTGCATTATTATACCAATTTTTTGGTCAACATTATTTTCTAGTTTTCCTAATGGAATATGATTATTGAGCTTATTATCTCTATTTACCAATTGAACTCCATCCCTAAAAACACAGGTAAACTTAGGTTCAAAGGTGTTATTTTGAAAGGATTTTCAGGAATTATATAATGAATATAAGGTTGGTGATGAAATCCGGAAACGCAGTAACTGAAAAACCATATAAAACTGTAACCTTAGCTCGTTAAAATCCATCAAACCCATAGACAACACTCGGGTGCATGGTGGTAAGGAACTCACAAGCTTCTGTTTAGTTTTTGTTCATGTACCCACTGAAATAACTGTGTAAATGGCTTAAAAATTTGGACATAGTTGGAATGTCTTCATAGATTCTGAAGTTAGGTTTCGTAAGATAGTGCTAGGAATGGGCCCTTAGAAATGCGATCCATTTCAGATTATATTATACGGGAGCCTACGATAAAAAAATTGCGCAAATTATTTACCACGGTATCTTATTTTACATGTCATATGGTAATCTCTCACTTAGTTCTGCGAAACAACATCCGGTTGGCAGAAAGGCAAATGTATCTTGAGAATTACATTCTTTTGAATGCCACATTTTTTCTCCTTGGAGATTATTTATCAATTTACACTGAATACTGCTGAATTGCAGCATAATACATGTATATCTAAAATTGAAAAAGCCGTTTGCAAACAAAACACGTGCATGTCTTTAGTATCATAATATGTAAGGATCAGTTTTATATGCATGTGCATGTACATAAAATTTGGACGGCACAATAGAACACAAAAATTAAATAGATACCACGTAGAAGCACAGTCGAATTTAATAAAGTTTGAGCTTTTGGCCTTTTCTTAAGCCTTCTTCAGGTCAGACGCTGACTTTGAGTCTGACCTGAAGAAGGCCTAAGAGAAGGCCAAAAACTCAAACTATCTTAAACGTGAGTGTCCTCTTTCATATTTCCTATGGATATTTTGTGTTCTCTTGTGGCATCCAAGTGTTGGTATGCCTCTCGTGAGTGCTTCAAAATCATCGATATATATATATATATATATATATATATATATATATATATATATATATATATATATATATATATATATATATACACACACAAACAAACACTGAGATAATAAATATTACACACACAGAAACATAAAAGAAGGACACTTACAGTAGATATTTACGTTTCGACGGCACGACCGTCGTCATCAGAACCCACGATTCTGATGACGACGGTCGTGCCGTTGAAACGTAAATATCTACTGTAAGTGTCCTTCTTTTATGTTTCTGTGTGTGTAATATTTATTATCTCAGTGTTTGTTTGTGTGTTTGTGCGTCGCCAGAGAGCGTCATTTTCAAGATTATACATATGTATATATAGATGATTTCTTCGAAGTAACACGGAAGTGTTGAATAAAAAACTTAGACAGCAACACACAGCACGAGAACACATAAAAAGAACACTCACAATATTATCTTGATAATTTCGACGGACTTGAGCTCCGTCTTCTTCGGAAGATAAGATATGACTAAGGAAAAGGGTGCGCGGTGCAGAGAGAGTATGGGACGAGGGAGAGGGGAAAAAACAGGTAGTGGGGGAGGGGTGAAGGAGGGGTATATGGAGGGGGAGAAAGCGGAGCGGGGAACAGGTGGTGGGAGAGGGGTGAAGGGGGAGGTTATGGAGGGGGAAAGGGAGGCCAGAGGGGAGCGGAGATGGAATAAGGAGGATGCGGAAATAGTAACAAGCGACACAGAAAACTGAAAATTCATCCACCGATCCCACAACACCCATGACCAAGGCATCAACTCACCAAGTCATCATAAGGGCTTGACCAGTCAAAACACAGGACAAGGATGACAAAATGTATGCGGATGAATAAATTGTCCCACCACCTCGCAAGAAACAAATCCACCTCCATCCATCTCAGCCCCACCCCCCCATTTAGTGAACGACATTGAGACCCGGATGTTGATAGGCTTTACACAGCCATATAAATGCCAATTCCATTGTTTTTAATTTTATAGGGTTATCGGATGGGGGAAGGGATGCTAGCACGGAAACATTGTAACAGTGGTTGAAGGGGGTGTTGTGGTGGGAGGCATGTTTTGGGATAGGAAGACCCGCGGACGGGGAGGAAGGATTACAGGAGGCGCGATGATTGTTCACCCTGAGGTTCAGGGGTGTAGAGCACTGGCCTATATAAAATGCCGGGCAGAGTTTGCAAGTCAGAAGATAGATTACATTCTGAGATGTGCATGAGGAGTGGGGGAAGGGCGGGAGAGAGTTAAAAGGTGGGATGGAGAGGGGTGGAGTGGTGAAAATAGGACAAGTTTTGCATCTAGCTCGCAAGCACGGAGTGGGTGTGATTCTGGGGGTGGGAGGGGATTTGGAAAGAGGCTTGGTGGATTTGAGGAGATCTGATAGGTTGGCGGGCCGTTTGAAGGCAACAGAAGGGCATTTAGAAAGAAGGTTGGACGAAACGTTGTGATTTTTGAGGATGGGGTACAGGTCTTTGAGGATGAATTTAAGGGACTGGATCCCAGGGAAGTAGGTGGTGCATATTGAGAGAGGGTGAGAGTCTGTGGTTGAGGGAGGATTGGGGGTGTAGGATTGTTTTAGGATTTGTTTGTGAAGGAGAGAATCTGGGTATCCCCGTTGGAGGAGGGAATGGTGAAGGTTGTTGAGGTATTTGTTGAGGGATTCGGGATGGTTGCAAATACGGTGCCCGCGGATAGAGAGGGAGTAAGGGAGGGAGCGTTTGGTGTGGTAGGGGTGGCAGCTGTTAAAATGAAGGTATTGTTGTTTGTTAGTAGGTTTCGTATGTACGGAGGTTAGAAATTTGTTGTTAGTTAGGGAAATATTTACATCGAGGAAAGTGATCTGTGATGATGAGATGTTGGAAGTGAAAGAAAGAGATGAGGAATCATTAAGTTGGGAGATGAAGGAATTGAGGGAGTCTATGTTATGTGGCCAGAGTAGAAAGATGTCATCAAAAGGCAGTCGGCTCTGAGCTGTGGTGTAGTGAGGAGCTCTATTAACGCGACCCACGTCACGGAACGCGATGCCGAAGTTTTTGGAGCAGCGTTATTCCATCAAATTTGCGGTAAAGCTTGGGAAATCGTCTACCGAAACTGTCGGTATGATTAACCAGCTTACGGGGAGTCAGCCATGTCCAGAAACATGATCTTTCGGTGGCACAAGATGTTCGTGGAAGGCAGAGAAGAGGTCGACGACGAACCACACCCTGGACGCCCATCAACGACACTAACCGACGAAAATGTGCGAAAAGTTCGCGATGTACTGAACTCTGATCGTCGTCTTAGTGTTCGGATGGTAGCAGAGCAGTGTAATGTGCCAAAAACAATAGTGCACGAGATTATTAGGGACCAATTACAGATGCGAAAAATTTGTGCAAAGTTGGTGCCGAAAGTGCTCAGTGATGATCAAAGACTCAATCGTTTGGAAATCGCGACACAACTTGCGGATCACTGCAAAAATGATCCACATTTTTTAGAGAACGTTTCTGTTCCCGAAGATAAAGAGGAGTTTGAAAGGAACGCGATACGGGACTTTGGACGCCGTCAAAGAGGCCGTGACGACGTGTCTTCGAGAGGTTCCCGATGATGCCTTCGCGGGAGCGTTCAAGGAATGGGAACGCCGCTGGAACAAGTGTATCGACTCACAAGGATCCTATTTTGAGGAATATTAGCTTAAGATATGTAAAAGTGTAATATTTTTTTTCCTGAGCTCAGTACACTTATTTTCCGGACGAACCCTGTATACACACACACACACACACACACACACACACACATATATATATATATATATATATATATATATATATATATACACACACTCATTGGCCTTGAGATGGCGCTAATAAATGAAAATGTGACACTCAAAATATCTACTCTTCCTGACCAGTATTTCCGCTGAATCATGCGCCATTCGCGAATTCCGCCCGCCACCGTGAAACTGCAAATATTCTTTCTCATCTCCTTCCAAAATTTACCCCTCCCCTCAAAATGGATGTTCCCGCAATTAATTCATCCCTGGTGTCTGCCTCCTCTCCCTCCCCCATCACCCCTTGGATCCTCTTCACTGTAAAACGCTGGCGTCCGTTCCGGGACGCTAACAGTCAAACACTTTTTCATTGTATCTCCCGGCCGCCGTGAGAATGGGAAGCACTGGAATTGGGGAGGGGAAAGGTGCGGGTGGGTGCGGGGAGGCCTCGGGGCTGGTGCGGCAGTTGCGGCGGTGAGTGGCGGCGCGGGGATACGCCTGCTCCCTTTCCTGTCGCCCCCCCTCCACTCATCCAATAACCGACCCGAAAGCAATATCTCTCAACTCTGTTTTCAACACGCGTATTTTTCACCGTATTCCGACAAAACCCTTTTGCTCGTCCCCGGCCCTCCCCCCGGGGTTCTTCCTCCCCCCATTCGACCCCGCGACCCTTCCTCGCTCACTCCTCTTCCTTCCTCCCTCCCCTATTCTCCTTTCCCTCCGTCTGCTCCTTTCCCCCCATACACACCCTGTCCTCTGCATCCACCCACGATCGTCTCGGCTGCTCTCGCTCACTCCTCCGCGTCACAAACATATTCTACGTGTATATCGTCCCATCCCTCGGGCAACAAAGACGGAAATTGAATTAGAGCAATGTTTTAAAAGGTGAAGGAATACCAAAATTGCGAATTTGTGAATTCTCTCCAGTTACCCTGTCGACACTGGCGCGTTTTCATCTCTATCGTCGTAGTGTGATCACAAAGATCGCATCGGCTTTCCTCTTATTGAATTTATTTTGAAGTGGAAATTCGATCAAAGTCAGGTCAGTTGAATCGAGCCTTAAGGTCGAGTTGAATCTTAAGATGGCAGATTCGTATTAGATCATCCATTTGTTACTCAACGCATTTCAAATGATTTCACTATTGCATTGCGCATATGCATGTATGGAATTGCATTTAGACTTTGAAATACGAATGTTTTTAATCAGAATCATTTTCTATGCACATATACCGTTTAAATTTAAAGTGCCATATATTCTTCCCAAATGAGGAAGTACTGGAAATGGTGGGTGAGGAGAGGGGTTAGTTGAGAGAAATCCTATGGAGGCAGGAAAAATGGATGAAAGGCGTATTGAGCGGTAGTGGAATGTTGAAGAGGGTAATAGAGGGGAGAATGTTGGGCAAGCGAGGTAAGGGTAGGAACAGGATAGGGATGTTGGACGGGATGAAGGGAGGAAAGAAGTACACCGAGATGAAGAGGGACCTGATATAGATTAGTTTGCTAGGTGGGGAGTCACAAAATGTTTATTTGATAGTTGTGTCCATCCAAAAACCTACCTTAACCGGTAGATTACCTAATAAAAAAAATATTCTTCCCGATAAAATAGTCGGCTATATTTAGTCATTTTCTATGAATTTGATAATATTTTGTTAGTTAAATCTAGTTGTTCAACGTTTTCAAATAAATAATTACCACATTTTCTCATTGCCTTAATCGCTTCCCGTCTCCTTCCTTTTAGGAATTGTGAGGCAGTATCAATATTTCTCCAACTTTTTAAAACAAGTACCGGTATAAATTTTATAATCTCTGGGTAACATATATACAGGTAGTGTTCTACAGATGTTATCCAGGCATGCCAGTGACGCCTTAGATAATCGTCAGGAAGTATTCTTTCCTTCCTCGGTGCAATGACTGTTATTCGCGCAAAATTAAGAAACTGATTTGATCTGAACTCTGAAACTGATTTTGAACTGAAAATTGATTTCCGATTTTATTTTTCATTTTCTCCTATGAGGAATTGATGCATGCGACACGGTGTTTCGTACATGTATAACTATCCTGTCGTCACATGATGGTTTCTTCTACATCCCACGCTAATTTTATTTTTAACCAAAGCTGGAATTTAAAAAAATGAGAGTGAAAGCGCGTGAATCACAAATCGGCGCTAACGATATAGAGCACGTCGGCATAATATGTTACATTACCTGCTCATCTAGTGTCATGTTAGACTTGTATCTCATGTTATGTTAGTATTTATGTGATTGCATTTGTGATAATTTGACACTTGGCTACATTAAATTACTTTGATTCACTCATTCATTCTCCACATTTGCAGGTGCCTAATGAAATAGCCCATTTCAGCCTGCTTTCTCTATATAATAATGACCTACTACTTCAAATATATATTTTAGGTTTTTCTTGTTCATACCAAAATATCTATTAGAGAGTACATTATTTTATACTTTTGTGTTAATAACAAAACATTTATAAACGCGTCAGGGTTTTTACCGATAATAAAAGCACAATAATCAAATTACGAGACTTTTGTATAGATTAAATAAAAATAATATTTAATACACATTCTATATTCCGACATTCGATCCATGGAATGCTTGGCATCTGAATCGCCGTTACCTCCTCTCTCCGTCCTCATCAACCCCTTGCTCCCTCCCACTCATCTCTAGTTTTCCTCATTTCACGATTCCTAGTGGCCTATCTTCTCTCAATCAGTTTTTTCTCAATCTTCGTCCTTTTTTTCTCCAGTTCGAATGTCTGTAAACGTTTCCGTCGATTTTTTCTCATCCGGTAAGTTTTTTGATATATTTTTCTTTTCGGCATTCGCCTCTCATAAGCGGTGCTAAAAGTTCCTGTTCTCTATTACAATAAGTTCCGAACACTTATATTGCTAGGACTGCTGGAGCATTATTTGGATTAAGTCTGACTTATGGATAAAATATTTGAAATGGTTTTTGAATAGGAAGTCAGAAAGAAAAACATAAATCACAATGGGAGATGGTCAATCAGGAGGAGTGGTTTGGTTACAGGTATGTTATGCTTCTTTGTGTTCAATTAAGTAAACAAGGTCAACTTGATTTTAATTGATGCCTCAATATGTCCCTAATTTGTTTTGATTTCAGTGTTGCCCTGAAGATCAAACTTTAAATATAAAATAGGGTAGGGTTTGGCGCAAAGGTCCCAGAATTTTTCCCTTACCTTCGTATGCTGCGATACGGAGCACTTATATTCAATCTATACTTATGTTTGCTGTTTTGAAACTCAGTAACTCCTCTCTGTCTCCACCCCCTTCCTCCCGGCGTGGACAGCTTTGACGTGCGACCTAATTAACGATATCACTGCCTATTAATAGATCATCCAGTCAATTTGAAGTCTTACGAAATGCAACGAGGGTACCCTATATATGTATGATGCTTGCCCTTCTATATATTATTGAAGTAATTCATTCTCAATCTTTTTCACGAATTTCCCTCCAAATAATGCAACCATTTCAGAGAGTAAAAATCATTCGATATCCGGCCGAGTGCTTTAACCAATTAAGCTACCGAGACGTCCTCTTACACTCTAAACTCAAGGGATCCGGGTTCGAATCCCGGTCAAGGCGAATGATTTTTACTCTCTGAAATGGTTGCATTATAATGCACACATAGCGGGTGACTCCGTTAAAGTTACTGTTACAGTTTCTTGAAATTCCCTCCAAATGTTTCATTCCATACTAATATTTAATTTACTTTAGTACATGAGGATATACAGTGCATATTTAATATGACATCACAATATCGTTTCCATTGCGTGCCGTATTGAATCGCAATACCTAATAAAACTTATAATTTTCGGTGTCTTCTGCATTCCAATTAATCGCCAAGGTTGACATCATTTTGATGGATATGTTGCATGATTTCATTCCCATCCTAACATTTTCCCTTAGTTCATGAAGGAAGGTAATATTCCTTTTTATTATGTTCACACACCCTTCTTGTTCAGTCATCAGCCTTTTTAGATTCTTTGGCTTGTATCCATCCTTTGCCATTTCCAATTTTTCAATCTTTTGATCATATCCCCTTTCATGAGACCATGTTTAAAGGGTCTTAATTCCATTACCTCGAGCGTTTCTCTGTCTTAATTCTTCCATCTCCTTTATATTCTTTCATTTTACCATGGCCTTCTACCATCCTTCTTCAATTCTTCTGCCATCCGTATTCCATTTTCAATCCGCCCCACGTCCCATCTCCGCTCCGCTCCCGGCCATCCTCGCCATATTCCCCTATTTTTCGTCGCTGACGACCCCCTTCGCCCCACCCACATTCCTCTCCTCCACAAGGCTTTCACTCCACATCCCTCCCCCTCCCCCTTCCCCCACTCCTCTATTCCTCTCATATCTCTTCCCCAAGAACTCTCTCCCCCCTCCAATCCCCGCCACCATTCCATCCTCCCACGCGCCTTCTCTCGGGCGATTTTTCACTAACGCGGGCCCTTCCTACACACATCTCTCAGCTCTCAACGGTCCAGAAATGACAGATGAAATGCGGAAGGGCGCACCAAACGGGAGATGGCCGGAGGGAGAGGGACGGGGGGGAAACGGGAAGTGGGATGGGAATGGAGGAGTAAGGGAGGGTAGAGATATAAGCGGAGTTTTTGGACGGCGGGGGAGGAAATTTGGAGAGAAGGTGGAGGAGAGAGAGAGAGAGAGAGAGAAGAGCATTGAAGAAGAGATACGGAACCCTTTGGAGGGGGGAGGAGTGCTTCTCGATTGGGCCCCGCGCGCATGTGCCGAGCCCTGGTGGCAGAAGCTGGAAATGTCATTTTCCGCTGTATTTATCATCCTAATTGGGAGAGTGTAGGGCGACCACCAAGGGCTGGAGGGGGGAGCTAACTTGAGAGAGTCGGTTCGGGAAGGGACCCTTCCGCCTTTCCGAAGCCGGGACCGGCGTCTCCGCCCCGGGTGTTGTGTGGGGGAGGAGAGGGTCGCGGAGGAGGAAGTGGGGCGGGGACCGGCGCTGTGACCGGGAGGACCCGGGTCCTCCCACCGCCACGGGGTTGATGAGATCTCTGGAGGAGGGCGTGCCCCTGGACGATTTGTTCCGAGATATTCCACAGAATGATTTATTTTTATAAAGGAATGAGGACGGGATTTCCCACGGAGCGGGGGAGTGAGGTGACGCCGTCGCGGGGAGGTGAACTCATTTACAAAGGGATCCTCTCCGCTTCGTAAATAGCGCCTTCACCCGCCGCCCGTACCGTCTTATTTTCCTCCCCGGGAAAGTGCGTGGGAGTGCGATCATTTGTTTCCCAGGAACGATTTCGACTGCGCGGACGCTCTCGCATATACGCACCACCCTCTCTCTCCTCCTTCTTCGGGAGCAACCCGTCCACGCCCCCTCCCCTCAAACTAGTTCATTCCCTTTCTCATCAATCGTCTTTCATTCACTCTCGGTCGCTTTACGTTGGGCCATCCTCTTCAAAGGGATCGCTTAGCATAACGGCGGCCTGCATCCCACGACTTATCCATCATCATCATAGGTTATCAGTACTATGGCTCTGATGCTCTCTCACCAATCATACTAGCTACCTACGTCCCAATGTCTTCGTTTCTTCCAAGTATCTTGGGTTGACGTCGTCCATCACTTCTTCCAGACAATTCATTCTTGCCCTTCTTCAGTTGTGCTTTCCTTCTATGGCTCAGTCTTCAGTTGCCTCGGGATATGTTCAATTAATTTTCCTCTTCTTCTTGCCAGTCATTCGTGGACTTCTCTCTTCACTAGCTCTTCAAAAGATCTCTTCATTAGCCCCTTGGTTTATTTAATTTATTATTCTTCGTTAGTACCACGGTTCCTATTCCACTAATCATCCATTAGTATATTTCTGTTATGATTTACCTATATCTAGCGTGGATGAATAAACCGAAGCCGAAGAATTTGGTGCACCATTTATTTTAAGTACTAATTACTTTGATTGGCTTTAGTTGTCTTCGTTTCATTGCCTCATCTCTCATTATTTTTCATCAACTATTTCCTGTAACTCTTTCTTTCTAGAGCTCCATCCACAATGATCCTCAGTAAGCATTATACCTTGGTATTAAGTAATCTACCGGTTAAGGTAGGTTTTTGGATGGACAACAATATCAAATAAATATTTTGTAACTCCAAGTATTATACCTTATAATTCATCAAATGTGTTAGCCACTTTTCCCTGGTGTCCACATTGTACTTTTCTCTTCACTCACTTTTAACTATTTATTTATCAGTTACTGTGTCCATCTATTTTATTTTTACCGTTCTTCGGGATTAGTATATTTCCATAGCGCCTTGTATTATTTTCTATTTCATGCGTCACCCATATTGTTCACGTCTAACAGCAAAAAATAAGTTCTATCCACCGACAGGATTTTATAAAGTGTGCCTGGCGTGAAGGGAAGCGTGTTTTACACTCGATGTAGATTGTAATTGTTAATTTTCATTTCCTTCTTGAAGATTATCGTTTTCAATTTTTTTTTCTTGCGTGAGAACTTTTTTCCGATTCTTCAAATGCGGGTTTCCTCCCAGCGTGTTTCATGAATCTACCTTCCTT
This sequence comes from Hetaerina titia, assembly GCA_037158775.1. Lineage (NCBI taxonomy): Eukaryota > Metazoa > Arthropoda > Insecta > Odonata > Calopterygidae > Hetaerina > Hetaerina titia. The sequence goes on from CM073772.1 coordinate 24,907,626, forward strand.
TTTTTGCTTAAGACCGTTGTTTTTATGTTTCACGTTCGTTTATTTTGTGGATTTGATTTGCCAACTAAATCTCAATACAAAATCTTTTGTCGTGCTTGTTAGCTTTCGACAAGTATTGATGCAATATACTGAAAGCGGAGGATTTTTATCCTGACTCCATAAATGTGCATCACCTTTCCATCAACAACCTCTTTTATTTATTTTTATATGCAGGTATATCATTGAATGGTGACAGAGATTTATTTATTTCCGTATCCTAACTTTTACTTCGCTAAGATTGATCCCTATTATTACTTAAAGATATGTTTTTGGAGATACTTTAGATGACATAAAATATGTAACAAGTTAAATCCACTTACTTACACCCGATAATTCAATTTAATGGCAAAATTAACTACTTTTTTGCATTTTCAGCTTATACCTATCAATCCCCATCCCCTATAAGAGGTTACAGCAACGTATTAATCAATATAGTAAACATATATACCCTGAATTATGATAAATATTTTTCTTGCTTTCATGTTCCATAAAATCTATTTGCATTACGAGTTTTAATGAAGCAGATTTGCTTTCATTTGCCAGCAGTTTTTGAAAATGTATCAAAAATGAAGAAAAGTAAACTAATAAGGCTTGTCCTTAAGAATATTAACCTCATTTACCAACCCATATACCACATTCCTAATGAAAATTTCTGGATAAAAGAATTCCATAATTAAGTGAGACACCAATCCATCAAGGTTGTAATGATGAGAAATATTCCCTCAAATATCAACGCGAGTGTTTATTTTACAAAATTTTACTTTTAATTAGAAAAATACCCCATACCGTTAACACTAGAATATGTGTTATGTGGTATTTCATTCAAGCTTGCTTTATATTTTCCCTGGTAATGTAGTATGTCACCAAATTTGAAACATTTTGTGCCACAGAATACGTTATTTTACTTTCTCTTGCCATTGAATCTTGCCAAATGATACAAACATGAATTCGCTCTCAAGGCTTGAACGTACGGATTAAATTTTGGATAACCCAAATTGAAAAAATCAAGCTTTGCAATTTAGTGGTTAATAGAGCTTCATAGGATACCGGATGCTTGCAGAGAGAAAGGAAAAGACTTTAGAAGAAGAAAAGAATTAGGAACAGAACTGAGTTCTGTTCCTAATTCCTCTTGAGAAAGGTGGTTGGACCACCGAAGATTCGAGAACCAGTGAGTCTCTCTTTTGTGTGTTTTGGTTTCTGTGTTTGTTATGGCTATTAGTGAATTTACATTATATATATGTAGTCTGCCAGTCTGACCTGAAGAAGGCCTCGGAGTAGGCCGAAAGCTTAAATCATCTACAGTGTGAGTGTCCTTTTACGTGTTACCTGTTTTATTCTGTGTTCTATTGTGCCGTCCAAAAGTTATATTGCTCTCGTGAGTACTTCCGCATCATCGATATATATATATATATATATATATATATATATATATATGTTAATTTTCTGATACGTTCATTTCTGGCATTTCGCCCCCACATCCAGATAACTATTTCTATTGAAGATACTTCCCATTCCAATTTCATGATCAAATTTTATCTGATAAATATTTATGATTTTAGCCATAATTTTTAAGCGTAAATATGTAGGAGTATTGAGGAAATGTACGCAAGAAAAAACAACAAAACAGTTACAAAGTGAACTACGTTGCTACTTTTGACAAATAGAATCTGAAATCGCAATATGAGATTTCGTGCAGTCTATACTAAAAGTTCCGTCGTCAAAAAAAATCTCAGTATGGAGTCCGTTTCAAATCATGCCATAGTGTATGAATTCTAACGTGATCTCTTTTCTGAATGTTTATCAGAACAGCTGAAATTGATAGTAATATTTTACCCCTCTCAACTTCCTAATAAGTGTTTATGAAAGTAAATACGTCGGCTGTCATAATTTTCAAAGCATTTTTTTTCAGAAAATTACTCGTAGTAAGTGACTTAGGCGCGATTGGGCGCGCAACATATCGCATTTTCAATTCTAGCTCTAAATATATACATGGTTAAAACGCGGTTTTGCAACGCAAGTAGTTATTTTGGACTTTATTCGATTGTTGAAACCTTTTACGGATAAATAAGTGGAATATTTCGGGGATGAGTATCAACAGGGAAAGAAGAGAAAGCCCGCTCTCTCAATTCACCAATACTTATAACATAGATAGGCCGTCGATAGCCTACAGTGGAAAATTATGCTTGAGTCGTCATCTATAGAGAAACCAAAATGAGTCTGACAGGAAAGTCGTCCCACCTCCGGGATGTAAGGTAGTTCTGAGTGCGGTAATCCACTTCATTGTCGACGCGACATCAACTCCCCGCCTTTGAATCCTTTTGCGTATTTTGATGAGGTAGCATGCACAATTCCGGGTATTTCGTTCAAGTGAGCGAACCTTCAGCAGGAACTACAATGGAGGACTAAGCAAAAGGTCATTATGTATAGACAGCAGCAATTGAATCGCTGACCCGCGCTCTGGGTCGACCGGTGAACGGGGTCGAAGGGAACGCTCGCAAGTCAAGGATGACGCGCCGTCGTGGCCTGCGTCGCCACCCGCCTCCCCGCCTTTTCCTCCCTCCCGCGCCACCTTTCATCCCTCCGCCTCATCGCCCGAAAAAGGAAAAGACATTATGGTTTGAAAAGCTGCATGCATCACGTGCCGTTAAAAACTTTGGTTACGCTTCCTGGAGACGGAGGAATGGGGAGGGAGACCTGGGGAAGGAAGGCGTCGAAGGTGTGGGGGGAGAGCAGGAAAGAGCAAAGTTCTTTTTCCTCCCTCTTCGTTTTGTGTACTCGCGTTTGTGAGTGGGCAGATAGCGGAAGGATGAGAGAGAGAGTAGTCGGTTTTGGGTTGTGGAGTGGGGAGTGAGAGAGGTGGGCGCGGGGCGGGGGAAGGAAGCAGCCGGTAGGGAGGTTGGGGTCGGTTGGGAAGGGAGGGAGGCCTTCGGTTGGAATTGTTGGGTAATTGCGGTCGCGTGCGCTGTTTGGCTTTGTTTTGGGCCCGTGATGAAGGGGAGATGGGGTAGGGTGGCGGTGGATGGAGCGTGGTGGGTTGGGTACGCGTTCCCTGAGAAATGCGGAAAGAGGCCTAGGTGGAAGGAGAGAGGGGTAAGGGGAATTGGGGCGAAAGGAGGGGGACGAAGGAGGAGTCTCGGGTTGTGGGCATGAAAATTGAAAATGCTATGTGGTCACGCGAAAATCGAAGGCGCACGATGACGCTTAATGAGAGAGTGAAATTGAGTGGGTCGGGACGGAAGGAGTGGCGAGAGGGTGCCTTCTCTCCTTTCTCCCTCCACTTCCTCCCTTCCTTTATATTCCTGCGAGGGGAGAATCGACTTCGATTTTTTTCGGTGGCGTAAAAAGGGCGAGGGAGGAACTGAAGAAGAGAGCCCCGGAGTTGTCGGTGGGGATTGCCTCGTGAGTTTATTTCAGGCCTCAAAAAGGTCGTGTAATTGTTTGTTCGACGATCGTCCGGGAAAAAAATAATAGTATTTAGCCACTCAACCTGCTCTAAATGTCTCATATGCTTATTTTTCTAGTCCACTGAGACGAATAAAAAATATATTGACAAAAATCTTTCGCGTCGGAGAACATTTACCGTAACGTCGATTCAATGGGAAATATTTTGTCATTTTTTAATATGAAAATGAAATTTATTCGCGAGAAGGAACTCCTTTTAATCTTTTCAATAAATGTATCCAAAATGATGATGGACTTTGAAGCAGTCATATAAAAAATTCAAATTTCTCGTGGCCAAGTTATTGGTATTCTTTTTGATCTCTTGAAATATTTTACAAAAATGTCAATCATATGGTTCGGTAAAATAACAGGCTAATTATTTATAAGATTATATGTATATTGTACTTAAATAATTTTATCTAATAATAAATGTTTACGCTCCACCTTTTGTATTTGATAAAAAATACGAGTCGTGAAGAAGTGATATGCCTCGACGTTTTCAAAGAGAACGAAGTTACTGTGACTACGTCAGTCATTTTTAAGAAATATTCCATTTTCCTACTTGTGTACCTGTGCGACACAAATGATATTATTTCCAAATAAAAAATATTGAACCCTTAACTCTCTATTAGCTGGAAAAATAGGCATTCTACCTGAGGTAATCACAAATATCTGTGTTACCAATCCAAAAGAGAAGCGCAACTAATCAATAATTATGACGGGCCATAGGAGATTTTAATTTCCTTTACGTTCGCTTTACAACTAATTATCCAAAACAAAGAGGATTCATTTTCAGAGCACTGGGCCACATCTCGCCCCGCGTTACGGCCGGAAGAAGCGAGCGATGCTCCCCGCCCTTAAATCTCGCCCTTGCACAAATTAAACCATAGCGTGGCAATCATTCGGCAAAGAGCGAGCAAAAGGTTTTCGACGTGGGCGACACGCCCGCCGAAAACAATCGCGGTGGAACGCGCATACGAGGTGGGAGGGGGGCGAAGGGGTTTGTTGGTTGGCGCGGGGACCGCACGGAGTGTGTGGGATTTGAAGAGAAGAGCTCCCGTGAAACGCCGCGCGTTACACGGCGGTCGCCCCCACCGATTTAATTGCCTCAAAAATGGGACGGGAGTGAGTAATAAGGCATTTCGCCGAAAGGGGAGTTTATGAGGGTGTGACGGAGGGGTCAGGGCCGGAGGGGAAATGCTGAGGAAAAACGGAGGGACAAATGAGGACACGTGCTGGTTATTATTATTCGTTCCGACTCTCCATTCCTCCTTCTCCTCCTCCACCCGTGTCCCCTGCATCCCTTCCCCCCGGTCGCCGCTCCCCCCGCCGACAGTGCCCAGGATAAACAGACACAGCCGCCGACACTTCGTCCTGTCGTGCCTCTCGAGTGAGAGTGAGAGGGAGAAAGGGGGGGGGTATAGCGGCCTAGAGTGTTAGAAGGAGGAGGGGAGCTTGGCCCCCCGTTCCTTCCGCGATGTATAACCGTCCCCTTTTCCTCGCCTGCCACTCTCTGGAGGGACCGCGATCCCTTCCTATCCCGGCCGCCACTCGGAAGGGGCCGATTTTGGGGGCGGCATAGCGGGGCGAGAGATGGGACAGGGCACGCGTCACGGTGGGGCGGGGGGAGATTGTTATCTGCCCCCGGCACCACCGCCCGCCGCCGTTTTCCATCTCCCTTCCCCCTTCATCTCCGCGCTCCCCCGAATCCCCCCTCGGTCGGGATATTTCTTCCGTCGACGTTCGACGTCCAATAATAGTTAAAAGTATGTAAGAAGTGAGGGAGGGAGAGAGATTGAGGGATGTGAACGGTCATGCGTCTGGTTGTCATGCGTGTCAAGAGAAGTTTGGGATTAGTATCTTTTCGGGAGAACGTTCGTTCCTCATATGCGGACGGCGTATCGTTCTTTGAGTGCCGGTTTGACAATACACCGGGGATGAGAGATGGCGCTTGAATATTTACCGGCGTCCTTTTTGCTAGGGAAGAAATAAAAAATAGGCCGAGCGGAACAATGAAAACCCAATTAGTACATTTAGGAATCATTTGTCGTTGCTAAGAATTATGTGGGTAAATTGTACATTTTGCATCGCACGCATTAATATTTTCTGAAATGCGAAAAGTACCATCCTTTTGTTTAAGTAATAAGGGCATAGTTATAAATTAAATTAATGATGAAATAATATTTTTCCACCTTCAAAGTAGTTTTAGTTCAGATTTGTATGTGATTCTAATACCTTCTACTAACACAAAACTCAATTTTGAATTATTTTACTCGTTAAAATATGCTAAGGAACCATTAAATATGTATTCTTTCAACGGGAAATTTGGTTTCTTTCTGTCGATAAATTCTTCCATGTGGCATAATTTTATGTGAAAAGCATCTTATTTTTTCATACCTCAATTTTTGTGCTGCTTCTAATTTTAAAGAGATTATTGTTTACAGTACTATTATTGTTGTTATTCAAATTTATTAATTGAATATAAGCTACAAAAAATTGTTAAACAATCCATTACACGAAACCTAGACGTTTGATTTTAACGGATTATACAGGTATAGCCGCACACTTCTGTGATTTCTACGAGCTTGAATTTTCTTTTCTGACAAAGCCGTTGGAGATATAGTGAACTAATTTAAGATAAGACTACACTTACACGTAATGCTAATTTTCCTTGTACACTTTTCAAAACTATTAAGTTCCACCTCAAAAGTACTGCTTTTAAATTTATTTGGAATCGAGAGGTTTAAATTTTTTTCTCATTTAAATTAGAAGAGATATCAGGATCAGCATTTCATCAGCAGGAGAATGAGGCGCCCCAAACCTTTCCACCATTAATTTTTCAGAGCGGTAATTTCATGGAATTAGTCACAGCCACTTGGGATATTTTTAAACGCGGCACTCCTGAAATTCAATCTAAATCATATTCGGGAGTCACCCCTCTCGCGATCAGTTTTGAACTAAAAATAAATAAACTTCGTCCAACTCTAGGGTATTCAATTACAAATAACCTCCCACCATCCCACCGCGAATGTTGGAAAAAAAAGATCCTCCAAACGAGAAGAGTCCAGCCCTTCCAACGGAGGCATTATTTGAAAATTTGGCCGCATAAAAAAGTCGAATGGACAAAAAAGCGACGGAAAAACTCGCTAAAAACTAATTATAGACCCCGAAAATTAACTTTTATAGGAATATCCTGGCGACCACACCAATGGGACTCCGACCCACACAAAGAAGAGTTGTACGAGTGGGAGGTGGGGTTGGGCGGGACGGAAGGGGATTGTGAGCGATCCTGAGGGAGGGACAGCGAGGGGTCGGATAGTGGGGAGGAGGGGCTGGCGAAAGAGATGGGGAGGAGAGAATGTAGGGGCGGGTGAAGAGGAGGAAGAGGCGGTAGGGGCGATTTCAATTAACATCATTTCAAAGAGAAATCAGTAACGAGGAAAATCCATTAATCCGATCGTCCGTGCGTTTCGTTATCAACCTTACAAATCTCTTCGTTTTGAGGCCGTATTAAACCCTTTTAAACCTTCCCATCCCCTCGCGCCTCGCTCGCTCCAAAAGTCTCCCCATCCCGCACCAAGACCTCCAGAGAGCCCCTCAAAACTCGCCTCCCAACATTAGCTCTCCGGTGCGCGGCCATACCGTTCCACCAAAACCATCTCAAACTCCCGCTCACTCCCCCCCCACGTTTTACACCACCGCCCACGCTACCTTCCCGCCGGTGCCTCCCACCAAAACCCGTAGCCCATACCCCTCGCGCCATTTACATTCGAAAAAATCCCATCCCCTTGCGCCAGGCTGTCTAAACCCATAACCCCTTCCCTCTCAAGCAATCTCCCAATTAAGAAGAAAGTCTGTTAATTGCGGCCGCGGCGGTGTTCGAAACTTCACTCACGCAGGAAATTTTATGGCCGCGGCGCTTGGATGTCGGGGGCAGGAGGAGATGGGCTTTAATTCCTCCGCCACTCTCCCTCTTCTCTCCCCAAACCATCTCCAAAACTCTCTCGCCGCACCCTCTCACACCCTCTCTCGCGGCCCCCCTCACCCACTTTCATCCACCCCCGCCCACCCTTCTCTCATCCGACGTAAGCTATTTTCACTTCAATCGCGATCCCGACCGTCCCAGCCCTGGCTCTCACCCACCCCCTACGACCCCTCCCGTGCGCCATGAACCGCCAATCCCACTCTTGCGTCGGCAAAAACCTAAACCTCACACGGTCTCGTCACACAATGGTCAACTCTCCATGAAAGCCTCCCGAAAGCACACATTGCCCAATATTGATGCCTTCAATGGGAAATATCACTTTATATAAAATTATAAAATGCAGAGATTCCCTGCTAATATGTAAAATTTTCAGTTTTAGCTAGTTTACATAAACTTGAAATTTCTTCCCCTCCCGTGTCGACTCAAACCCTCTAGAAGCTAATTAAAACGTAAATTTCTTGAAACGATCCTTCTCGTTTATTCCTAAAGTGATATTGGCCTAGTTTATTGTTCCTATTTCTGATGTTTGGGAATTGAGTTTGGTGAGCCATATTCCATACCAGAAATAGCCACAGAAAATTTATTCAATAAAAAAGTCAATAGATTGAATTATTTTATGAAACGAATGGAAATTAGTGTAATATTTTCTTTATTTTTTTCAGTATGTCAGTGTTCAGAATGTTGCATGGTTATTTTTAAATACATACCAAAACTGAATGACGAAAACATTGATGTGTTAACAATGTTCGTACCTCACCGTTTTCGAAGTGATAATGTTTTTGATCAAGAATCTTGCGCTTTTCCGGTCAATCTGTTCATTCCTTATCTCTCCTAGCGTATCTGTCCGATATCGCGGTGGAAGACTGGAGAGGTTTAAACTCATAAGGAAATGTCTTTCTTTAAGCTAGCATTAATGAACATTTACTCTTTCTCTAATACTCCTTTCTCACCTAAGCAAATCTAGAGATTATAATTTCACCTTTGCGTTTCCATTCCTACCTAGTGTTCGTATCAACTATTTTCAGTTGAGTTTAAGTACGCCTGACTTAAACTCAACTGCTTTAAGACTGCTGACTTAAAGTATTTTAAAGTTCCTTTTGTGGGTGACTTTTTAACTTACAAATTTCATAGTTAATTTACTGTTTGGTTTAGAACATGTATCCTTTTATTGGCGTTAAATATACACAATTTTTTCAAAGTTACTTCATCAAGAGATAAGCCGTTTTCATCAACGCATTTATCCTAACGGAAAATAAAATACAATATTATTCTGTCACTCACGTCTTAACATTTGGGTTATGGATATTTTAGACTTCATCGTGAGCTTATTTTTTATTGAATACCAGTTTTATTGTGATAACTTACGTGATCACATACTTATTAATCATGTGATGCTACTTATAATAAACCGGAATTCTACAAATAATTAAAAAATTTTGAAATTGATTGTAGCGGAATGTGGCAAAAATATCATTGGCAGTCATTATTCCCTTCTCTATGTGTATCTCCGTACAATCCACGCTATATTTAAACTTACTTAAAATTTTATGTCTGCTATGTTTATAACTGAGGGTTGTAACAGTGGTTACAAATAGGAACATTATCGAAGCCACGAAAGACTTGGTAATCTTTCTTCCACTTCTCTCCTCCTCCCTCGATTCTTGCTACCGTTTAGGTTTCCTTCTCTTTTTCGATTTTATTCCTTAAGCATTCGTGATTACGGTTGTTGCAAAATCCCTGATACCTGCCTTATTCACGTGAAAAAAGTTTTTATATCCTCCTCGCGTGTACATTTTTTTTCTGCCGCTGTTTTCGAGGATAGTTGGCTGGTGGTGCCCGTGCTTAAATCTTACCTTGCCGGCCTCTGGTTCAGGAGCGTGTTATCCAATCCCATATCGATTTCTTTCTCAATTATATTGAATGTTGTTTTTGCAGGTTCAACACGGAAACAAGTGGAGGCAGTGAGGTGGAAAACCCCAAAATATTTCGATTGCATTTCCCTGCGAGTTTGTCGAGAAGACTTCCTGTGCCTTTTTAAACTCCATTTTTTATGTCGCATGCTGACTCCTTTTACGTATATTTATATCTATCTGACAAACATTTTCGCATTAAATTTATATAATTTATTATTTGGATTCCTTGTTTGTGAAAAAGTATCAATTTTTAATGGCAATGAATAAGTACGTATGAATTGTTTCTGTATGCCTATCAGGAATGTTTCTTGGTAGCAATTATTATCATAAAAATAGCGCATTTTAAATCTTTTTAACTGAAATATTAATTTAATATTCGTGTATATTATTTTTATTCAACGTAGATTTCTGTGTATTTCACCGGAGAGTAGCTACCACGACTACCCACTAATAATAGAGGAAATTGTTTCATAGTTGGTGTAATTTTTGTGGACATTACAATACATGAAGATAAATTTTCTGTCCAATATTTTGATATTTTAAGAGGACATCGACATCGATTTCATTGCGCCTACAATTGATATATTAGTATTATTAATGAATGACTTATTGGTTTGGCTACCCGTTTCAGTAAATAGAATGGAATAAACTTATAAACCACCCCCAAATAGTCGTGGAAAGTGACTCTTCATAAGGAAATATCTTCTACCAATGTCCCTCCACCATGCGCCATTATGGAGACTATATATCGAATCATAACTCTGCCCTGTATTGATCGCCATACGAGGCAGCCCTATTCTCCCCTTCCCCTCCACAGGATTGGGCGATATGAATCTCACTGAAGGTTGGGAACATGGGAGAAAGGGCAAAGTCAGGATGGGGGAGAGGGTGGCGGCGGAGGGGCGGGGGAAGAATGAGAGACACGCTCCAATGGAGAGTGCCTCTCCCCCTCCGTCATCAAAAGCATCGCAATACGTATATATATTTCCCACCCCCACGTCACCCACGCACAACTCCCCCATATTTCCCACCCACCCCTCTCCCATCTCCCTCGAGGAATGAGTCCCTCCATTCCAGCCCCCTTTCCCGGGAAGTTTTGCGCGTGCCGGAAGGGTGTTCCCCGCCCCCACGGTGGGGTTTCCCTACCCTCCCCCCCCGCCAACTTCATAAGTTAGCCCGACATCACTCCCCCCATTGGGCTCTCTCTCCTTCCGAAGTCTCCACCTTAGCAACCCCCCACCAATGGCGAGGGGCGAATAACTCTGTCCAATGGGAAGAGGTCCTGTTATGAAACGGTGGTGGGGAGGGGCCCACTCAGTCATCTTTCTCCACCCGTCCCTCCGGGGAGACGCAGCTCCTCTTTTAGCGGGGCGGAGTTATATGAATTGGGAGGGGGGTGGATCGCTAGCAGGGTGGAAGAAGCGGGTGGTATGGCCTAGAGGAGCGTGTTCGACGGCTTTTTTTCATCCGAGAAAGTCTTTTGCCAGAAGTTTTTTCCAAATGGCATGCCTAGGTTTTTTAAACAATTATCGAGGCGTTAGACACCTCATCGTGTGTTCTTTCTGAGGGGAATATGGATAGCTTTAAAAGGATATTTGCTATTTTTACGCACCATTAACTATTAAAAATGAAAGCATACTAGAGACTCATACACGAATCCAGAGAGCACCAAATCCTTCTATAACGGAAACACATTTATCACCAATAAAAGGCACGTTACTAATTCTTGTGATCTTTGATTCGTGGTATCCCAAGGCCGTTGAATCTGTTCAATAAGGTACAATTTCTACATTCTATATGCTATGCAGGTTTGAAAACTTTAATATCTAATTTTCGTTACTGAGAATATATAACAACTATAGCTAACAGCTATAGCAGCTTGTTATTTTTTGATTGCTAATAAAGCCAATGATTTTCTTATTTAACAATTGCTTTGTTTAAACTTGACTATGACTTAGCACGGTATTCTGAAATTGTCGATTAACTAGGTCGATCATGTGCCCGTATGCCCACCGCCTGCTAAATAGGCAATAGGCAACTTCTGGTCACACATAGCATGCGTGTTGCCTAATACGACGGGGTAAAATTCTTTTCATATTGATTACCATAGCATTAACTAACTGTCACTAATCAATTTAGCTAAAAGGATTTCCACATGGTTTGGCCTTTATCAATACAGTTAGTTAAATCCTGTTCATAGATTATTTTAAATATATCAAATGATTAATATTTCCTCAGGAGTATGACGCTAACTTCAATATGTATTTCTTAATATCAGGATATTGAGCATTGCTTTCAGAAACTAAACTCTTCAAATGGCCAAAAAAAACGCTTTGTTCGAAATTATGACGCTATATTTAACTTTTTATTCTCTTTTATGTTTCATTTTAAAACAAATGATGCAAAATAACATTTTGGAAAAAAACAACATGCTCTACCTAACACAATTGAGAAACGTTTTGCGGAGAGCCACTCGAATGGCCCGGATATCGAAAGCAGCCTTTCTGTGAGTAGCCTAGAGTATAGTCCTCTCATCATTGAAACATCAAGCTTCAATATTCTGGATAAAGCTAAAAATAGTAAACTCAATATTAGTTTTCTTTGACTTGTATATCTCCATATACTTATTCTTCAGAAGAATTGACAGAGGAATATAGTGGTACAAGAGGCTCTAAAATCTAGCGTCATTTACCGAAAACATTTTATATCCATAGAAATAACTTTCTTTCTATGTGCATAAGAATCCTTACTAAGCCAACTTAATAAAAGGCTATGAATTTATGTTTACAATTTGAGTGTCAGAAAGACAATGTAAAGCGTACATCAATCTGCCGCTCGCTCATCTTCAAGCAGATTGATTGAAGTAGAGAAGATGCAAAAAGAAATAAAACATCCGCATGGTTAGTAAATTCCAACTATTTAGTAAATTTCTTCTATGGGGCCGTTTTTCCCAAGTTACACACATCAGTACCTCAGTACTTTAAGCCATGTTTTTCTCGTACTGAATTACCTTCCTCTTTTTCTTGTAATTTCTTATCTTCAGCGCAAGCCCACGATATATCCTCACCCTCTCACAGCTGTTTCATATCTACGACGCGTGAATGAGTGTCTGTGACTCTCTCCCCCCCTCTAATACACCACACACACACTTACGAAGACACTATCGTTCTTCCTCTCTATCTTTCCTCTACCCTCATCCTCTTGTTTTTGAAAGGGAATCTTCTACCCGACCCGTCATTCTCCAGACGAGAGCCATTTGCCATGCTGTCATAAATGCCAGGAGATTTTTTGCTCTCTAAAATTGGGAGGATCGATATGGTTCTTCTTTCTGTCAGCCCAGTCATAATGCGGGCCTTTTACAAAAGACAACAGTGTAAGGGTAGAAGGAAACGTGACTTCCTCAGTTAGTTTTTTTAGTGGAAGTTTTAATGGACCGGAATAGCTGAATTGGCACATGACAAAAATTTTACCTGAAAAGCTAGTTAGTATGTGCTGTAAAAGATTATTTTGTCTAGAAATCAAATTTTTGTAGTACTTAAAAGAGAGTGTCCAGTGGGTTGGAAGCAACCTTATTAGCATTTGTAAACTAAACGAAATCAGTGGCAGGCGTTTTAATGTGGGTCATCATTACGTAACTGATAAATTGTTGATATATTTTTTATGATTATTATTTTTTCATTTGCACATTTCTTATATAATGACATAAATTTAATGATTTAAATTTAATTTCTTATATACTGGCATAAAAAATCACAGGGCGTCATAAAATCCATCCCCAAGGAATGATCTTAACACTCGGGAGCACGAAATGCTTGTGTTACAATAAATTTTTATATTTTTCACCGATAAATAAACATGAAATTCAAAAATGTCAGATAATAATGCCTAATATTGAAAATTTATTAAGAGAAAAATGTCTTTCTTGTGTTTTTTCCATCTTATTTTGCCTGAATGTACTTAGCATATTTCGCAGAATTTTGTGGAATGAAAATTTGCAGAGAATCTCAGCCAAACTTTAACATTTTCATCAGAAACGAACGGCCCTCTCCTGCGCGCACAGCCTCGTTTACTTATTGCAACGTTACTCCGTTCTCCTTCCGGTCAGCCGTTCTCATAACGCCCCTTGCGCTTTCGCCATTCTGATATTCCACAGCTCTTCCCCCGCACACTCCAAAGGCGGCCTGCGCCACAGCGTGCCATGACCGCCTCGCCCACGCGGCGCCCTCGGCTGCCTCCTCCACATCCTGCCGATCACGTATTTACCGCCGTGCTTCCAAATCTGTGCTCCGTACACCCCTTCCACTCTTAAACATCTTTTTTAATCTTGGACGCATAAAGCTCTTGAATCTTTTCCATCGACTGATTCATCTGAATTTATTTAGCTATCTAAAATATTTGTTGCAAAAGGTTTCGAAAAAAATCATTTCTTATCCTGCTGCGCATATGTATTTATCCTCGTAACTTTATTGCAGTCTGAAAACTTAGGCCCAAGATCACGCAGATGTACATTCGACTTGGAAGGACGCAGGAGAAAACATATCCGCGATGAAAAAAGAAACTTATATTTAATTCATGGACGAAGGAGTATATTCCGCTTTCTTAGCTCTTCTCCTCTCGGTTCCACAGACGCCGCTGCCTTTTTTCTCGGGTTGACGTCACAAGAGAGCCCTTACAGGGAGTGAGAGAGAAAGATAGAGTGAGGAGGGTAAGGGTCACAGTGCTGCCTGATGCGCCCACTCCTCTAGTCTGTGTTCTTGATCTCCCTGCTTGTGTTCAAGTGACTCAGTGACAACCACGGAGACCAGCACGCACCAGATTCAGTAGTATGGCTCGGTACTTATAAGATATAACACTTAACAACCATTAGCTTCAGTTATGTTCTCGGGAGATCAGTTGAAGGGGAAAATACCCGGTGGATTTGTAACTTTCTGCTTTTCCAGTAAAACAAGGCTATTGAAAATATATGAATAACCGATGTGCCAACTCTGATCTCTCTAAATTTCCCTTAGAGGTTTTATTATTTTCCTGGCAGATCTAGTAATCAGATCATAACAAATACAGATACTTGTTTAGAATTTTAAAGCTGCTCTGAACGTATTGATGAGGAGTTTGTGCGTATTTCTGAAAAGGATTGTTTTTAAGTCAAATATTTGGGCCGTTAGCTTTTTTAATTGCACGGAAACTACATATTAAAGACAGATATGGCAACACCGACACAATGCTTCTTCTATTATCCAAAATGGTCTGACCATTTCCCAAAGGTGGAAAAAGGCACGTGTTAGATGCTCATTCATATCAACCCACCGTTCTCTAATGGCCGTTTTCCTTCTCATATTCGCCGTTATCCGTAAGATATCAGAACACCCAGATGAATCAGAAAGAACGAGCTATTGAAAAACTATAATATAGAATGATGATCTCCGCGAAATGTAGTCATAACACAAGAGGAGCTTAATTTAAGTGTAATCGGAGTAAATTTGTACAACTCTAAAATGTTCAGTTGAAAAAGTGTAACTTTCTTCTTATGCAAAACTTTTGTCCCACACAACACAACTAAGGATTCTTAGAAGACCTTCATCTTCGATGTATATCTTCTTCGAAACCTAACTATGTACTGTGCTACAAAAATGTATGTGCAAAAACAAAGTAACGTTTTTTTATTTCAACAAATGAAGACTCCGAACGCGCTATGTCAATATGTAGGCACTTGTAGTATTGAAACACACTACACATGTAGTCAATTCGATTTAATACACTGATTGATATTATCTCTCTTGATTTCGGTAGCTCATTAAGGAAAATTTCCCATTTTCACTAGATGATGATACTCTGATAAAATCTAGATACTCTTATAGAGAAAGTATCATAAATACCAGTAGATGATTGTCTATTTACCATTAGTAGGTAGAGAAGCGAATTCATAAATCTCTCCCCTCCTGCGCTTTGCTTTCCTGCCACCCCGTCCATATATACTCATTCACGATTACGCGGGCACGTGCTCCGCCCGGTGCCGCGCAAAAAGGAAAGAGTAATTAAGATAAACATCATTTGACTGCGCCTCAATTAAGTCACATTGATTCGGTGAGCACGTGACTGCCTCGGAAGGAATCGGAGAGGGACGAGAATGAAGGGGTGGAAGTGGAGAGGAAGGGGAGGGAGAGAGGAAGGGGCATGGATAAACGGCAGGGGCAGTTTTCGGATTCCGGCACCGCAACCGGAAGGTCTCTAACGACAGAGAGGTAAATTAAGAGGGCGTGAGAGCGGGAAAGAGAAGAGGCAAGGATTATATTTGCAAGGAGATGAGGTGGAACGGGTTAAGAAAGATTGGGAAGGAGTCGTGAGTTTAGAGAGGGAGGAAATGAATGGTACATTACTTTGGGAGACTGTATTTCTGTGCATTTTTGGATTGCTGTGTGTTCCTTAACCAAGTTATATACAGTGTGCGAGAAAGGTCAGTAACATACTTATAGGCGTGTTTGATACACATTATTATTATATTATTAATTAATTATAAAAAATATATGCTAGTTGTAATTCAGTATCAAAGAGTACGCATGGCGTTACTTGACGATACGTATCAAGTTATATTCAAATGCGTTCTTTGTTTTAAAGATCCATGCAACCACCGTTCTGCCACAATATATGTAACTTTGATAAAGGTAATTTTGAATTAATATAGGGATCGGGATGATACGGTGGCTAACGTACGGGCTTCCCACCGAAAGGGCCCGGGTTCAAATCCTGGAAACAACGAATATTTATAGTGGTATCCCGATCCCTACTTGAGGTTCTTTGTGGAGGGCACTTGGAGTGAGTACGCCGTCCGTCGGATGGGACGTTAAGCTGCGGACCCCTTGGCGCCTTTCTTTAAGAGCAGGCTAATGCCGACGCCGGGTTTCTCTCCTCCCTTTCCTGTCATCCCTAATGGCGCAAATGACCTGAGCTGTCGGTCGCCTCCCCAACAAAACTAAAAACTAACTTGAATTAATATGCTTATTTAATACTATTAGTATAGCAAAAGGTTAGAAATTTAAGAGACGTATTTTTTATCCTTATACGTAACACCACATCAAATGATCCCTTAATGAAATACTTTTTCATATTTCGTGACAAAAAAAGATTTTTTATTCTAAAAATTAAAATAACTGGTGCGTTTCTTTTTTTTAATTTTAAAACTTAAAGTAATTGACCTCAAAAGGCCAATCACAGTATCAAATAGAGTACGTATTTATGTGGATTTAATATACGACGAACAAAAAGAAACCTTAGTCTAAATTTATTCTCACATTTGGTTAGGATTTTAATGTGACAAGAATATCTCTTTCTGACAGACATTATAACCTATAACACTATGTTTGAATATTTTCCAGTAAAATATTTCTCATTCTGGTTTGACTGAGGTAAACATAAGCGAATATGATTTGTGAACGTTGAAACATACGAGTACTTGTTGTACTTACATATTCAAATAGAATATTTCTCTCCTTGACTTCATATAATTTTCTCAAAAAAATATAATGTATAATCTAAACAGTTTAACATTAGGAAATTCGTCCAAAAATACATATTTTTTTAAACGCTATCAACAATTATTCAAATATCTAACTAACACAGTGTTACACACCTAACACAAAGCACATCGTTTATCAATATTATTTACTTCATTTCTTTATGTAGTTAAAATGTTTCACTTTCGTGATGTGTAGACATAGTTTAACCAGTTTCCGTAAACTGTAAGACTTTTAGTAAGATAGGGTAATAATAAATCATATGTGAGATATTTCTTAGCTGGAAGAATTGTGAATCATTGATATAATTGAACTATGAAATAAAAAAAGAAAAAATCCATTCAATCTGCACTGGCGAGGATAGCGTGGATAATCTGCGACCTTGGAACCGCAGAATGGAGCATGTTTGAGAGCTTAGACTTGAGAATAACAGGATATTAGAGCGTACTCGTGCTCACGCGTCAAGGGTAATGAAATTTCGTTCGCTATCCCCTCACGTTATTTCCCCGACGTTGCGTCAAACGCGATCGAAAATAGAAATTACGTGAACGCGGTCGTCAATCGGCCGCCCGCCACTTAAGCCCATCGCGCTCGCCCACGCAATATTTCCACCGTCGGTCTTCGGTTTGACTGACATAAGCCTCTCCTCGCGCGGCTGCGCTTGGAAGGAAGCAGGGAGAAAAAAAATAACACCCTCCGAAGACGGCCGGAAAAAAACATTGGAGCGGTGAAATGACCGTCTAAAAATGACTCCACTTCCACTACGCTCCACTCATGCCATCTCTCCCTCTCTCTCTCGCACGGAGCCTCATCCCCCCAAACACACAACTCCGCCCTCATCCCACCCCTTCCCCCCCTACTTTTTTCCACGATACATCTCTCGAGAGGGTGGGCGAAGTGATTTCCCATCAGCCCGGATGGACGACCTCCCTGCGTTTATCTCCTGGCCAGGATCAAACAGAAGCGTGCGAGCCTCTCGACGAAATGCCAAAAAACTCCCCTCGCGTCCCTTACCCTGCCTCACTCTCCAAAAATGCTCCCCTCCTCCCATGCCACCACCTTCCTCCCCCTCTCCCCTCACCTTCCGAGCACGGAAACGCCCCATTTTTTATGGCCTTCCCTCTTCAAACGACCAACGAAAACACACACACCCGCGCAAACTACGTCCCATCCCATCTTTGACCATTCTTTTGGGCCCTCCCCTGAAAACCCTACCTACGCCACACCCCTCTTCAGTCGCCACCCCTTGGTCCTCTCTGTTACTGCCGCGTCCGAAACCACTCCTCTTCGTGCCACCCCATTCCTTCATTCTCCCCTGGTTCCTTTCGAACGGAGATATTACACGCATTTTTTTCCCTTCCATTCCCCCGAGGATACCCACTGCCCCTGCCGCCCCAAGATGATCATTTCTTCTCCCCTTCGCACCCTCCCACGCCAACCCGGTTGACCGGTGCTGCCAACTGCTAACAATGACAATGATCTTTTACGAATGGCAGTAAGAAGAGTAGATGGTGAACATAACGTCGTTAACTGAATCTCTTAACGTTTTTCAGTATTTTTCGTTTGCGAACATTACAGCAATTTTGAGTGCTAAATAAAATTGTAGATTAAATTCGTCAAAAATTGTTCCGATTAACACATTGGGTTCAAACCTAACCCCGGAAAATGATATATTGAAGTTTCAATAAAACACTATATTTTCATGAAAATTTAAATACGGTAATAAAGTACCTTGTTAAAGTTTCTCCATGATGTACACGTATATGGCACACGGTATTAGTTCTCTAATTTATCGTTATTTTATTATTTTTGTAAAACTATTAGCATTGTTTGATAATAAAGCAGGCCCCTTTTTGAATGTTGGAATGAATAAAGAAGTTTTTCCCACCAAAAGATAACTTGTGGTACTTTCTCAATCAAGTACTCTTATTTTATTGGATAAGAAGAGAGGATTTCTTTAAGAAAGTGGCATAAGTTTGTAATTAAATTTTAGACTCCAAATAAACTTATTTCTTCCATAGATTAGATATATGTAGGAAATATTTTTTTTCGCTTTGTTAATTCACCACAAACTACACTGAATTGGAGATTTTGCCGATGAGAATCACACTACAATTTGGTTGGCCGGATAAAAAAATTACAAAACTCGCTACAGAACCCTGTTATTGGCAAACTAAGATTTTCGAAGAACCTCAGAATTGAAAGTCGTGAATCGCAGGTAAATCTAAGGATTTTCATTTTGAAGTCACTCGTGCAAATTGATTTTTCTTCATTAACCGTGTACAAACTTACATGCTTCTCTCCTTAAACTCAACTTCTCGAGCGTATAATTTTGGCTTACTTTTATCTGCCATCGTGAATCGTACCATCCGTGAATTCTCTTAGTTTGGTAAACCTGTTTCCGAAACCATTCCAACTCCTGCCATATATTCCCCTGTTCTCCCCATCTCGTCATCCTTCTAGGGCCGACAACCCTGACCCCCACTCCACCTCCCTTGCGCTACGACGAAAGAAGACCCCCCATCAGGTAGGCGGGCGACGGACGGACTTCGTACCCCTTACCACCTTTCACTCGCTCCCTCCCTCTCCATCTAGGCATTTTTTCGAAGCGACGTACCATCTCTCTCGGCCTTCGAGATCGAGCGCCGAATTCTCCGTAATAATTAAATTAGAATAACCTTCGTGGAGTATTGGAGGAGTAGGGAGGGCTAACTTTTATTCCGTGAGGAAGAGATTTCGACTTGGGGGTGAGCCAAGGGTGTATGTGCGTGTGTATGTGCCCGCGAGAGCTGGGACGTGAAGGGTGCGGTTGGGCCAGAGAATATTTCACGGGAAAAGGTCCGAAAGCTATCGATTCGGACGCGCGCCTCTGCGGAACCATTTTCGAGATGAAGTGGAACGGAGGTGAGGTGTCATCAGATGTGTTTCGGAATGGCTTGGAAAAATGGAGAGAGGGAGGAGGGGGAGTTGACAGGAGGGTGCGGGGGATAAAGGGGGAAGGAGACGGAGGAGAAGAAGAAGCGGGTGGGGGAGGAATGGCTTTGCGGGCGATGGAACGGGATTGGACGACACGGGACGACGGAAGAAATGGAATTGCTCTGGACCTCACGGAGGGGGCTGGGGGTTGCCGGGGGGTCGTGGAGGCGTGCGAGGAGTTTCGGGTTAACGGGAGGGAGGCGGCGGCTCGGAGGGGTGAAATACGGGAGATTCATGGGGCAGAGCCGGGCGAGGGCCCATCTTCCCGAGGATATGAGGGACGTTGGAATGAGTCATTCATCCATTATAATCCCGCGCGCCGAACGAAGGGGATACATCCCTCGTGCCTCCCTTCTTCACGTCGCCTTCTCCGGGTTCCCTCTCTTGGATTGCATTGTTTAGCACATTGCTCCTCAAAGTGATGTACGTGACATTATTTTAAGTGGTAACTTATGGATTAATTTCCTCTATTTACCGAAGGATGATTTAGTAAGCAGAAGAAGGAATCAAGCTTGAGTAAATACGTGTATTCTCGAAGTGCACATTATCATTACTTTACTTCAGTTATCATTCAGACGATGAAAGTATGTATTTTAAAAATGCGGGCATGTGAATATTCTTTTGCTATAATTGGTTTTGATAAATATTTAGGTTATCAGTGTATTCCATTTTATCGATAATGTTGTTCTCTTTGAGAAACAAGAATTCCTAATTGCTGGTTTATGTTATTTCTAACTTCTTGTAACGACGTAGCACACTCTACTATTGCCCAAATAAGAAAAATATTATAATAGTGGATAAAGACATTGAATCCACGTTTAGTGTAGTAGTGTCATCAGTTGAAATTCGCTTGCGACTATGATGAAACGAATTTCTCCTTAATTGAGTCTTATCAATAATGATGAGCGATATTTTTTCAAGGATTCATTTAAATACTTTCAATAATCACTTTACTCTAAGTTATTAATTCACTTTATCCATTGTATTAGAAATAATACAAGTTTATAATTTTGAATTCCTTTGGAATGAACATCTATAGAACCAATCTAACATATGAACCTCCAAAACTGTGTGGCGGAAAATGCGGAAAAGTTAATTATTTAGCACAATGTCAAGTTGTTTGTTACATTGCGGCAGAAAACAATTTGTTGCTTCACTTTATATATTAAGATTTCTTTTCTGTGAATCTAGGAACTCAGATTGGGCTAGGAACGAAGCCAAACGGAAAACCAAAACGGAAAACCCAAAATAACATATGATAGCAATGGAGTTTTGCAAAAAATATAGTTAATAAGATAAAAGTTCCCGGTTAATGTTGATAAATATAATTAAATATTCCCTATTAAGCTATCGAATTCATATCAATTGATTCAAGATTTTCATGAGACTTGAACTATGCTGATTGATACCACAGAGAAGAAGAAATGCAAACATGATCTATTGAAAGTTATCCCAAGATTGGACGAGGAATAGATATAGGTAATGTGAGTTCTCAATCTGTCATTATACAGAGTCAATGCTCATGCCCGTGTTGTAAATTGGAAAAATAAATTGATGAAATTAAACAGATGTTAATTTCAAACAGAAATAAAACTAGCGGATCTTAGAGAAAATTATTGGAGAAATTTGACAGAACTATAATTTCCGTTCGAAGAGGATTTTAGACATGACCAGATGGAGGTGGAATCGTTCCCATGTATAAACACAAAAAATCGAAATGCAAATATTTAAACACAAGAACAATTACACAGATTTATATGTAAACCAAGGGGAAATGGTGGTTTTCTATCGAGAGGAAGATATCCTCATTCTACATAGTTAAATGGTGAATTCCTGTACTATTTAATACGTCATTCTAATTGAATTGAGGAAAAGTCTAACTTTATAAAATAAACCAATATATATTTGTATGGTACTACCGGTTTCATCACATAGATGGAGCCTTCAGGTACGGTTCAATGTCACATATTTGATGAAACCCATAGTATCGTAGTCATAAATTTTGCTGAATTTTACAGGGTTTGTCTTATTCATTATGATGAAAATGCAAAAGCTTGGGCTTGATATTAATAACATTAATTATATTTATTTAATTTACCGTCTTTTCTCAATTCATTATCTAAATTTAAATCTTTCAGACGTATCATCTAATCAAGAAATTAACTTAGATAATATTCCTCTGCAATTAGTGTTCCATGTTTTGCGGTATAATGGGAAAATTTTCCGGAGGAGCAATACCGCTGGACCCCCCAAAATAAAATATAACCTTTCCGCGGGTAATTAAAATTAGAGTACACTCGGAACTACTGCTTTAACTATGAAACGTAAAATGCAAGAGGAGAAGGTCACAGAGGGAAGGAGCGAAAAGAAGAAGGGAGGGACAAAGGCGACGCACACGGAGCAATAAATAAAAAAGGGAAGGGAAGAGGAGGATCACGGGGTGCGAGGCAAAAGGGGCGAGGGGAGGGGCGAGAGCTTAATGAACGACCTAATTTGGACGAAATGAAGACCAACGATCCCATTTTCCATTCAGCCAATCGCCGTAAAAATAGTAATTTTATTTTATTTCGCTTATATTGCCGAGTTATATTGGGATGCTGTGCACGCCAAAGCATTCTCGGCGAAGTTCTCTAAAATAAGAGTAGCTGGGGAACTTTCAGCCACTCATTGTTTTTGGTATTGGCTCTCCCTTCAGAGATTTGGTGTCGGCTTGGTAAACAATCGATATTCTGCGTAGAGTTCATAAGGGAGCATGAATGTATTTAGAAATTTAGCCCCTGGCTACTTAAAATGGCTCGGAATGAAAAATCCATAGTCAGTTAACAAAACACGTAAGGTAACAAGCGCAAAATGACCACCCTTGATTGTGTAACCAGCAGCATGTTTGGTTTAATTGCATCGGCCAGTAGAACGACCGCGGTCGTACTACATGTACTAATAGGACAAGCCCAAGATTTCGGAATCGAGCCGAGTCGCGTGCTGGAATGTCGTATTATTATTAAATTAAGTGAACTTTATCTAAAGGTTGTGGCATAAGTGTGAAAAACCCATAGAGAAATCACACCATAGGTTATAACAAATTAGGAATTTCCTGACGTGAACATCCAACTCCCTCATTAGTCCCGGTGACTTGCTCAAATTTGACAGTGTCATAGGCAAAGTAAAATTAAAAAAAAATAATCTTGAGGCTGGTGACCTTGAAACTAAATGGCTAAATGTGGCGTAGCATTGTTTTCAAAAGTCCCGAAGACCTGCGAGAGCGAACGGAGGGAGACAGTGTCTACAAGTACATAGCGCTAAAACGGTGAGACCAGACCAGAGGAAGGATTCGAGTTACAGCGAAACGAGAGGGAAAGGAATCGAAGGATAGGAGCCGTAGGTAGGTGAGGAGGAGTGAGAAGATGAGAGAGGGAGAGTGTGAGCCGAAAAATGGGGCTTCTAGGGAGAGAAGAAGATGGAAATGAAAGCGGGGTGGAGATGATGGCGGTCGCAGGAGTGGGAAATGGAGGAAGGTGGAGAAGGGGAGACATGGAGAGGAGGAGGTGAAGGGGGAGGGGCGGGAGACTGGAGGAGAGTTTTGGGAGGGGGAGAGAATTGAGGGATGGTGGAATGGGGAAGAGAAGAGAGGGATAAGGGGGGGGGCAGGAGAGCTCACGAGGCCAGCAACTTAATGGTCGGAGCCAGGAAATTGTGTGCACATATATCTCTGGGCAGATTTATGAAAGTGCCTTTTCTTCTTCCCCGGCAAGGAGGTCCCGAGGAGCTCGAGGAAGCGGAGGGGTGGACTTTGGGAGGGAGGGGAGAAGAGAGGGGGAGGGGAATGAGAATCCGGGAAAGGGGGTGCGGGTGTTCCAGGGGAGAGAGAAAAAGTATGAAAACGTACAGGGAGCAGGGGTGGACGGGTGAGGGGTGGAAAGAAAAAGGGCGCTGTGTGTGTGTATGTATATATGAGGTAAGAGAATGGAGGGAAGGTTGGGAGTAGGGAAAGGTGAAGGCGCAGTGCGTGGGTGGAGAGACGGGGAGGGGGAAGGGCTCGGGAAGAGTTAGACGTTAAACCCCTTTTTGGAGGAAAAATATATATAGGAAGAAAGAAACAAGAAATATTGGCGCGCAGCTCTCCCCACCCCCACTTCCCTCCACTCCTACTTTATCTCTCTCTCTCCTTTGCCCCTTTCTCTCTTCGCCACATCTCTACCCTCTTCCAAGAGAATGCTCTGGGACAGCCAACGTACGTTGAAAATATTGCCCGGCTACATTGTTCCCTGTGATGCGAAGGGGACTGGGGACATTTTGTTTTTTTTTTCCTGTATGCACCTTTTTTCAATATAAAGGCTTCGAAATATGGAGTGTGAATAAATATGTTTGTACCTCAAACTTGTTGCTTTTAATGAGTAATACTCACAGTGAATAAAAATCACGTTAACAAAGGAAAAGTAGACCAAGAGATAAAAGTTTATATACTTGTAAGTAGGAACACCAGCCATGAAAAATTAAATTGGAATAATCGTTCCACAGATACATCCAATATTCCTATTCCTCCGTTTACGAGAAAGTCAACTTCCTGACCACTAGTTACTCAAGACATTTAACTAAGGGAGTAGTACTTAATTTTTACTGAAAACCAGCGTAGGTACTGCAGGTCAGTTGGTGTAAGAATATCAGAAAATTGTCTTGTTTCTTGATGTTCTTCTATCGGAAAACAAACAAATGTACGGATTAGTCTTTAAAAAATCAGCTGAATCCAGCAATACTTTAAAGAATGTCTTAATGTTAAATAAGCTCAACAATCGCACAGATTTACACTCTGTACTTGTAACTACTATGCGGGCTAATTTAGTACGTCCCGGGATTAACTGCTCTGACCTGATGTTTTTGAATCGAAAAGTAACACGGATCATAAAAAAATAAAAAATAATGGAAAAACAAGTGACTGTTTTTCTTATTTAATTAACAACTATCTCAATAAGGAAAATTATTTTCATGGTTAGTCATTAAGAGAAATGTTTGGTGAATCATAAGACGCAGTCTTCAATATCCATCCGATGATTGATCAAAAAATATTTATACGTATTACGACCATTTATAATTATGATTAGAAAAGAAAATGAGAGTTTCTGTCTAAAAAACATAATGTATGGCTGGTTAGGATAAGAATGAGAAATACATTATTTTTATTAATGTTATCGTAAGTTTGCTTCCGTTTGCAATTATAGGGACATATGTTTAATTAATTGAACTATAGTTTACAGTAAGTTAGCCCTAAACGTATACATCATGACGTTCAAAATTGGAAATTAGCTATCACATTGGGAAATACAAAGATAATCCACTTTTTTGTTAAGTGAAAGAGATAAGCAATATAAGAGTAAACCCTAGGAGATCTTCAAAAACATTGAAACAACACGTGATCTTTTTGATAAGACGTAAAAGAATTCATTGAAACATAAATATTAAATTACCAATATCGATTTGAAATTAAATAATAGAATCAGAAAAGCGGTATTAATTTCCAATTCTTGATTAAATTAATCCTAAATATTGTTATTTTGCGGGTCGCGGTGGTCTAAGCGGGTAGACCGTTGGACTGCTGACCGGAGGGTCTTGGGTTCGATTCCCGGGTAAGGCACTTTGGGCACCTGCAGCTCCACCCAAGCTTGTTGATTTTTCGGGTACCAGATCTTCCTGGGAAACCATAACCGGCACAGGGAAAGGAACTAGCCCCCCTACCCTGATGTGTGAATATTCATACGCCGTCGGGCTTGGTACACAGGTGAGCTCTACCATCACCTACTAAACCGACCTTCGAGTTGATTACTGTGTTTATGGTTTATGGTTTTTATTGTTATTTTATTTCTAAAGATTTAAGTGTAATCAAAACCAATCAAATTCAAAGAAAATAAATGTTAGGGAACGAATTCCTATTTCATTTTATCAAATTCCCTTGTTGATATTCAATGCATATATGCAAAAGCAATTACAAAAACTAAAATATTTACTTAAGTTTGGATTGATTTGGGCCTCTTCCACGTTAGATATTAAACAAAATCCTCATTTTGGGCGATTTTTCAAAATAAATCAATTCCGGATATCCAGAAATGTTTTAATAAAATCTTTTTGAATTTCTCTTATTTGTTTGGTATGCTGTAATTTAAATTCCAAATTGCTGAATCAGCAACATTACAATCAATGATCAATTCTTGGAAATGTTATTTTGTGAACTAGTTTAGCCTAAGCTGAAATAAATTCAAGTCCAAAACGATTGATTCATTTCATTATTTCCCGTAAAAATATTGCGATAAAATTACATATTCAAAATTGTCCCATTTCAAATCATTCTCTGAATTCACAGGAATTCAGATGAATTCACTGAATTAACATTTTTTCATATAAATTGCGATATTCATATGTAATGCATGCTGTTTGTCTCTGGAAATTCCAAAGATAAGAAATATACGCCAGAAAAATATTTGTTAATGGAGCCTCTGTCCAATAAATACACTGCCTGTGGTATGAAGGTCATTTCTCATACAAATTTGCCAAGAAATGGCGCAATTCGTTCCGCAAAAATGTTTGTAAATTATTCTTTACTCGAAATAATTCTATTAGACGTCCGTTTACTGAATTGTTGGTAATCTTTCATGATTTTAAGTAATTATTCTCTTTTCGTCACGAATTCTCTTGGTGACACTTGTACCATAGGGGTCAGGGAAATCAACTTATTGCTTTTCATAACGTATCTCGGAGACCAAAATACCAAAATACAAACATATCCACGCCAGAGGCTGGACTCAAATCCGCGATTTTTTGAAATGTAAGCGTTAACCACCGGACTGATCTGGCCGTATTTCAATGAGGGTTATCATAAGTAAGCTAATCGCTTCATTGTACTCTAAATGACCATAATTTATGTCGTGGCGGTGTTATGGACAGATATCCATTTTTTCAGTAGTTAAAAAATTAACTAAATATTAGAAATTTCCCATTATCGTCCCTTCTGCCATAAAATGTCGCTTTCAAAAATGTTTCCATCAATGAGTGTAAAAATCATATTTCTCACTATGATAAAACAATTAAGTATTTCCAGACAGAAATTGAATATTATTTTGCGCGTTTGATGTGAAAAGAGTGGTAAAGAATCTCGCGCGTTTTGAATGGTCGTCGTTCCGAGCTCCACATAGAAAACTCTTTTCGTGCAATGACCATTCGTCCTGTCCTTACTTCCCCTCCCCGAACATATGTGCACTTTTCGCATCTCGCCCCTGACTCTGTCTTCTATTACCTTCGGCCCCCATTCTCCCTTCCCCAACCCCCGCTTCAACCTCAATCTCCCTTGAACTCTCCTCCGCGGCGGTTCCTCCGTTATCCCGAGGCCAATTTATAGCGCGTCCCCCCTCCATCCCTTATACAACTGCCTCCCCTCATTCTCAGCCCTTCTTCCCTTTTCCTCAGGACGCGTAGCGAACACACACACACACCGCATTCTCCCTTTCTCTCTCTTCCAGTTTTAGGCCTCCTATTATTTCTGCCCAAACTCACACCATATCTCTCCATCTCCCTCCCACCACTTCACCCGCACTCCCAACCCCACATCCCCCATCCGCCTTTTACAGGCATCGGGGTATATAACAGGAAGGACATTTTACTCCTCCTTTTTCCCTCGTCCTTCTATTCCGCGCCCATACTCCATTTCAACCTCTTCCACGGTAATAATAAATTTAATCGATCGAGGCAAAATCCCTCACCTCACTCTCTCTCTCTCTCGCTCTCCTTCCCCTTGCCACTACCCACGAAAGCGTTTCCCTCGAAAAGCCCTCCGGTAGCACCCTTCGCGGATCCCATTCCCTCCGCCTCCTCTCAGATCCTCACCATTTCCTTCCTTACCCACAGACCCCCCCAGCCCTACCCCACACCATTCCCTTCCTCCCCGCCCCTCCGCACCGTTCACTCGCCAAGAGATCCTGGCCCCCAAAAACTGGTGCCCAAAACGGACTCCATCCCCCTCCTCTCCATCGCGCCCCTTTCAAAAGCCCTTCCCCGATCCGCGCCCGTTCCTCACGCCATCACGGTCGCCGCTCCTCCCATTCCCCCTCCCCGCTCACTCTCCCACGCTCGCTCGCTCTCTCTCCCCATTGCCCTGCCCATTCTTCCCTTCCATCTCCCTCTCTCTCGCTCTATCCATCGCCGACTCGCAAACCTCTTGCTCCCACTCCACCTCCATCCTGCCTTTTACCTTCGCGGTCCTAATGCGCAACTTGTCCACGTGTCTCTGCGCCGAATTTTCTCGCACATGTAATCAGGCGAAACACTGGCACTGGGGTCGTTTGTTAGCACGCGACAGAAATACTTCCGAATGACGAAGTTCAGAGCTAAATTTCCTCGAGCAATGAAGAGCCATTGATTTTGTTTTCATCAATAAGATCGCAATTAGTACTATGCATGAATCCTAGTCATCGTAAATGTACCAGTTTATACATCTTCTGAAGTGCTTTTTGTGTCTAGTATCCTTGAAATAACTTTGTTTCATTTTATTTTTGCAGTTTTCATGGAACCAATCAAAGTCTTCCCCTTATCCTTACACAATTCGTAGATTCTTAAATGTTATGTAAGATAAATTTTGAGTTTGGCGGATAAATAACTGCTTAATTCACAACAATGCTCTCTCGATACAGAATCTAATCAGTTGCACGTTGTGCGAGTTTATGAAATTCATTGGTTATTTTTGTACACAAAAAATTGCATTTAACAACTTCTATGTATGGAGCAAGGGCTGAGTCATTGAAATACCGATCCTAGTTACATGAGGAAAGTTAATCAATCTGGGGCCCAGATGGAGGCTAGACGACAAACCTCCTTACCATGGTACTTTCGCTCCATCTCGGTACTTGTAAGGCTGGTTAAACATGGATTGTCACAATGAACCAGGGGTTCTAAGTGCCTGGAACTCCTGGTGAAGGTTCCCACGCCACCAACAAACAACAATTACCTATGTGTAAATAATATTTCCTTTGCTTCCCAGCCTTCTCTCATATATCCGTGTTTCCATGTTAGTCTTTTAAAGAAAAATACCTTTCTCTTCCGATATTCGGCTCTTCTTCATACTACTTGTCTTCTCAAAACTATGTAATTCTTACGCAGATCTCCGTTCACACGAAATACGATACGTATCTCTGCATAATTTACTTTTGACTTTTAATTAACCTAGCTATCTAATCAGTAGGAAAAAGATCAGTCGGTTCAATTTCACTTAAAATTGATAAATTAAACCGAATTGGAATTGAAAGGATAACACATAAACACGTGGTAAAAGGTTCAGATTTAAACACTAGGTAGTAGAAATGATTTTTCATTTAATAATAAGAATAATTTACTCAGTCGAGCTATTAGTTATGAATGTAAACTTTTGGAAAACGAATTAAAAACCCTCCTCGAGGGAGTTGGGCCTTCCGTAAAAAAGGGAACTAAAATGTTGGCATTTTAGGGATCTAATTTTCTATCCAAGTAGACGCTACTCCATGACTTTGGCACACGTGCGCGCCAATAGCGTCTTCGAGCTTTTTTCCATAAGAACAACTAGGGGTTCTTCATTAGCGCACATGAGTGATGGCCTGTATTATCCGAGGCGGGACGTAAGTAACCAGCATTTGCGTGCAATCAGGGCACATAAGGACCGAACAGCTTGATTGTACACTGGTAAAACGATCCATTCACATCTTCAACTACATCCAAATTGCAAAACCACGACGGAATCCCTATTCGGTCTATTCGCATTGTTTTTGATGACATTATTTGCTAAGATGTCAATCAATCCACGATAGTCTGCGAATGAGGTAGACCCTCGGAAATAAAACCCATTTTTCTCATCGCATTCTTCCATTCTTCTTCCGTTTCACTCTTCCTCCCTATGGTCCATTCTTTCCCTCCCCTCCTCTCCACTCTCACTTCTCTTTAGATTCCCTCCCTGTAGCGCTCTTCATCTCTCTCTCTCCACTCCTAGCAATTCCTCCGCCTACAGGCAGCAGGACCCCCCTCCGTACCACCCATCCCCACCATTCTCTTTTTTTTAAGTTTCCATCCATTCGAGGGAGAGAGCGAGGAAAAGGGAAGCATTGCTGTAATTTTCCAGGGCCAAGATTTATCGGCGCATAAAAGGTGCGTAGGCCAAAAAGGAGCTAAGCCTGTTATCGGTATGGAATGCGGAGGGGGGGTTTGCCTGCGAGGTAAATTCGAGAGTTTTTGGGAGGCGGAGGGAGCGGGAGGGGACATCTCCCGCTTATATCCGACGACTGTTGTGGGGAGACGGCGAGGAGGGTGGCGGCGAGTGGGAAGGCGGGTGGGAGTTCGCCGACGACGGGGGCGTGGTGGTGGCGGCGGCTGGTGGGCGGAAAGGGATGTTTAAGAAGGGGACAGAGCGTGGGAGGAGGGGGGGTGGAAGGAAAGGGAAAACGTAGCGAGGGAGCGAGAACGGGGGAAGGGTTTGGCGGGTCGAGCGGGCGGTGAGTGGGCGGAGGAGCACCGTAGAGAGCAGGTGAGGGAAACATTTTTGTGGAGTGGAAAGAGTTGAAACTGGGGAGGAGCAGGGGACGAGAGGGCGAGAGTTGTGCGAGGGGGTGTGCGAGAGGGAAGAGGTGAGGTGGGTGGGTGGGAAACGACGGAGACTGGGAGTCCTGTGTTTATTTTATATTTTTTCACTCTCTCTCTCTCTCTCTTCCTCTACGGCACCCCCCTCATCCCCACTCCTTCCCGTTCCATTTCTTTCCCCGAGCATTATTAAAGGAGGAGAAATGTTTGAGTTGGTCGCAAGTTTTAGGGCATAAAAAAAAAGGATGGTCGGGGTTTTCCTCCGTTAAGCAGAATAGGAATCCTTTTTGCGAGCGTAATATTGCAGAGAGAGAGGAGGAAGGAGAGAGAGAGAGGCGGGTTGGGGGAAAGGGGAGAGACAGAGGTGGGTCAGGGAGGAGTAGGACGGGAGGGCTCTTTATTTATCCGCATTTCCCTCCCCGGCGGAACGTTTTCTCTTATATTTATGATTTTTCGCCAGGAGAAACGGTTTCCGAATAGGATAAGAGTCGTTCCTTCCCCTTATAAAAGGCCGAAGTTAAGGGGAAGCATGTTCTTGTTTCCCTTTTATTGCATCCGAATGATGCGCGCAAATTTAGCCTCCCAAGGCGGAATAATTTGGACGGAGGAGGTGAAGGGAGGGTGGTCGGAGAGGGAGGGGTCCGTCTACGGGGTTGTGTTTGAAAAAGTAACGATGCTAACGTGAGGTGGTTTAATTTCCTCTTAAATGGCGTGATCGCTCCCCGAAAAGAAATCAAGTGCATCGCTTCCTTTTACCCCATGAATTGTTGGCCAATATTAGAATCCGAATCCAGGTTAATATCCTCCCGAAGCCCTTCCTATAGGTTGTTTGTCAAGAATCATACGTTTACTTGGCAAAGCTTGCATGAAAGGAGTATCTTGAGTCGACCTTTAGTGATTTAGTGCCTCGGAAAACTTGAACAAAATATAATACATGTAGTTGTATGATATTTCTAAGTTATTAAATATTGCTGCTCATGCTTTGTGTATTCGTTAAAATTGTAAATCTTGCGTTAAAAGAACAATACAAACGTCCAGGCTCATCTTAAAGAGACAAGCATTAACCTAAAATTGCATTAATGTCGGCAGTATAATATTTATAAAAGGTCTATGCCGTTATATTGTATTAAATTATTTATTAAAACAACAGTGTACTCATTCAAACCCAGCAAGTTCGATGCATATATTATTTTATTGCTCTTTCGAAATGCATGTATCGAATTATCTTAACTGCGAAAGAGGTCTAAAAGCTTCTAGCTTAACATTTATCATTCCAAATAAATTCCTTGCGGAAGAATATGAAATCAATATTTAACTGAGATAAATCCGTTTGATATACAATACATTTTGACGTACTACGTATGGAAGAAAAAAGCTGAGTGAAATAATAATGGGAAAAAATGATAAATTAAATTTATTATATTTAGCTTTGGAAAAACATTTCATTTGATACTTGAAGTGAGGGATAAAGCCTCTAGAAATACTTCTTAATACATGCAATGACTTGCTCAAGATGACTAAAATCTATATTTTTTCAAACAATGATCAAGAAATAGGAATAATCGTAAAAATATGCTTCACCCCATCTGTTACCTCGGTTAATAACCGCTATTGAATTGAATGGCGTACACTATTTGCAAACCAAATTTGATAAGAAGCCCTGGATTTATTAATCTTAACATTTTTAGCGTCATTAATGAAAGAACAGGGTGCAGCGTTGTTTGTAGTATGCTCGCAAATTATGGTAATACGCGTTGTCAGCAACGATTCAATTGTAAAGAAATTTGAAAATGGTATTCTTCAAGCAATCCCTACACGCATGAGGTCTTTTGAAATGAAGCTAGAGGGAATAGGATTTTTACGGTAGCCCATTTGAATAATAGTATGAACCCTATTACCTTCATTGCGGAGAAATGTCATGGAAGAGCATTTTAGGTACCCCGTTTCGTTGCTTCGATTAGCGCCGATAGTCTGGGAAAGTTGTGACTGTGAAGAACGCGCACCCTCCAGGAACCCATTTTTTCTTGAGGTGGAGCGATCAGGTGGATTAAGACGTTGAAATTTGTGTAACGAAAGAGCCAGGGAGTAAAGTGCCTTTATTAGAGGCATGCCTACTACAAATTCAGACAGATAATATGCCAAAGTTTTTATGAGATATTTAATAAAAAATATTTGAATTGGAAATTAGTGGTGACAAATGACTGTTCATCAAATACACATATCATCATCAGTATTTCAATCCTAAGATTGGTTTACTGCAGCCCTCCATTCTACTATATCTAATGCCAATTCCCTTAAACCTTGACACATTTTCTGTTATACGTCCTTCTTAATTTGTCCAATTTACATGTCTCTTTCTCGTAAAATTTTCCCATCTATTTTTCCTTCTACGAGTATTCTATTCCTAATCAATTAATTTTGCCTCATCGTGTGTCCAATCCATCTATTTCTTCTTTGCCGTAGAGTTCTCCATATGATTCTATCCTCTTCTGTTCTTCTATATTCTTCCTCATTCCTTACTTTGTCTGTCCATTTAATGTTCAGCATTCTCCTCCAGCACCATGTTTCAAAGGCTTCTATTCTCCGCTGGTCCACTTTTCCAATGTTCCAAGTCTCGGAACCATAGATCACCATACCCCACACGAAAGTCGACGAATTGTTTCCTTGTTTCCAACCTTAGGTTCTTTGAACATAGTAATTGCCTCTTCTTCATGAATGCGTTCTTAGCTTGAGCTATTCTTTGCTTGATGTCGGTCGAACTTCTTCCATCACTTATTATGCTGCTGCCCAGTTAAATGGATTCCACTTGTTCTAGTTTCATCCCTTGAATGGTGATATGTGTATTCAGCTTCTCTCTTCCACACACGAGGATTTTAGTTATCTCCTTGTTGATGTTCATATTATATTCCCCCAGTACTTGATCCATGGCACTTGGAGTTGCTTGCAGGTCCTCTCGCGTTTCCGCCATTACTGCGATGTCATCTGCAAACTGGAGCATGTTGTTTTCTTCTCCATTTACCTTGACTCCTTTGATACCCAATTCTAGTGTTTCTTTTGTTGTCTTTTCCAGGTATACGTTGAATATTGCTGGCGAGAGGTTACATCCTTGTCTTACTCATTTGTTTATTTTGTAATACATATAACTTTCGGCAGTTAAAATGTTGTTATTAAATGGTTTGGCGCGAGTAAAATGCAATTTAATTACGAAGTAATGAAATACAAGCACATTGATGAACATTTCGTAATTTACTGAAATTCACTAATTCACAAAATTCAGTAAATCTCAAAACTTCATTAGAGAAAACTCGTCATATAAACAGTCTTGATCTAAACAGTTATTACGCAAATAAAAAATTCTGGTTAACAAAAACTGAAATTCAAAGAAATCCTTTGCAATTGGGGCGTCAGCAACTTGAGATCACTCGACAACTCACATTGTGTAGAAAAATGAGTTTTTCTGTGAAAAAAATGAGCCTTTCCTGTGAGATTGCGGCATTTACAGTACATCCCATTTGACACCCCGGTAAAGATAAACATTATTTTTTCATTTCGAATCCCTTAAATTTTCATTTAATTTTCTACAGAGACAACAAGGAAAAACTAAATTTCAATTAAAATACGCATGTGTTAAAAAGATAACGACGATATGAACAAGTATTGCCATTTGAACAAGATCTAGAGTCACATAAACACAATTAGCAAGAGTGGGAGCAATAATTTATAAATGATTCAAATTTTATAGCCAGGAAATCCAGTTTAGTCAGAGTAGCAAAAAAATCGCTCATTTTCCTAAGCTAAAACAAGACCACTTTACTTCATCCCATCTTTGTTTTTGGCGACTTCGCTAGATAAAAAGAAAATTGTCCCTTAATCGAAGTAATCCCATTTCCAAGGGAAAAAATTCAAATCCATTGCATTTATTCTCGCATCAACATTCAGAGGTCTTCCTTTGGAGCCAGAAAAAAACCGTTTCATAACTCAAACACCGTAATATGACATCAGAAGGCAAAAAGCGTTGGGGCTCGAAACATAAGATGACTGAAAAACTGAAGGTGGGAGGAGAAATGGGCAGTAGAAAGATAGATAGAGTGAGGGAGGGACTGAGAGGAAAGGAGGAAAAAATTGTACGGATCGAAGATCGAAGGGTGCTCTCTCCATCGAGGAGGAGAAGCGGTGGCGGGGGTAAGGGTTCTGGAGGCGAGAAAGGCGGATTCTGGAGGAGGAGAGGCCGAGGAAGAGGGGTGGCCGGAGGGATATTCGGAAAATACGTGAGTTCGGAATGGGCTCCGAAGTTGAAAAAGAATCGCCTGGCGCGCAACTTAGGTACGACAGGAAGCGGGAGGTGGGGAAAGAGGTGGTGGTGGCGGCGGACGAAAAAAAAGGGAGGAGAGGAGAACGTTTGGTGGACGTATACACTCCGTATATGTATAGGCGCGAGCACACATATATGTGCGCACATAAAGGAAGGGAAGGTTTGGCGTAGGAGGATTCTTCGGTCGTGTTGCCGGGCGTGTGGGGGGGGAGTAGCCACGTGGGCGGGGTGGCTGCTGCCTCTGGATACTGGCGACCGCTCGGTGGAGAGCAGAGGAAAAGGACAGTTGGTGTGTAGGCTGAGAGAAAGAAGGAAGGGAAAAAGGGAGAGAGTGGGAATATTGGATATAAGGGAACGGGGAAGGGGTATGGGAGAGGGTGGCTCGAGCCATCATTTTGACTCCTCCTCGTGGGAGACATACGCATCTCACCCCGACCTCTGCCGAAGTGCCCCGCAAAACTTCGCTCCGAGCATCGGGGAGTGGAGAGAGGTGAGTGGGCGGGGGGGAGAGAAGAGGTTTGGCTGGAGGGAAGGCGGGAACCAAGGGAAACGGAGAAAGGGAAGGGGTGGGAGGACACCGAAAAAAATGCGCGGAGAGACCGGACGGGGACGGAGAAGGCCCTCCCCGAGGAAAGGAGCTATTCTTTTTATTTTACGGCTCCTTTTTATTTTCGCCGCATGCTCCACGCACGTCCCTCTCTCACCCCCAACCACCCCTGGCCGCCGCCGCCGACGCAGGTGAGAGGGTGTAATGCGCCGCGTTCGATTTCTACGGGGGCCACATAAGCAATGATCGACTTTTCCTCTCCATAGGAGTGGCGGGTTAGAAGAGGGGGAGGAGGGTTGTGGGTCCCGGCCGTTTTCCGAGGGGAACGTTTCCACTCTTGAGCTGAAATATAATCCTGTCATTTTCTTCTCCTCGCTCTCCTCGAGGGCTAAACACACCTTCGGGAAATGACTCCGTCGCGAAACGCCGTAAATTTTTAGCCAATCTATTCAGTGATTATTGCCTACTGGTTTATTTTACTTTCTCTTCATCGGTCGTCAAGAGGTTCAGGCACTCGGTGATAGCTTCACACAGTTTTAATGGCGGATAAGTTACACACGTGTATTTTTTTTCCACTCATAATTTTCAGAAATGAGAAATATTTTGTTATCAGTGCCATGGTTCAACAGTTTGCTGATTTTGCAATATGGTACCGTTTTAGTGTGACTGTTTTTATGTAACTTTTGAGAAAAAAGTAGTCGTACCGCAATCGTTTTGCATTAAATGGTCCGTACTTTTCTGTGTAGAGCTGCCGAATAGAGGTTACCACACCAGCCTGGAGCATTCGTAAACTCTTTTTTCATGAATTAGTATTTTTGCCGTGGCTATTAATGAGCTTATCATTACTATTTATAATATAACATGCATTCACATGGCTGATATTTGCTATGATTGTTCCAAACTAAGAGTTGAATCCTGTTGCCAGTCAATGTGTAGTTAAAGAGCTATTTCTACATTAAGTACTATACTATACGTATTTATTAACTAACTATACGTATTTATTTCCAAATATTTTCCGTAAGGCAACACTATGAGACAGAAATGATTATAGCACTTTCATAGGTCTTGTTTTTATTTATTACACATTACGAACGCGAACTTATTTCTAAATTGTCTAGCAAATTTCTTCATTTTAAGCTCAAAGTAGTCCGAGTGTTTGGAACTAAAGATTAAAACTAATACGATTCTGGCGAACAACAAGATAGTTGTAAGCTATGTGCGGGGTTATTTATCGATGAAAAATTGTCTATTTTAAAAATGATGAATGATTTCCATTTTACATATCTGGGCTGTAATAAATGCTGAAAGGAAGAAATTATTTATCAAAGGATGTTTATTTTGTGTCATTTTAACAATTTGTAAGCATTAATTTGTAATTTTTTCACCTTTAGTATTCCAATTGATGGTAAATTAAGGGAAATACGATAACGAATGGTATTTGACTCAGACGTTTTGCTGCGTTGTCTTGTTATACTTGACGTTGCATTGTGGTATTTGGCCCAGACTTGCATCCCACGTCTAATTTATGGTTAACTTTGAGTTACTCGCTAGTGTACGTTAATACGACTTTGCGAGGTCATCACAGACGCTTAATAACCCAAATATATTTCGGAATTTAAACCATTATTTGCGTTATACGCGTTACGTTAATATTAATTTCAAACTCATCCCTGATTATACAAAAATTACCCGCGTGCTTTGATACAGGGCTTAAGAATGAGTGGAACTAACGAAATAAAAACATTATCGGTGTTGACTCTGCGATAATTACTTTTATAACGTAAAAAATAATGTTCTTATGTTTGTACCCACGAAACAGATTTTAATCAACACTCGGATTTCAACGTACGACAACTAGAGAAGGATTATTTCGTTGAAATCTGGATTGAAAGAATCCACTATTTACTGGAAATCATGCGCAATATTACAAAGCCTTTCTTACCTACAGCGATAAAACGTTTTGTTACCCCTTGGCTCCTCTGAGCTAGGTATGTTTCTGAAGTGATACTCGCAGGCCAAACGACAAAGCATCCATACGATACTCTATTGCTTCTTTCGACCGGATTTCAAAGTTGTCTCACCTTTACTTCACGTATGTACACATTCGGCCGGGACCGATACACATTCGAGAGTGCCAGATTCTTCCAAGACCAAAAACACCCATGCCCACCCTTCCCAACCCGGGAAGCCTGCTTAAGAACTTTTTTCATCCTCGCCGGACGGGCCAACTCGACTCCTCCCTCCTCCGATCAGAAAATACCATTCTATCCTTCCTTTTTTCCCATCCTCTACCCACCTCTCCCCAAACCCCCCCCTCTCTCTCTTTACATCTTTCGCATTCTTCCTCCCCGACTATTCCATCTCTTCCATCCTCACCCCACTATTCTTGCTTGCCTTTTCCAATCGGCTTTATTTTATTTTCCCTTTTTTCAATCTGAGAGGAGGCCTGGGAGGTGTCGGAAAGGCGGGAGTGGCAGGGCTTGGGGGGTGTGTGGAGGGAGAATGGGGGGGGAGCGCGAGAGAGGTTCTCACTACCCCGGGAGTTTGAAAACTCTTCGTCTCGCCCTATCCCTTCACTCATACCCCCCCGCACCGCCACCTTCTTCACCCCCGGCCCCCCGCCGCTATAACCCGAGAGCCTCCTCTCCACCCTCCCTTTCCCCGGCTTATTCCATCTCTTAAAACCTCACCCTCCAACCACTTCACCCCACACCGTCCTCAGCCCGACTACCACTCTCCGCTTTCCTCTGTCATAAATTATCCCTTCTCCGCGTTCAGGGCGCGCTCTCCGAGGGAAGAGAAATGTCTGGGTAAAGTTTTGCATCTTAAACGTTTAAATTATCGCGCACCAAAATAACGTTTCCAAGTCGCTAAACTCAAAGTCTCTCTCTCTCTCTATGCCTCCTCTCACCCCTCCATCTCCATTCCCTTCGCGGTTCCTCCGTCCCCTCCCCGATCTCTCATTCCATCTCTCTTTATAGGCACCCCTCTTTCCCTCTCCATCCTCCCTGTCCTCTCTCTCTCATTCTTCACCTCTTCGCCCTGTTCTTCATTTCCCCTTTCCCCCGACCCCGCTTCCGTTTCTCGGCCTTCGGGTGAATACTAAAACTTGAAACGGTATCACGCGATCATTGATCAAATAAAATTCCCAGGATAACTTTATAAATTATTTCTACCACAGCCGTCATGGAGTAAAAACAAAAAATTCCGTTCAATTATTTAGTGATTCGAACATTTTTCTCGTGACCGCTTCCATCATTGACAAAGAAACGATAACACAAAATTCACCCCAATATAGATCCACGTCAAAGGTTATTTCGACGAGAGAAACCATTTTTACATGACGTTGTTGCAAATGCTGGTTGTCTAAATGAATTTTGTGGGAATTTTTATCAAGTTTCAGCCTTGTGTTGAAGCAATGAAGAGTAAAAAAATTTCGTCCACGATCAGGAGACTCGTAGTTGTCCTTATTTTTCCCAGTGTCGCAATCGACCTCGTGGCGCAACCAAAAATTTGACTTGTCATTGTCACTCTTCCTACATTATTAAGTTGTTAATGTAATCCATGCTTTACCCCAACCTAAGATTTATGAATATTCATTTAGCGGGTGACTGACCCCCACCCCCAACCCGCGTCGTATTTACCCGAGTGATGAGTCGACGAGGACATGCCAACTGGGGGAGTGGGATGGCCAAGTGAGCGGGCCAAAAGGTTCGGAAGGGGATGGGGGGACGTGGGGTGGTGGTAAGGAGAAGAATTTTTCCGAAAGGGTCGTATATGGAAGGAGGGAACATGGTCTCGTTCGACGCAAAGGGAGTCATCGCGAAGAACACGCGAATGCATTTTGTCGCCATTCCAAATGCGTTCGTTGAACTAGTGCATCGCCACCGGGAGGTACAAATTCCTAAATGGACTCGGGGTTTACGAAATCGCAAAGACACATGTGATTGATGATGAATCGCCCTCAAGCCGAAAAAGAACAATTTTAGGAAACCAATTTTTATTCTCTCCCTAAAAAAACCAAGTCCCTATGATGTTACGTATATGGCAAACAAAATATATTGTTTAAATGTTGGGTGCAATCGTGGTTTTCCTGTGATTCGCTCATGTCACTGATAGGAGTTATATTTTATTTCGACGTTGGCATCTCATGTATTAATTATTACGCCTCGATAGATGGGACTTGAATCTGTAATCAATGATTTACGTTAAAATTGCATTTAATGAATGGTGAGGATAATCCTTCGTACTTAGTTCGAGTTAAAAATGTAAGTACATTCCATTTAAAACCTTTCTAATACCAATAATGAGATACGTACTTTTAGGAGTTCATTACTAAGGTTATTTATAATGACTTGAAAGGTAAGACTCCAAGTTCTTTTTGTTTTCGTTATATTCGCTATAAAAATTAAGATGCATTCCATGAATCATAGCGACCGATACTTTATTTTCTGAAGTTAGCATCGGTAGCTGTTATCTTTACGCCCCTTGAAGTGGAACAGGAATAAAATCGCACAAAATAATCCCATCCTTTTAAAGGATGCTGTATTGAGGGTCACCTATTCTTCCGTATTCTCAGAAGGACGAAGTGCTGTACCTATGTACCTACTAGTAGCGTCCTCTTCTTCCGAGATTACGAAGACTGGAGCGGGGGGATGTGGAATGAGGCGGAGTTGTGGAGGGAACCCTATAAAGGCAAGATGGAGTTAGGAAGGAGCCTAAGGAGAGGAGCGGAGGGAGGGGAGAGGGAGAGGAGGAAGAGGAGGAGGATAGGGTTAGGAGGTAGGAGAACGGGATCAAGGGAGGAAGAAAGAGCGGGAATTTAGTGTATGGGAAGGACATTGAATCTAATATTAAGGTAAAGAAGGGGTTGGGAAAGGGAAAACAGATAAAGACGCAAGTTTGAAGCAATAAATAAATGTTGAATGGCATGAGAGAATGGATTCCAGGGAAAGGAAAAAGTCTCAAGTTTACGCAAGTGGTGAGGTGGAAGCAGTAGGGTATAAGGGATTGGTAATAATAGATGTCTATAGAAAACTTAATAAAAAGTACCCGTAAAGAGGATCAATTTCTTTCGTCCAAACCTAAGCGTTTATTCACTCAGTGGAAGTTTTGCGTGATTGCTCAAGCTCCTTCGTGCTGAATTCTCGCTCTGAGGTGGAACGGAAATCAATTTTAATCATAAGGAAAAACTGACACCGCCAAGATCTCTGCTATTATTGTATTCTGAGAGGTCATAACCTTCAAAATAATTCGCATTCCAGGAATAAGTTGGAAAACAATTTGTTTTTAATTTTACTAGGCATTAAAAATATTCTAGGTATATTATTAATACTAGAACAATTACACCTATCTATAACCTAGCGTTAACTGCCAATTTTTATGATTTTATATTTACAATTTTACACTCATAACTAACATGTCATATAATAAATATAGTAAGTTTATCTTAAATATTTCAAGTTGACTTTAAACATCATATTAAAAGTGTAGGGTGTTAACAGTTTAAAAGACAATGGTTAAAAGCACCTATTACGACTAAAATTTTTTGATTGATCAAAATAATATTTTTAGGTCAATATTTCTCCCATCTGTCCAGAATTTGAAAAATGGAACCTTGAGCGAAAGTATTTCGTATTACCTACCGAAAAGAGTAATAATCTGGCATTTTCATCAGTCAAAAATTTTATCGAACCTTATAGCAGTCTCCTTATATGCTTAATATTTACCCGTGGGAATGTATACATTTCTTTTGGGGAAATTTAATTAAAGTATAAAAGAAAAGTTCCTAATATTTTCTTTAACTTCAACCTAATAATCTTAGAGAAAGGCTATTCATCTCAGAATATCCTAAGTATCGGGTGATAACAAATTCAATATTACCAACCTCTGTATTTAAGCAAGTTCTATTGACGTTCATCCTCATTCACGACCAGACGTAAATTCATAACTTTCACGTTACGACTCATATTCATCATCATAAAAGCCCGTAATGGGGAATGTTCAATGCACTACAATGATCGATAAGAAATGCTTTTCACCCATACTTTTCGTGTCCCCATCAAAACAAAGATGTGTTAGTTTACGAACTTCAGTGGTCGGTTAATGCGGTTAAGTCAGGGAGTGGAGTCCTCAGGGTGTACTTCCGTCGGATAGTTTGGAAGATCGGCATTTACGTAAACCATTGGAACACAAGAACCAACCCATTCACTCGGAATAGGAGGTGCTGAGTGCCAGGATAATGACGGAAACTCACAGGAACGCTATCGTGAGGAAAATGCGTCGCAGTGAAGGAGAAATAATCGTCGATCCGGAGAATCGATCCCTGAACCTCACGGGACGGAATATGATAATCCGCCGACAACCGACGACCCCTCTGACCTCAAAATAAGCGTCTCGGTGGTTATTGCAAAGGGCGGAATTCAGATAAATGGTCGAGGAGGCAGGAGGTATAGTGGAGGGGGAGGTTTTTCTTTCGAATTCTGGGTGGGAGGGTGGAGTGAGGTGAGAGACGTAATACCCTCTTCCAATGGACAGGGTTATGGTCTCTCCACTTCTTTCTCGAAAAACGCGGGTCGGGGAACCGGAGTGGGGCGGAGGGAACCAGGGGCGGATGGATATGGGAAAGAGAGGGGTGTGTGTCGCAAGGAGGGGCAGAGGAGAGGGTGGTGGTGGTGGTGGTGGGGTGTAGAGGGGGCGGTCGACGGGTAAACTCGTCTGTATACAAAGTCTGTCTTCGGTCATAAAAAGAAGTCACGCAGTGGAAGCGTATTATTTCCTTCCTCTCCCCATCATCCCCCGCCCGCCCACCCAACTCGCACCACACCCAACCTCCACCAACGTCTCTTCGTGTAAAAATGTGTGTCTGGGTCGCAGAAATGGGTTTTTTTGAAAGCTATTAAGAGTGTTTTTTGAGGGGCGAGGATGGTGAGAGTGGGGGAGGGAAGGGAAGGGAGGTGAGGGTATCGGGGATAGAGTTTTTGCAGGAGCAGGGGGTGCAGTGGGTGGAGGAGGAGGGCGAGAAATTGCGAGTGGGGGAAATAAGGAAGGAGTTGGGAGGGAGTGGAGGGAATTTTTCAAAAGGTGGGGAAATGAATGAAGTAAGGAAGTACGGTGGCGGCGTCGGCGGTGGGGACGTTATGGTGTGGGTGTGTGTGTGTGTCTCTCTGTGTGTGGGTGTGTGTTTTCTCTCCCTCCTTCTCGTTATTTTATTCCGTCAGACCGTAAAAGTTTTGCATCGCTCCTTAGTTCTTTCATCTTCCGCGTCGTAAAGCAATTTTCTCTAAGGGCGTTTATATCGACCGGCTGACCCCTGTTCTCTCCGAAAGGAAGGGAGGAGACCGAAGAAGGCGAGAAATAGGAGGAGGTGACGGCTGAATGGTGGACGTGGATGGATGGATGAACGGACCGAGGAGAGAGAAAGAGGAGGAGAAGGAAGATATTCCTTTTTTTTGGTTTTCATTTCTTTACCCATTTTCGTCGGCGCATGCCGGCGCATATTTTCCGGAATGATGCGCCTTTTCTCGAGTATCGAAAATTGGACGTTTATTACGACGGGGGGCGTCATTAATCCTCGCGACTCTCTTACTTTTATGCGCATGTTTTAAGAGCATGCTCCTTGGACGCGGATTTTAAGTGTGCCCTTCCGTACCGACGACGGAGAGGCCATCAAAGGATTTTTTAATCTTGGAAATTAATCTTCACAATATTTACGTTCAAGCGGTCTTATTTTTAATTAAAATTTTTGTGCATAATTACTTTTTATCTTAATTCAGCAATTACACTCATTTTTCAGTCATTGGGTGCGGGCCAAATTCATCAGGTTTTTCCAATCGT
Organism: Hetaerina titia; assembly: GCA_037158775.1. Taxonomy (NCBI): domain Eukaryota; kingdom Metazoa; phylum Arthropoda; class Insecta; order Odonata; family Calopterygidae; genus Hetaerina; species Hetaerina titia. The sequence continues at coordinate 24,950,761 of CM073772.1, forward strand.
TGAATAGAATAACAAAGAGTTTTAATTAATATTTTGAATTCCAAAGAAATGCGGGGAATTTCGATACAGTTACTTTGACGGTTTCATCCTCTGATGTGCACTGAAGTGCAGAATCTTATAAATACCCCTACTTAAATACTTAAAAATTTGGCATTTTTTCTATATTTCATAATATATATTATTTTCCTTTTACGAATAATGATGATAGGTCCTCTGTTTTTGAAGAAGGCTATGAAATCACTCGCCACTTCTTTCTACAACGTCTCCTTTCCCCTGCCACTCAATAAATTTCATTTTAGGGCATATCTCTTTTCAGAGTATCCAAGATCTTGAATCTTCTTCTCCCCCTTTACTTATCTCCTTCAGCTGTGCCTCAAATTCTCTTGCGCAAACCGTTTTCCCTTCACACAAGGCCTATGCAATTCGCTTTTCTCTCCAATATTGTCTCTTCAAAAGTGTCCTCTTTTTCTTGATCTTTTGCAAAAGCTTCTTCATTTATTACCCTAACTTTCCGACTGATCTTCAACTCCCTCCCCACAGCCACATCTCAAAAACTTTCATCCTCTTTTCCTCAATTTTTCTTATTCTCTAACTTCTATCCGAGTCTATTTGTTTTCGTTACATAATCTACAGTTATGAAACGTTTTGTTTCGCCATTCCTATTCTGACGATAGTTTCTTTCTCACCCATATTTAAAAAACTAAATATTCACTGTACTTAAACATGTCTACCGGTTTAACTTCTGAATTACCTATATTAAAATTTAAAGAAACTGCGGGAGATGCCGCAACAGTAACTTTTAACGGAGTCATCCGCTACGTGTAGCATTACCCCGCAGTTTCTTGAAATTTGTCTAAAGTATAAACCGCCTAAATGTTTCAAATTGGCTTTAACCTCGTGGACTGTAGCGCGTCGCGCACGACTACGAATGCCTATGACATTGTATGTACGGCATTTCGTCACAAGATCTTGTTCCTTTAAAACTCCACAAAATTCAGATTTTAAGAGGACGCCTCGGTAGCTTAACTGGCTAAAGCACTCGGCCAGACATCGAGGGATCCGGGTTCGACTCCCGGTCAAGGCGAATGATTTTTACACTCTGAAATTGTTGCATTGTACCTATATTTAGTTTAATTTATTCATCATTATCAAATTTTTAATCTTAACGTTTCACTTTTTTTCCAGTTCATTGAACACTTAAATCAAGTCCTCAGGGTTTTTTTGTCAGTGATGCCTCATCATCTGCAAATCTGACACTCTTCTACTTTAACCATCCTATTTGACGATCTTTGGCCCATTTGCCAATTTTTAAAATAGGCACCCAATAATCTTCAAATATATCTAAATGAGTAATGAGGCAATACAAGTGAATTAGGCAGTTTTTAATTTTATTGTAATATCAGCGAATGACTATAAGCCCTTCTTCAATTTTTTGGAACTTTGTAAGGCTAAATATTACCATCTAACCTTATGCATAATGCACAGGCGCAACAGCCTACAGCAAAGTAAGTCAGAGCATCACCATGAAAATTTTAGAATATTTTAAGAATATTTTAGAAAATTTCAAATAGATCTATAGAAAGGGAGATTTGTATTCGCATATTATTGTTAGGCTCCTCGAATATATTAGCTCATCAGCGTATGTTTATTTTGTTAGTATTATTATTTGGTTAGTTCCAAGCGAAATGTAGGTTGACTCCTCAGTTTTGCAAATGAAACTACACAATGTTAATGTAATGCCTTTAGTTTAGCGTTGAGTTTGTTTCCCTGAGGGCTGCTATGGCGCATTCTGTAGTCAATCTGTGGACCATGTGTCTTGTTAAGGAGGTTGAATAGAGTGATGTCAAGTACATGCCATTTTGATTACATTTTCTTCGTTGGCAGTATTAATTACTCTCAAGTAGGACGACGTTATTTCTCGTGTCAGTTTTCATATAAATCCAAGGTGTTCTATACTATATGTTTGAACGACTGTTAGATACTACCAGCAGAAGAATTATGAATTAAGGGCCCAGAAATACATATTCACCTCACGAAAAATTGATATCATGTGGGCATAAAAATCGTAATGATGTTAGAATAGCACAAATCGGCCATTCCATAAATTATATGAATTAATATGGGACAGAAAACAGCTGAAATTGCACAGTTAAGAATTTGGCGCCTCAATACAAGTCCAACATACGTTTTAAGGCTACAGTAGCTAATAAGATTCTATTTATGTTTAAATAGTGTATTTTTACGTCATATCTGTTTACAGAATACACGTGAATGGTTGTTACATTATTTTTCATCACGCGTTATAAATACATGAACTACATGGCTTTGCTAGATCGCAAAGCTGCGATCCAACCTCCACATGGTCGGCTCCGAAGACAATACGTACGAGTTTTCACCATGTTGAGTTCCCTTCAATGGGTGGTACCCAAGTACTTCACGTGATCAGAAACAATTCATCCCAGATAACCTCCGAGACCATGTTAATCAGTACACTTCTTAGAATTTATTTCCAGACCCCATTCAGTTCAACTTTTTTGAACGCTGTGCAAATCGTCTCTGAGAATATTCGCAATCTCTATAGTTTTTTATTCCCTTATAAATTTCTCTAGACACGTTTAAATACCATATTCAAGTGAGAAGCGTCGCATATGCGTATAACTTGAACACCAAGTCAAATTCTGGCTAGACCAGGAGTGCTGTCCTCTCAATGTTAAGAAGGCATTCTGAAAGACTAATCGGCTATGGAATTGGTGAACTGTAATTTTATTTCCGTCACATTCAAAAAATAAAATAAACAATTAGCTAATTAACGGTTTCGTGGAATTTTCTTTTTCACGTTCAGGGCTAAATATACTATCCACATATGATCTAGAAAATGTTCATGATTGGTCCGCGTAAACTTATTAATTTTCATTCCCCTAAAAATAATAGTTAAAATTTATTTTAATATACGTGAAAGTATGAGTTGAAAATGTATTCAATTTCATAAAGACTTGTGAGGAAATTAGTAGTTAGAGAGTCTATTTATTTTTAATAAAGGTCTGGGTGCTACTGTTACACTGCCATATTGGAAATAATATATGTTGCCAGTTTTTAATAAGTTGTAATATAAGTAGCATAAGTAATTGTGGCAGACAAAACTACGGATTCGGAGGCATCATTGGCGAACATTATACGTTGATGGAAGATCTCCAGCATTATTATTTAATTAAAGATAGATTATGGATAGATATGGCTGTTAACTTTCGCGAGATTATGATATTTGCTAGTTGCTGAATCTATCACTGAAGTAGTTTTGGAATGAAAGAAAACAAATAATTCTAAGGATGGATACTGCGGATATACGAGTAGGATATACCTGTATAATCAAGGAAGTTATTTTCTTATCTAACGAGAAACGTAATTGCAAGAAAGAGGAATTAGAGGAATTAAATACTTTTAATTAATGTGAATATTTTCCTGATACTTTATTGACTTTTCCCTATATTCAGAATACGTATTCAGGAGGCATTGATGGTGGTGTCTCCAATTTAGTTTCGATTTCGTAGGATCAACCTAAGTAAGAGATAAAAACATCGACAAAGATACGCTATCTAGGCATATCAAATTCAACAACCTAGACAACCACGAAGTCCATGTTCGTACACATTCATAATTTCGAAATATTAATGCGATATCAATATTTGCTTTCCAATCAATATTCTCAGCCACTCCACTGAACGTATGTCAAACGGGTATCCTCTCTCTTGAGGTGGGGAGGAAAGGCAGGAACCGAGAATGAAAGGCTCCCTGAGTAAACGAAGGGAAAGGGAAGCAAAAACTGGACGAGCGAAGCTGGAGAAAAAAAAAGGAATGAAAAATCGAGGGAAAAGGAAAGAGGAGGCTGGGAAGCACTTGAGGACGTAAGGGACAGCATGTGAGGAGAGAGGGAGGTAGAGTGGGAGGGGAGTGTAGGATTGGGAGAAAGGGAGAAGGGATAGGGGATGGGGAAGGGAGTGGACGCAGGCAGGCTACTACTGGTTGGGGGTGTGAGGGAAGAACACCTTCTACCCCACACCCAGAGGCTTCCTCCTCCACCCGACTGACCGGACCCCTTCCCCATACAATCCAACCTCTTGGGTATGGAGAGAGGGAGAGAGAGAGAGGGAAGGGTGGGGAAATATAAAACATTTTCTCCAGGGAAGTATTTTTCAGGGCAGTGAGGAAGGGGACGGACGGAGAATTTCTCCCTTTTTCCCTCTCTCTCCCTCTCTCTCTCCTGGTGTTCCATTTCTTTTTCTTCCTTTATGTTTTATTTTTTCATTTTATTTCATCGGTGTCCGGCGGTCACGTGGTTCTCCAGGGGCCGGTCGCGATTGGCTAAGGGGCGTTGTCCAATGGGGCAGTCCGGCCGACGACTCTTGATTTGATTTCCGATGGCCGCGGGGGGTAAAGAGGTAGGGCGGGGGCTGTGAGCGGAGTGTGAGGGGATCGGGCGGAGGATGGGGGCGGAGGTTTGGGGAGGCCGGGCGGGTAGGGGGAGGGTGCGGGCGGCGGGGGAGGGGCTGGGCGGGGGGCAGGAAAGGAAGCGGAGGGGGTTGAGGCAAAAGAAAACCCTGCGGCTTTGTCCCCACGTTCCCCTCAACCGTCAACCCCCCTTGCCCATTCGATCCGATCCTAAGAATCAGTGACAATGGCATTCCTTCGGGGCGGACCACTCCTCGCGGTAGCTTCCTCAACGTCACACCTTGCGATGGGAAAAATTACTGCATCATCACAGTTTACACCGTAATGGTGATTGGTCGTCACCGCTGCGGTCATCCAGGGGTCATTAGGTGGCCTCGTTGTGGTCGTCTCGGGAACTTTGGTATCGGGCATTTGTGATCGTGATGGCCTAGCCTTCGCCGCCGAACTTCGGCGGTAATCTCGATCAATAACCCTGATCAAATCACTGTTCAAAAAAGTTTATCCTCTACCGTCGAAAAAAGTTTATTGAGGCTTATCTTCGGTAATAAAGATAAACAGGTTAATCAATTTTGAATCGAAATAATTTTGGTTCACCAACATTTTAGACTATGACTATTGCGTACTAACTGGTCTTCATATGGTTTGGTAATGGTATCGACGAGAGAATTGCGATGCATACAGAGTTAGTCGAAAGAGGAAGAGAGTGAACTGAATACTTTATCATCAAATGAAACTTGAACTTTGTGTACGCTCTGATTTTAAGTTTAATTTATTTAAGATACATTTCATTGCGAAACACATTGGCTATGCCACCCATCCATCGGTTATATGAAACACGATCCTTATACATCTGTGATGTGCCTTCATTAACTGAAGAATATGAAATATTGATGAAGAAATGAAAGGCAAGATTATGAAATTCCGTCTTTTAATCAGCTACTCAGTTCATATTGTCATTTGTTATTTGCATTTTAAAGCACACGCTGAAGAGAGAGGAAACCCAGATGTTAATGGCCTTTTGTTGGCCATTGGAATACGGCAGCGATAGAAGATATCAATGAGTTTCCATATTAAGTAACGTCAGGCGCGTAAAAATTTCAAGTACCGAGTCCTTGGTGAATTTTTTTGCAGGCGCCGAATGCGCACTGGACTGAAACTCCAATCAAACCAGATGACCTCTGCGAAAGACGCTCCGATGATGATAAACCGGGGCGCACTCCTCCTCAGTCATCCGCGACACGTACTACACGCACGCCCCCGAAGCATTGTCCCGCTCTTTTCAAGCCCAAAAAAAAGTCTAACTCTACTTTCGCCCCATATCGCTCGGTCTTACAGCTCCCTCCCCCTGCTCTCCTTCCCCCCTCACCCGCTCGCCCTCGCCGCTACTCCCCACGCACACCGTTCCCCTCGCAGCCTAACCGCTCGCTCCTTCAGTCCAACGGGCGATCCGCGCTCCACCTACGCTCCGTGTCCACTTCGCCCCTCCCCTCCCGTCGCCCTCGGGAACCACTTCTCCTCCCCTGTCCCACCCCACCTCCATCCTCCCACACCTCCTCCCCCTCACTCCCTTGACCTCCCCATCCATGCAAGTCTTCGGCAGCTTATCGATTTTCGGAGCCAGGTCTGTCATTTCCTTCCGCCCCTACTGCCAAAGCCCTTGCTCCCTCCCCTCACCCCAACCTCCTCCCTTCCTCTTCATCCCACCCTACACCATTCCTTGGCCAGGGACCCCCTTTCCTCCCCCGCTCCGGTCTCACCACACACACACGTCCTATTCCAACTTCGAAACACCCTCCGGTCGTCCCCCCGGTCTGACGGACCGAGTCTCCCCCCTCCCCTCGTATTTTCTTGATATTTCCCCCCTCCCCCGCACTCGCGCTTTCCGCTGCGGCCTCCGAGGTGTGGTAGGGCGTCCGAGGGACAGGGGTAGGGGTGGTGGGAGGAAGGTTTGCCTCACAAGGGGAGTTACTCGGAGGGAGTGATGGGGAGTGACATCCTTGGGCAGCACGTCGGGAGGTTATATGTACTTAGGTTATCGTAATTCGTCACGGTTTGCTATTCATTCATGCTCCGAATGTTTACGTCAATTTGACATTTTTATAATTCATTACGTGTTTTATCAATATCCTTTTCCCCTTGATTAAGATTCAGAATGGCGGGAACCGTTGAAATTTGTAAAGTTTTTAGCGACAGACCCACTTCTATCACCTTAGTCTAAGGTTCTCAGAGCACATAACGACGTACTTTCATTATTATGTATAGCATGACAGAATACCACAACGGTTTTGTAATTCTTTCAATAAACTTGTCTTTAAATTAACTCCTCTTTCAATAAACTTGTAATATTTGAAACGCGAACCAAATTGAAGTAAAAAAATCCCAAGCTACCTGAACAAATAAATATTAATCGCACTTCTTCATATTTAATTATAGTGTTAAATTCAGCTAATGAACCGTATCGCTTACTCACCTATTCCGATATTCCAATTATTGTATATTCTTCGACCGCATTCAAACCCACATTAAACAAGCTTTCATAGCAATACATTTTCTAGAGTTTATACCCTAAAATTATAACTCTTTTCCAAAAATTGCCATTTGCTATAAATCTCTTCAAGTATCATATACCGTGTTCTTATTCAATAAATAACGTAAAAAATAATTAACACGAAAACACAGGAGTATTATGAGCAAAAGGATAAAATATTATGCCACCTTCTTCTTCTTGGAAAATACTTTTACGGTAATGCACGTGATTTAATTTTAAATCACATCATTTTTATCGTTCTTGTTTAAATTTGCAGCTGAAATATATATACTGTAATCTCCTTTTTCAATAATTTATAACTTGAAAATAAAAATTACGGAAAAATTTTCTTTGTTAATGTAGCGGAATCACCATTGTTAATTTATCCATTAACTCCTTTGACAGAAAATTTTACCTTTCACCCCAAAGGGCGTTTTAGAAACTAACAAGTTGCCCCCTTTGGTACTCTTTTCGTTCTAATGGCAAGAGCTATGATAGCAAACATAGGAAAACTATGGAATACAGGAATATATGGAAAGGAAAATATGGAACACCTGTATTTTACAAAATGCAGTTTTTAAAGGATACCATTATCATATTAATTACCATTTAATATAAAATTTTATATCTTAAAGTTTTGTTTGATATGTTAATTTATAGTTTATTCGTTGTAATTTTGATCAAAATAAACTAAAAAACATTTACGAATGCATGCCCTTTACAAAGTTCAACAGTATATCAAATGGATAAATGGAGTTGTACTCACCAAAATGCGCAAGTATCTATTCATCAATACGTGTTTTCCTCGTTACAACTTCTTCCCTAAGCTTGGTCATCCATTGACCTGAAATATGGGTGTGATAATGGTAAATTAATAAAATTTGCTTGTGGCCGAACGTATTTAAGCAAAAAAATGAAACAGCGGAATTTTACCATATTCTCTATTATTTCCCAATTTTCATTTCTATTTCGTATTGCTGTGGAACCAGTTATCTATTACAAGATTGATGGAGTGACAGGTAGCAAACCTTTGAGAAGACTTCAAATAATTTTTTTAGAAGAGACGGTAACAATTGTGTGAAACTTAAAAATAATTATGCATTAATAAAAAATCTGCGCGATTTTTATATCGTTTTCAGAAGCTGAATCCAGATTGATCTGTATATAAAACGATGAAAAAGATGATTTTTAGTTGAAAATACTTAAACAACCGTGAAAATTGCCCTAAACTTTACAGGATGCTTGATATATCGGCACTTATATACACCACCTTACGCATAAAATAAGATGTCGATAGTTCATTATTAATTCATAAATATTTCATTACGATTTTCAAAGTATTATTCATTTTATTTCTGAGCGCCCTCTCTACCACATACTGTTCTATTAGATTAGGACTAATAGAACATGTTCTTAATATTTAATATAGACAATATTTTTCATAATTGCTCTCCAAATACTGATATTTTGCTATCGTATATTTATACTTGATGGACTGTTTTGATATAAATGATACTCAAGTTAAACTGGAAGATATAAGAAAATTTTGAAAGTATGGAAGGCTATATTCCGTATATTTTTTAAAATTTCATTTCGTGGGAAATCCAAGAACATTAGTATCTAAGTACAACCTGAGATTCAATTAGCGATCAAAGATGTTTTCGGTCACAATAGTAATTAGTATGTTTTCTCTTGAGGCAATTTCATGGAGTTCTTGTCATGAATTTCAAAATCGGAACACGGGTAAACATGGCGCATAGGTTTTCATTTGCAGGAGTTACCTTTTCCCCTAATTGGAGCCTGTTCGCCGATTTTTCACCGTTCGAAATTTCCCTGTATACGTTTACCAAGAACCAAAAGTTCTCGGGCCGTCACCGCGGAAAATATACGTCGCTTTAAAATTGGATTGAAGCTTAAATTAAATGCTTTCATCGCTCAGAAATGTTTTTTAAACCAATGAAGCACAATGAAAATACCATCCTAACGAAGAAATAAAAGAGAATCCATTTTTTCAATTACATCCGAAGAGCGAATAAATTTTTAATTTTTATTTCTAATCGAATGATAATTGCATTTAACTCTCTTAACATTTGGGCAATGTATTTGCTTGGAATGTAAAATTCTTGTTTTTCTACTGTAATTGAAATTTTTAAAACGCCGAATAATAAAAAAGAAGTTTCCACGAAATAAATTCACCTGCACAAAAATAAAGCGTATGAAATAATTAACGTGTTTTCAACCGAGTTAAATTCGCTCATGGGTGAGTAAAAATACCCATCTCTTTGCAAGCGTTTTCATTTTTGAATTAGCTTTGTTTAGTACTGAGTGCCCAATTTGTTCTGGCAAAGCGTTCATTGGAATTACTCATAAAATATGGATATTGGTTTTTTGGAAGCAGAGAGAAAATACCAAAAAAATATTTAATAAATTGAACTGTAATGGTTCAACCGATGATTTATAATTCGCTCCATCGATATTTTCTGCTGATAAAATATGACTAAAAAAAGGTTTAAACGGGTAAAATGAAGTAGTTTGGTAAGATAATGCATAATAGTTTTGAAATCTAATGTTATTTATAATGGCATTAGGCGGAAATTTCAAGGTTATCTTCTCTCGTAATGTCTGATAAAACTTATACAACCTGGTATTCCATCAGCTGAAGACATTTTCCAAAAATATGCAACAAGAGTATTTCTGTAAACTGATTTTTTGGCAACCAGCATTTTATTTTCATAAAATATATTTGAAATGTACGCTGTTACTTTTAACGGTAAAAATTGCCTCGTATCTGACAATATTTCCAAAAATATTTAAATATGATACACGATTAATATTGATGCGAAATTGGAGACCTTACGAAAAGTTCATTTCATTGCGACGCTATTTTATTTGACCACCCATAGATTTCTCAATGAAAATATTAAATGCCATTATCGGCAAATAATAGTGTTCCTTAAACCTATATTTTTTGTTTTGGGAAAAAAATTGGCTTGAACAGTATTGATAACCTTGGACTTAAAAGAGTACGATCCTCCTGAGGAATTAGACCCAATTCCGGGAAAAAAATTACAATGTTAGAATAAAATGACTGAAACGTTCACTAGACTACCAACACTAACAGGGCAGGATTTACCCAGTCACATTTAATATTTACCAATGTCATCGCTCAAAAGGAAGCCAGGTATCTAAGTAAAAATTGATATCTTCAGAGAAAAATACGTTTAGGCCTTTATATTCATATAAAGAATGAGTTATTTCGTCAAATCGTGAAATCTCAATGCAGTTTCATTCAATGGAATGCCAAGTAGAGCAAGAGTTGCCCAATTTTCCAGGAAAGGAGGCTTCCTGAAAATTGTTTTGAGGATTAGTTTTGTATGATTGCCAATGAAAGAATGTCTGTTATGGAGGAGTTTGGGAGAGAGCAATGAAGAGTGTATGTAGACAGGAGGAAACTAATAAAATTTTAAGGTAAATTCATCTTCAAAACATTATTTCCAGGAATTTATGGAGAGTTATTTATCGGCTAGTTTTGGGATAGATTGATAAACGTCTTTATTCGGGCGAAATTGAGACCAAAAAGTCCCTTCTTCCATTTCACCCTTGGTCTAATAAATAGCAACAACAATATATATATATACATATATATATTTATTTATTTATTTATATTTTATAATAAACACAAGAAATAATTTTGTGGGAAAAACCTAAGGAGTTCAGCTATGAAGACGTAAAATTCAAGGCAGGAAAACACCATAAAGAAGGGGGCTAAACCATGCAAGAGAGTAAAAAATTTAAAAACATAATAATGATAATAAAATAGTAATAAGAATAAGGTACAATAAATACATAATAAAGATAGGAGTTGTAGTTCAAAATGTCTGTAACACGAACTTCAACATTTTTTTTCAAAAAGCCATATGTGTAAAATCTCAGTTTAACAAAACTGAATTTAAAATATATATTTTTCCTATGATTTATAAATTCTTAAATCCAGTATCTAAGTTCGTATCCGTTTCCCTATTAATATTATTAGATTTATATTTGGAAAATTACCATTTGTATCTGTGTAAAACTTCGTTCTTTTCTTTATATACGAGGGCCTATTTAAAGGTAAGGTCTGCTATTTCTTTTCATGGACAATTAAGTTTATTCTGAACTTTGCGTTCATCATTGGAATGGTTGGGCATTTAGCTATTTTTCTACATAATCGACTTAACGATCAATCACTTTCTGCATCCTTGTAAACAGCTTTGTAATACCGGCTTCGTACCTTTCTCCCGCCGCGCCGCGAAGCCAACTGACCACTAACAGTTTGTTCGTCGCAATAGCTCGTATTAGTATTTAATCTTTTGTTACGCTGTCCAAATATAAGTAATATTCAATATAATAGTTTTCTCTTTATTTAATAAAAGATTGCTAACAATTTCATCTTTATTGTTCTTTATTTTGAAATCGGATAATTATTATAATCAATTTACAAAATCAACCAAGAATCCGGAAACTATCGATATTCTTGAAGGAAATATTTAGTCTGGCTCGCTCTTTTTTTTGGCGGAGACAAAAAGTAAACGTGAAACGTGGGTGCACCGGACAAACCTTCGCAACAAATGGGGACTCCTCTCCCGCGGTGCAAGTTTTAAGAAACAAAAAAATAGGAGGCAGAAGGCAGTCAGGGTGAGGGGAGAGGGAAGGAGAGAGAAAAAAAGGCAGCAGCGTAGGGCTCCTCCGATTGATGATGGAGGGAAAACAACCGGAGCAAATAGACCATAGCAGTCACACACAGGCAATCACAACTCAAAGTCTCCTTTCCTTCTCCCTCCCTCCGCTTCTTCGCAGTCCCCCTCCCTCAATCCCCCTTCCCCTCGGGCTCCCCCCCTCCAAGTCCACACCCGCGCCACCCAACCCACCACACACCCGCACTCATCCACACGTGCACACACCTTCTCTTAGCCCTCCACCAAACACAAAAAAAAGGGATACGCTCCCGCCCGAAACGAAACTTGCCTTTCTTTTTCCCGCTCTCCTTCTCTCAACCCCTCCTTACTCCCCACATCCCTCAACCTCCGTCTCTTCGATCTCTCCTCCTCAACAACCCGGACCGGCCATGCATTACGCCAGACGTTGGACAAATTCTCAGGTTCCTGCCGTGGACAGTGTCATCCATCGCCCCGGTTCCAGAGCAACGGAGGAGTGCCCGTTCCCACCCCTTTCTCCTGCACCCTTCCCTCATACTCCCCACCACCTCATCCTACCCTCCGCCTGACTTAACGTCCACATTTTCCCTCTTCCTCCTCCGGCACACCAAAATCCTCCCCCGATATCCTCCACATCCTCCTTTAACTTCGCAAACCCAGTAACTCCCACCTCCCTTCCACGCACCGACCAAAACTCCTAGTCCTTCACCTTCCTCAGAGTATGGCGGGAGCCTCTTCAAGGGCCGCTAATTCCCCCCACACAACAGCAGAGACAAAGCGTAAAACGCGTAGTTGGGCGTATATATGGTGCGGGCAGTGGAGGGGTGGGGTGGGATTGTCGTTCCGGGAAATAAAGGGGTCTTAGTCCCCTCCTTTCTCCTGTTCCCCCCTTACCGGGGCCTATCTCGGAGTTTTGTGTGATGCGAGGGTGAAAGGGGCGCGTGTGGGAGGAGGAGGAAGAGGCTCTCGGTGCAGACCGGCCGTGGGTGCGGGAATTGGGAGCGGGGTCTCCGCAGGTTCAGAGCAGTTGGAGGCGAATAGCGCCTTTCGGCTTTTGGTTCAGGGTGCCACGGCCGAGTTGTGAGGCGGTGTCCGGAAGATTGGGGAGAGGGGGCATGAAATGGGTGTTGTGACTCCAGAAAGGTAGTGGGGAAGGAGAGAGAGAAATAATTGGAGGATAGCTCGAGGAAAGAAGACGAAGCGGGACCGAAGAAAGAGGGGAAGTGAGAAAATGGAAGGCTGGAAACCGGATGTCCGATGGATCGCTATTGCAGAAATTTTTAAGACAAAAAGGATTGGTTTCGGCATATTTGTTCCTGGAAATATTAGTAATTAATGAAAATACTTATGGCATACGTTTACTTTGTATGCTTTTGCCATCTGATCTTATGGCAATTGTAGCATTGCGTTCTTAGACAGTTTCATTGACGCCTATAATAGTAATGGAATTATTATTTGAGGTTCAATTCCTAAGTTAACATAGTTTTGAATGGCTTAAAGATTACAATTCTTTGCCAAACCGTGGTATTATGCTGAAGAGAATTATCGGTGGAGATTAAGGAATGTTACAATGAGTGTTTGAAGAGCTTTCTTCAATGCTACGAAAGTATTTTCATTTTAAAGCAAATAAAGAAGCCCATGGACCTCGCAGTGAAAATATTTACCTGTGGACTACAGACTGCAATAAAGACGGAGGAGAGGGTATGATAAGTGTTCGGATGCAGTTACTAGTGTAAACAGACTAGAATATATCATATAGATTGCAAAGTGGAAGCCTCTCTAGAATAGTTCTAGAAATAGCAGAGAGGTACGCTCTAGTGTGATATGACAGAAGTGAAAAATTATAGGAGTTCAGGGAACTGAATAAATTCGTTTAAAATGAACAATTTACTAGACTGGTCATTCATTCATCTCCCTTGATTCTAATGAAGACAATGAAGAGAAGAGGGGTCATTAGGGGTTTGCAGCATAGTTATTTTTCAATCGATAAACTTAATTTGATATTTCTCAACAATTTTCTATTCTTTCAGTGTTCTTAGCCCTCTATCAGAAGTGTTTTTTCTTCTTCATTAATAAATCGCCTATGAAGTAATAAATATGTTGCGGAAAAACTGAAAAGAGAACTTATTAGCAGAATCTGGTGATGTACAAAGAAAATAATTCATTCTAAAATACACCAAATTTCTTCTTCGTCCGAAATATCCACTATTAATATACCTCCGTAATTATCCAAGTACTCTAAAAAAACGAATTATTTTTTACTTCCAATCGGTGGTAGAGAATCCCTTCATACGGGCTCGTATAGCATTACTAGGGAGAACAGCATATGCTGTTCTCCCTAGAAAACAAGCTACAATGTGTAGCATACTTACTTGTATAAGTATGGGAATTTAATGTGTGTGGACGTAGGACATATGTCTCCATTTACTCCTATGGTCTTACCACCTCCATGACAAATGTGAATTTTGGCGGAGCTTTGTTCCACAGTTCGGCACCACTATACGGATAAAGTGAGCATGCCTATGATGATATTCCTAGCAAATGTCTTGTGTGCTGGGATGGGGTGGGTTCATCACATAATACTCTTCCTTTTAAAAATGTGGACCCTACTTTGATTACTGAATGGCATGTATTCCGTATGAAGAATCATATGACTGCTTTTAGTGTACCTAGTCCAGTCTATTTGCAACTAATACATGAAACTGTATGGCTAATTTACAATATCTAATTTATATCAGCAATTTTAAATCTCGTTTTTTCCACATTGGCTACATAATATTTTTAATTATTTGCATATTTTTAAATGGCTACCCAAATATGAAAAATGTAAAATCTTGTCGCGGTTCATATAAATATAATTTAAATTAGTATTCAGAATGGTATGAACTTATTATTTCTATTTTCCCTCGAATTCCGTAATCATATTCCTACATGTATCTTTATTCCTAACCGCATTTCCTGATCGAAAGGTTCTCTCTTCTCCTCCTGATGTGAGGCAATAGAATTCACGTTGCAAATGATCGAAAAATCCCTCGAAAATATTCCCCTATAAATCCCGGCGTACTTCGCATGAGTATTCATCCTTGAAGCACCAAGATGAAATATAAAAATTGCGTACGACGTCCTAGGTCCGAAGGCTCTCTCTGATATAAGAGAAAAAACTCCCTCCATCAATAGAATGCGTGCGTAGGGAGAGGAGAGGAATTGCTCGAGAAAAACTTCTGGGGCAGGAGAGGTGAGGTGGGAGGGAGGGAAGGAGACTAAACCTTCGCAAGAAAATGGAATTTAGGAAAGGAGAGGGAGAAAGGGGTGGGAGGGAAGTGGTGGTGAGGAGTATCAGGATAGCATGTAGATGGAGGGCAATCCTTGACCGTAGATATTCCTCGAGGAGGAAGAACGAGGGACTATGGGGGGGGGGTACAGAAGAGAGCGACTTAAGGGCTAGCGGGGTCTTATAAGAAGGCCGAGGGATGGCTGCAGGGGAAGGGTGAGGGAGGCGAGAGAGAGGGCAGAGAGGAGGGGTCGGAGGGGCAGCCTAGAGGTTCCGGTAGAAGGAAGATTGAATTCCGTCGGAGAAAAATGACCAGCGTCCAAGAAAGCGTGCGGAGATGGAAAAGGGATGAGGAGAGGGTGTGGGGTGAGGTGGGAAGGCTGCAGGGGAAGGAGGTTTTCAGGGGGTTTTGGGACCCGGGTGTGTAACCGAGAGGTGGAGAGGGCGAAGAGGGAAGACAAAGGAGATTTTGTGAGTCTATGCGTGTGTGAGTGTGCTAGAGTGCGGGTATGTGCGTGTGCGTTTCTTTGTGTGTGTGTGTGTGCGCGCGCTAGCCCAACATCCACAGTCCAAAGGCGGGCGAAGAAAGGTAGGGAAGGATGTGGATTTGCCGGAAGAAGGGGTGGGAATGGGAGGGGGGCGCTGCCCTGGATGAGAGGAGCCGGGAGGCTGAAGAACTAATCAAACTTTTACATGCCCCTCGCTCTCTCCCCATCTCTCGAAAACCACCCTCAAGCCCCCGCATCCTCTCCTGCCATCCTCCTCGCCGTCCTCAAAACGCCACCAGCCCACCCCGCCGTCCCCCTTCCACCCCCAACCCCCTGCGTCACCCTGCGTCTCCACTCTCACTGCTCACCGCTCACCTCTTCCGGCGATCCTCCCCCAACCACTCCAACGGTGACGGACTCACCTCCTCCCCCCACCGAGCCCAAAAATCTCTCCTCCAGCGTGCCTCGCGCGCGCGAGCCGGAGAATGATGGGGCGTGGAGTTGTAATGGCCGTTGTGGGATGCGAAAGGTGTGCAAAGTGGTTTCGGAATATCCCGTTCCTGGGGATGGAGGAGGGCGGGTGGAAGGGGAGCGGAGGAATGGTGGGGGTGGAGTGGGGGGTGGGAGTTTCTCGAAAAGTGTGGGTGGGTGGTTGGGAAGAAGGGCGGGAAGATGGAGAGCACGTGAGGCTCTCCCGTTCGCAGGGAAGAAAGGGGGAGGGGGAAAGATTCGTGAGGGAGCAGACGTACATGCGATCGCTTCCTTTCTTTATTAAATTTGGTTTTTATTGAATTTCCTTCCCCTCTCTCTCTCTCATTCCCCATCCATTTCTCTCTTTCCCTCCCCACGTCGCCTACTGCCGGTAGCGCAAGCTATGGACAAAATGTATCCCTATTTCATTCATGTACGAGCCGCCATGTACGCGGGGCTAAATCTGCCGCAAAGCAGCTCCACGGCATAACTGCTCCTTTAATTAAGAGTGCCGCATACGTGGTTTCAGTGTGCAGGGGAAGATCTCTAAGTGTTTATAAACTGCTCCTCAACATCAAGAGTTCACCGCAAAGTACTGAACAATACAAATCATGCTAACTCAAGAAGATCAAATACGGAGAGAAATGTCCCCAAACCACAGAATTAACAAATATATATTAGATTAGATGATTGAAATTAAATGGTAAAATATAAAAGGTAAAGGTGTATAAGGTATAAAGGGGTGTAAACGTATGAAGGTAAAACGTTGTTTTCAAAATTATATAAGTTATTTAACTATTATTTCGATTCGATTTGGAAATATTACATTTAAAAGAAAAAATAATTACCTCTAAAAATAATTAGGCACAAAAATGTTTCACTGATAAAACACAATTCGACGTTTCTCTCGCATATGGAGCAAATTGGCATTTGGACAGCAACCCTTATGTCAATCATGGTTATAAATAACGATCCGGTTTGAATCCTTGGTTGAAAACATCTAGAAGGAAGCATACTTTAACAATACAAATAGGGATTCGAAGAAAAATGTCTCATCTTTGCGACTCGTATCTTTTGTTCATTTTATGACATTGTTTTAAAGTATAAGTATTAAAAATGATGAAGATAATTTATAATATTCTTACAGTTACCTTTCCATTTCGTTTGCCTGAAATACATCAATTGCAAAGCTACTGTAAAAAATGTTTCATTTGTATACAGACGTTCTAAAGATTTTCCGATAGTCTAGCGAATTAAACATGCAAGTAGTTCGCCAATTCAGTAATTTTCACTGTTAAAGAATTAACTACAAGTAGGTGGTCTCGAATTTTCATCAGGATCTTACGGAACTCAATTACAAGCCCTAAACATTTCTCCATTCGTCTTTTCTGAATATTTTACCTCGGAGGTTTGCCCAAATGAATTCTCTCCATTAAAAATATCAATGTAACTTTAATTAAAGGATGCTGGAACAAATTGATGAAAAACACGTTTTTTGTATAATTTCTAAGAGCTACTAAAGTATTGTTTTATCGCTTTTCAATGCACGGATATGTGTAAACTTCACAGGCTACTGTTTTGTCGTCTACTCATCTTAGCATAAAGTGACAAGAATATGACTGTTTTCGTCATTGGTGATTGTGTGCTCACGTCCTCACCGACTAATCTAGAGGACGCGGGTTCGCTTTATGCCAATGAGTTTTGTCTCCATCATTTTGGCTGTTTTTTTCCTTGTCTTTACCGTAATTAAATGTTTATCATCGGATGCTAATCATAAAAATTATATATTTCCGGAAATTTGTTAAATAAAGAAATAGAAATGATAAGTAGACACGCACGCTGAAATGGAATATAGTTCTCATGACGGAAAGATAGGAGGTAGAACACGAAAAAATGGCCAAAAGATTTAGTTTTACCAAGATTTTGAGTTTCCATTCGAAATTTCAGTACCTTCATGCTTCCTTCACTCGTGAACTTTGCTGATGTCATGTTTTTAATGAAGAGAATTTCTACGAACACTCTAAGCAGTGAAATGTAAAATTATGATTAATACCTTATAAATTAACCTCTAAATAACTTGAAAAGAGGATCCAAACGATTCATTTTACCTCTTTACAAATTTAACTACTGCTATATGAATTCGTGGTCAGCCTTCATTTCCGGTCATACGTTATTCATTCCTGACGGCATAGCTCCTTTCGATGATTTTATTTTTCCTCTGCAGCTTCTCACGCGTCGGGTGTTATACCGTGCTTCCTTCCTCGCCTTCCCCTTCCCGCCTTCTCTCGCGCTCCTCACGCCGCGTTCCCCACCGCATGCGTCTTCGCCTCCACTCTCTTCTACCTCCCCTTTCTCCTCCTCCCCTCTCCACACCCCCTTTTCTCCTACCACTCCTTCGCTCACTCCCTCCCTCTCCCCTCTCTCCGCTTATTCACATTCCGACCAACTACTATGGTTAACTCGCGTGAAATTTACACCCGCGGCAATGCAGGGGAAAACTTTTTAGCCACCCGAAAACCCAATTAAGATTTGTCTTTTTTTCCCCCCTCTCTCCGGTGTTGTACGCCAGAGCCGTATGAATTATTTGCTCCGCGTAAAGCAAACTTTAGCTCGCGGGAAGGATAATCTTCGTTGGGGAGAAATAAAAAGGGCGGCCGCGACAAGGAATAACGTTCCTATGGCGTCTGCACTGGCAAATAAAGTTCTAATGCAGTTAAACCAGCGCTGATGCGTTTCATTATTTCCTGAATCAATCGCGCCCCCGTGCTTTCACATGCGATTTCGTATACAATCCTGCATGAAGCTTGCTCCAAAAGGAAATGTGGTATTATTTGAAGAATTAATTTTTTCTCGTCTTGCTGACATGTGTTTTAGTGTTTTCCCGTATATTGTGCGTTAAATTCACTGTATTTTGATTTCAACGGTTTTTGGATAATTTAAATGCGTTGAGTTTTTCAATCAAACTGCTGCTCTTTCAATGAAACTCGAGTAGCCCATAATTAATAGTAATTAGGGTATTTAATCTAAGTTGAAACTACTTCAGTTCTTTTAATCATAACGGACACCGTATTGATTTTAGATGCAGGACATCTTAAAAGGGCGAAACTTTCATTTAAAAGGAATAAATACTAATTTGATGAGTTTTATCACCCTCAGAGGAATTTTTTCACCCTATTCATTTTCTTTATCATCATTTTCGCCTTGCCATTGGTTACACCCTTGCGTTAGTCAGTGTGGCCATCGTTTGCAGCTATAAAATATCGCTGAATAATTCTATTACAATTGATAGATAGTAAATAATGAGTAAATGATATACGTAAGGTGACTTGTGAAATGAACTATTTCATTATTGTAGGCATAACCTAATTTTCCTTATCGTTTGATTACACTTCATTGTTTCTGATTCTTGAAGGCTTGTAGCCACTGACTGCCCTGGCTAACAAGAAACCCTGAATGAATCAAGGAGTCTGGAGTTTTGGTAGATGTAAATAGTGTATTCCCCTTAAAAACTTCACATCTTGTATGAATAATGGTAAAAGATGAGCTCATTCGATTCTAATTTGCTAGAGCATTTGATTAGCAAGTCTGTTATATAAACATTTTGTTGAAAATACAAAAGTTCTAACAATTTAGTTAATTATTAACATATTGAAAAACAAAAGAAACTTAAGAGTGCAAACAACTTAAAATGTTCGTCAATTACCTTTTATGAGTCATTTGTTAGTCCTAACAGGGTGGCTAAACAGAGATGGGAACCATTACGGGACGACGCGTCGTAACTATCTTGAAATGTGAGGTCGGAGGTCGTCAATGCATGGACAATAAATAAAATCCACTGTTCCGTTCGACTTGTGAAAAAAACTCGTCCATTTTTCTCTGTGCCTGTTTTAATGGATTTAGAACAATTTTCTTGTCTTAAGGATCGCAAATAACACTTGCGTAAGAGCGCAAAGAATGACGATATCTAAAGTACGGACCATAATACATTAAAATGATTCATATTGTACGAGACGGCATGCGCTGAGCGCTAAGGGCACTCAAAGTGCAATGAGTAACGTAACAGAAGCGAAGATCTGACAACGAGAGCGGGAAGGATGAGGAGGGAGGAGGGAAGGGAAGGGAATAGGGAGCGCAAGGGGTGAGTTTCGCGAGCCGAGGACAAAGGGAAGGATGAAGCACTTCCGGTAAACAGATCACGTGGTGAGAAGGATATCGTCCCTCTTCCTTCACCCCAGCCCTCCCCCTCAAAGAAGGGCCCTCCCCAAATCCTTTTTCCTCTCCCACCCCACCCATCCCGCACACACCTCGGGAAGCCTCCACTCCGCCTCCTCCTCCCCTCCCCGCCCACCCACCCAACCTCGCCGCCGTAATATCATCCTCCCCCACCTTCCCCGTTGCTTCTCAAGTCGACTGCCTCGCCTCCCCCGACCCTCACCTCATCTGCGCTCTGTTTATCTTCATCCAGCGCCAAGGAAAACAAGGCGGGTTATAGGCCGGGGGGTGGGGAAGGTTTCGGGGGGGAGCGGGGTTGATTGTGTGTGCGTGTGTGTCTGTGTGTGTGCGCTTGGGAAGGTGGGGGTGGGGTTTTCGTTGGAAGGGTGGTAGAGCGAGGGGGTGGAGGAGTGTGTTGGCGTCGGCGTCAGGATGGATGGAGTTGCCGCGGAAACGAGAGGGGGCGGAGGAGAGCATTGGGTGGAGAGAATGCGAGGGTTGGGGGGTGACGTTAAGTTTCCACTAGCGGGGGTGGATGGAGTGGGTTGGCGAGGGTGAAGAGGAGAGGAGGTTGTGCAGGGGTATCGGGAGCATCTCTCACGGCACCTGAGGTGCTACCCTTTTCAACCACTTCCCTTCCTTCCCCGGCCCCTTGAAATTTCTCCTCCCCTGCTTGCCCTCCCTTCGCACTCCCCCTTCTCTCCTCTCCCTCATTCCGCCCCTCGTCCCCACCCACCCACGGCACGGCCTCTCCACGCTCGCACCCCTTTCATCCGCCGTCTCTTCCCCGCCCCTTCCCCATTCCTCGAAATTCTTAAGGCTCATAAAATCTCCTCTTCCCCTATCCCCTTCACTTCACACCCTCCCTCCCCATCGCCGCCCCCCACCTCACCGTTTCATGGCCTTCCCCGAGCGGGCAACTCTAAAACGACCATTTTAAAGTTGACACTTCACGGCTGGTCTTGTAGAGCCGATTTTCATACTCTACGTTTCACGATGGCCTGTCATGATCGGAATCACAACGAGACAGTTCCTAGCTGCGAGAGGCTATAAGAGACGATAAATATGATTGAGCTTTACAAATTCATGATTTAAGTCCCTTTGTTCCCTCTTTTTCGGGAGCGTATACATATGCAATACAGTTTAGTGATACCATAGTGCAGTAATCTACTAGCGTGATAATTCACGTGAAGTTAAATTGTAATGAGAGCTAATTATTTTTAGGATTTGACGTTGCTTGGAATATTGAACCGTGGAGAAAACATAAAAGTCATACACTAAGAGTATATGATTGATGGTTGAATACACTGCACTGAATTATGGTATGATAATGGCATCCCATTCACTCTTGAAAATCACCTGCAATTTTCTGTGGAACGTCATGAGAAAATTTCCATTAACTTCTGCGACATATTTTTAATGATTGGTATAAAGTATGCATTTTCATGATATTCTATAGTATATTTTCAGTAGAACAAGAAGGTGATTTGGCACTAATTGCTGTCCATCAAGTTACTGCTTGACCCTTCAGATTATTTCTTTTGGAAGTTCTACGCTTAAACACATACGTGCCATGTGGTTAAGAGTTCTTAACAAAATTTAAACATCCTTTACATTATTCTCACATCAAATGCACATGCATATCCAATTATGTCTTTCCGTATTTTATAGAACATGATTTTTATACAAGTTTTTCGGATATTAATTTAACATTAACGCGATCGAACACATCCAGGAGTGTTGATAAGAGTCCAGGTAATGTTATTTCCACGAGTGGCTACCACTATGGTCATTGAATAATTATAAAAAGACGTTATAATATTTATGATTTGTGGTCCTGTGAATTTATTTTGACGCATATAAATGCACAACCTCTACGGAAATCCAAATTCAACAATACCTATTGTAATATTAAATTTATACCGAGAAAAATTTTTATTTTTGCATCCATTGACTATTTGTTAAACTATATGAGTCAAGCTTTTGTAAAAAATAACATATTGTATTGTTTTTGTATCTGTGAGGCAATCGTCGGTTGCTTTAGTTTATCATAAATTTTCTTCGAGGACTACGTATGAAGTTTCCTACCATTGACACAATCCATTGTGTAATGTATATTAAAGGAATTGCAACTTGACCAAGGAGTTGGACAAAAGAATTTTGAATGCGGAAATGATTAAATATTTAGCAACAACGACAAGGGAAATGCACAGCAATTCATGGGAAACACGGTCTACTGACATGCAAATGTAGAAGATGATTCGCAATGAATTGAGTATTCGAGATTTAAACTGTAAAAGTATGTTTGTTCAATACTTTCCAGTTCTTCGTTTTTAAAGTACTTAACTGCGAATTTTACAGACAAAACGCCATTGCCCGAAAATTGGCAAGTAAAAAAAACAAGGAAATCAATTTTTCAAAATTTCAAGAACAAATGGAATTCATGGCTTGCCCCTGAATAAAATATTAGTCTGTGGATTACGTCAAGAATGAAGATACCCTATCTTTTGCCACCTGTCAAAAGAGAGCGATTTAGCAGATAGCTGTAATTGGTGCGGGATCTGATAGGTTTGTATTCATCATGGCGTTTATCCATTAGAGTTCTTAATGCCCACAGAGAAGGAGATATTCCCACTATTTTTGAGGAGGCAGCTAAAACAAAAATTGAAATATACCAAGTTTTGTTCGATCGTATATACGTAATCTGTCAAAAAATAGTAGGCATAATGTGTGCATATTTATTATATTTTCTCCAAATAAGCTCTAGTCTACGAGACTTCAGCCGGATAAATTGTCTTTTTTCCCTTCAATATATCCTTGTTAGTCTGCTTTATCCAATCTTTATTATAAGGTAACATACCGGTTAAGGTAGGATTTTGGATGGATACAACTACCAAATAAATATTTTGTGACTCACAAAACATACTGCAGTTCTACATCGGGTCCCTCTTCATCTCTGGGTACTTCCTTCCTCCCTTCATCCCGTCAAACATCCTTATCCTGTTTCTGCCCTTTCCTCGTTTGCCTTACATTCTTCCCTCTATTCCAGTCTTCAGCATTCCACGACCAATCAATACGCCCTTCATCCATATTTCCTGCCTCCATAGGATTTCTCCCAACAAACCCCTCTCGTCGTCAACCATTGCTAGTATTTCCTCATTTTTTTCCTTTGGGTCCATTTCACCTTCTCCATTCTTCTCCAAACCCACATTTCAAAATCCTCCAATCTCCTTCCTGATTCAATGACCACGTTTCCGCACCGTATAGCTACACTCCATATATAGTTTTTACCAGTCTTTTTTGACCTCCCTATTCAACGTCCCTGTCATCCACTCCCTCCTTGTGACAAGCCTCTTTGCCTAGCGCAATTCTTCTCCTTACGTCCCGACTACTTTGACAGTGTTGGTCAAAAACACTTCCGAGATACGTAAACTGTTTTACCTGCTCCAGTTTTTGCCTTCTTATTTTAATGTTTAGCTTAGCCTTTTCCTTTCTGGAAACCGTATGATTACCCTATCTATGTAATTCATTAATATTCTATTTCACTAAGGACATATATGGACCACGATCTATTATGATACAGTTTTTACTGTTTGCATTGGCCTTTTAATTAAAACGGCTGACGTTTTCGCTCAATTGACATTTGGAGTTTAGTTATGGGTATAGAAGCAATTGTATCAAGTACTACAGCGAACAATATATGACATGGAAAATACAAATATCTCTGGTGAAAAACATTAAGAACAATGTCTCAAGTATTTCACTATCATTGATGATTAAACTAGCTTTTGCTTATTCAAAACCTGCGTTGAGTCTCTTCAAGCACTGAATCGTGTATTTTCGGTCACAAGTAATAAGGAAATCCAAGGTAGACTTAACAGTCAAAAGTTAATCTAAATGAATTGTATATCATTACCCGATGTCTCTTTCTTGCTTCTTCAAGTATCAAAATGCACTTCCTCAGTTCTTAGTTAATTCATCAAATTAAATTCAACGACTCGGCGCATGTCCACGTCAAATCGAAATATTTTTCGAATGCCTTAGTGTTTCTTCATTACCTTTCCCTTTGGGAACATTGAAAATACCTTCAATTTTAAACGGGCGAGGGGTTTGTGTGAGAGGGGGAGGGAAAAGCGGAGATGAGAGAGAGAGGGTGGATTTTATTTTCAAACTGAAACTAATTAAAACGGAAACCCGATAAATTCTCCTTGGCTCCGATGTCTCTACTCTTATGTAAACAGGGATAAAAAATATATCTACGGCGAATTCCCCCGTCTTTTCACCCGTCTCTCTGATTTATATTTCAACCGAGCAAAACGTTCGAGGGTGGGAAGCAGGGATGGAGGAGGAGATAGGTGGATTTGGGTGAGGGTGAATGCTGGTGGGAGGGGGCTGGGGGAGTTCGGGGGCGGAGGGGTGATGCGGGGTGTTGGAGGCGCGGGGGTTGAAGGAGAACGAAATTTTCGCGAGTGTTAAAACTCTCTCTCTCCGCCTTTTCCTCCCCCCGCCCCTCCCCCCTTTGCCACTCGCCTCACGGGTCATATAGTCTTTTGGTGCACTCGAGATCTCACCCCATCCCACGGCCCCAGAGAGGGTGTCTGCTGAGAGGGGCGGAGTAGGGGTGGAGGCGCTGGGAGGAAGGGGGGAAGAATTGGAGGGAGTTATCGCTTTGGAACTGGGGGGAGGGGCATGGAGAGGGGTCGGAAGAGTGGTGTGGAGTGGAAGATGGAGATATTCAAGGAATCGGGACAAAAGGGAAACTCCTCGGGCAAGTGGATAAGAATAAGTTTTTTTTTAATTTCCTCATTGAATGAAGAGCCGTCTGCAATTTTAACTCTCGTCGCGGGTGTGACACCAGATCCAACACCCCAGACGCTCAGTGACAGTTCATTAATATTTTTCTTCAACCATGTATTTTGATAATACATTCAAGAAATCTCTGAAATCGTGGCACTTATGGAAAATATGCACCATTAATTCTCTGACTTGCGTTCCTCTGAAGATATTTCACAGTCTCATAAATGATTCTAAGCACTTTCAATTCCAGATTTTCGATATTCCTAATGTCATGGATCTAGGTTACAGATGTATCATTTGCCTCGATTTTCTTTAATTGCAATATAGAGAAATGGGCTTCGTAGTGAAGAACCTACGTGAAGGCTTGGTTTCTGTACTGAAAATCATCGCTATACTATTCAATTGAAAGAGCAAAATAATGCATAAAAAGATCACCAGTACCAATTAAGGGATAAGACAATCTGTAAATTCACAAAACATTTTGTGAGTTTACAAAGTTTGTCTCATTCCTCAAGATGAATGTTCATAGGTTGAGCCCTATTTTATTGAAATGATCAGTAGCAATTCTCAACCCGTTTATTTTTAATCTACTGTAGCCCTGTAATCTCTCCTCAATTAACCTCTGCACAAACCAGGAAAAAAATATATCCTATGGTTTCAGGCTTCAATTTGTGGAAGTATTTAATATCAATATATCCAATATCCATAATAAAATTAAAATATGTTGAAAAGTACAAGTCTTTCTTTTTAGTATGGACAGAAAAAAATAAATAAGCATGGGAATCAATTTTCCTTGACTGATGGGATTTCTTTGTCTTTCTCTGGATGTTGCCGTGACGTGCTAAACCTGAGAATACGCAAGTAAAAAATGTGTATATTCTACAAAACCATAGTGAGCATGAATGTATGCACAAACACAGAAGTAGTGATTTTAACGTGTAATTCTTGATGTTATGATCTAATTAAACAATAGGTTTGGGAGGTAAAACTCCAAAAGTATCCATGAGAAAAAACCGTATTTCAATATTAATGTTTAAAAATAAAATTGATCGTTTAATCAAATTTTGTGGCGAACATGAAAAAAATGGTATCACATTCTGCCTGATACGGTCTACGCATTAGTGTCCACAGTCGATTCATCGCTTAACTTTTCATACAAAGGGGAAATGAATTCTCAAGAGGGCGTGGCAGATGATTCAAACGATTGTATTCATCGGATTAAGGAAGAAGTGTCCGGACGGATATCGGGAAGCGGGTGGTGGAGTGCTTATGGTTATCGATAAAAAATTTTTTGATGCCAAAAACCTATTTAACTGATGACGTGTTAGTGTAATCACAAGAGAGTTCGACTACTGTCCACAGGGATCGTGTTCAAAGTTTACACCCCCGTATTCAACTAAGATAAGTAAATGCAATGAGCACGTTTGAATCATAGGTATATTTCGAATTGGTTATGATACATAACACGCGTCAGGTACTTATTTCGATACAACTTCAGTTAAATCCCTAAATAAAGTTCAAATAAATTCGCCTTTCAAGACGAATGACTTTTACACTCTGAAATTTTTGCAATAAAAAGTGAAAAGATCCTTATGGTGAGACGCTCAAGTTTAATTCTAATTTCATTCTATAGGGATGAGAAAATCATTAAAACCTCTCTCTATAATGGGAAATCCGGCTGGCCATGTGAAATAAGAAGCACTGACTACCGATTAGATAAATTTAAATATATATTTACTCCTCTTTCATCCTCATAACTTGAGAAACATCACACATTTAGGTGTTGATATTGAACACCCAAGGAGTTTTTTATGCACGAAACTTGATTTCATGTGTTCTTATCCATTACAGCGATATAATTAAACTATATATCGACCTTAAACAGAAATTAGGAACAAATTTAACAACCTTTGACCTTATAACCCCATTCACACCACCTTGAAGCCATGGTTAGGAAATGATATAGATGATGGCTAGCTATCGATGCCTCTTGTTCCCAAAGGGGAAGTCAGAGTCTGCGGGCGGAGAGCAATCGTACCCCGCCGAGGTAACGGAAAGGAGAGGAGAAAGAGATGTAACTCTTCCCTCCGTCCCACTCTCCCTCTCTCGTCCGCACCCTAGGAGGGGAATTGGAGGGGGAGCGGGATGAGGAAGAAAGGGAAAAAGGTCTCGGCAGGAATAGAGAGAGAGAGAGAGGGAAGGGAGCGGAGGATGGGATGTGAGCGAGAATGTGAGAAATTAACAGCTCAGGAAATGAGAGATCTCCCGCGGACTCGGGAGAAGGAACATTTCCAAGGGAATTAAGGAGAGGACGACGATGGGGTGGGGGAGAGGAGGAATAGAAGGATGTGGGAGGAGGGGGCGATGGGGAGAAAGGTTGTGCGGTACGGTTTTATGGAAGAGGTATCATCGAGGAAGGGGAATGACGGGGGGAGGGTTGGAGGAGAGAGAGGTGGAGAGACGGGGGAAGAGTTTGGATGGAAGGTTTCTCAGAAGAAGAGTGAGTCGTCTTTTGGGTGCGGAGGGGGAAAGTTTGGGGTGGCGAGAAGATTGTGAGGGAGGTGGTAGGGAAGAGATAGGGTGTAGGGGTGGATCGGCGGCGTTGGGAGTGGGGAGGCTGGGGGAGATGGCGGCGGGAACCTGGAAGCGTTTCGGCGAACGCGCGTATGTGTGTGAGTGGATCCTTGGAATTGAAGGAATTCCTTCGGGAGGGCACACGGTAAGAAGCGAAAGGGGGAAGAAGTAGGAGGTGAGTGGAGATGAGAGGAGAGAGAGAGTGAGGTGAATGGGGAGGAGGCTCGGACGAGGGAGTCTCCTGGTCGGAGGTGGAGAGAGTGGGAGATAACGGAACGGAGGGGGCGTAGATTGGAGGGAACGCGGTGAAGAAAACGCAACCCCCCCTCCCCCCACGCCCTCCATCCCGCTCGCCCCGCAAAAGGGGCAGGAGAGCGGAGTATAAGAAATTGTGGGAAGAAGTTTCATTATAAGGGCCCGCGAAGACCGGGGCAGGGGTTAGTGTGCCTAGGGGGAGAGGGGAAGGTGTTTATGGGTTCGGGGGGATGAGAAGGGGCCGCGAGGGATGGAGGAGGCGGGTAAAGGGGGAAAGGGGTGCGTAAAAATAGGCCCACCTCCACCCGAACGACCCACCTCCTTCCCTTACGCCACTCGCTACGAATTTCTCGAGACCGCCCAACCAAGGGCGCAAATTGGTGCGTCTGCAGGCCAGGTGGAGCGTGAGGGGGGGCGGGGGCGGCGTGAGGTGAAGAGAGGGGTTGAGGAAATGAAGCAGAGTGAAAAGGGTTAGAAGAAAGCCTCCATCGATATGGAATGGGAGGGATTTTTCTTCTCCACCTCCTCCTCTACTCCTTCCTCTTCGTAGACCCTGTTCTCGCAGGGAGGGAACTTTGTCTTTTCAGGTGTTTTTGGTAACGTTTTCACCTCGTGTCATTCCAGTTGGATACATGTAATTCAAGGATAGGTACTATTTATATCGCTAAATCCCAAATAAACAATTGTGGACGCCGTGAAAGAAGTTGTAGTACTTTACGTTCAGTCATTTGCTATCAATGTGGGAAAATCATTTTCCGAAACTGGAGTATTCATCATCGTTTGCCTTGGAAAGAATACTAGCTACCCCCTAACGGACTTATTTGGCAACTAAAACTCAATCCAAAACACCAATATTCTAGTTAATTTGAAGTTTCTCCATTAAGTTTCTTAAATTATATTAAAAATAATATTTTTCCAGAAGTCTGCAACATGAGCTGTTGAAAGTGCAGTATGCCCAAAGTGTTGTGGATTTACAACTTCTCTCTTTGCTTATGGAGTTGGCATTCAAACTGAGTCGCGAAAACAGCTTAATGATTTGCGAGTACATTACTTCATATTATTCTAAGAACAGATCCAAATTCTCTGTCACTTGTCAGTAAAAAATATAAATTTATATTTGAAATTGGAAAGACTTGAGCTTTGTTGCGAAATTAGACCGAGTCATTAGGATATGGGGCATTCTAAAAATCGGATGTCTTGCACCTTCAAAAAAATTCATTATGCCTCTCTAAGCCCTAAAGCACAGATTACTTCCATCAATAGCCTTCGCGACTCATTAAATTCTATCACGTTCAGGATTTCAAAACTAGAGAATAAAGATTTGAGTATCGCTTATCATATTAAGTTATTCTATTAAATTATGAAAATCAATTAACCTGTAGTTTCCGTGGAATAAGGGAAAGTTTCCATCGTACCATTTACTGGTCGATTATAAAAAGTCGTTAACCAGAGTGATAATCTCATGAATTTACAAGTAGAATATTTTTCTGCTCCAAGAATGAGTTTTCTCATTCCTAACAGAGTGAGATTACTCTATTAGTCGTAATCGTTTGGGAGTGTAATTTATCATCCTAAAATACATCTTTTCGACTAAATATAATCAAATGTTAAAAATTTCAAGATATGGCGATAATCAAGTGTTAAATGAGTGAAGTAGAGTTTATAATTTGTAGATTCTCTGTCATAAATAATTATTTTATAAAACATGATTTCAACGTATTCCCTCATGATTGTGGGCTTAGTTTTGTCGAGTTCTACAACTAATGGGTTTTCCACTCTCATTACGATAAAATTCCATAAAACAAATCCATTCGTTAAAGTAAAAAGGGGGCCTCATCATTAAACTGATAAAAATAGTTCCTTGAAATCCATAATTTTCTCTGATCAGCAAGTTTATGATATTACACAGCTGCCATTCCCCTCTGAATCTCGCCATCCCCTTGAGACCCGTCTGCTTTACTTATAAAAGAAACACCGGATGTCCTGCACCTTCAAAAAGTTCAATATTTTTCGACCACGCTGATTACAGCTGTTATCAATTGCCCAAGTTCCCTTGTCCACGGGAACGTTCGCTCGTTCATCGGGGGCACGAATTAAGCCCGGCGGAACGGTGTGGCCTTAACGAAGGGACGGTTTAATAAGGTCGCTCCCTCCGAAGTTTTCTCTCCCTCTGCACGCCACCAACCCCCACCCCGGCCTCCCCCGCCACCACCGCCAGCCTGGTGCGCTCGCGAATAGGGGCAGGGCGAGAAGCGAGGTCAGGGCGTAACGAACTGTTTGGATTCGGGAGAGGCAAGGAAGTTTTGCTCTCTTTGCGGCGAAGAAGTTGTGCGGACAGTGCGTCGGCGCTAATTGAAGAGTGTGGGAACACTGCCACGGCGGAGTTGGACCTTCGAGATGGGAAGAGCACTTCTATGGGGAAGGGGGGTTTTCCTCTCGTGCATGACTCAGCAGCTGCCTGCCTGCCTCCCTCCCTTCAACCCCCTCCTTTTCTTACGCCGCCCCAACCCCCTCCACCCCCCCACAATGCCTGCAGTCTCCGGAATACGCGGCGGCCGAGGCGTCAGCCCGTGTTTACTGCAGCTGCTGTCGGCGGAGGCACCTCTCCCCTCACCCCTCGCAAACAATCGATATTGCTGCAAATGTGCATCGGAGAGAGGGATGGGGAGGGTGTGTGCGAATTCTTGGTCTGTGACGAGGATGACAAGATCGTGATGCTGCAGCCCCCTCCCACCTCTCTCTCTCTCCCTCTCCCTAGTTACCTCGAATGCGTTCGACGCCAGTCGCACGTGGCCATTTGGTCTCTTGCGATTAATCCAATGCAAAAACATGAAGCAAAATGTGTTTACCAGGAATGGGTGCGTACTTTTATTCCAAAATATATTTTTCTATGTTCTCGCATTTTTCTAGTGTGTAAAATATTTTTGGCCCGAGCCGCGTAGGTTTTTGGCTTCACTCTTCTCTGATTTTATGAAATATCTTTATGGATCGAGGATTATTATTATTAAGTAATCTACTGGTTAAGGTAGGTTTTTGGATGGACAACACTATCAAATAAATATTTTCTAACTCCAAACAAAATCCAATCCAGCAACCTACTCTACATCAGGTCCCTCTTCATCTCTGTGTATTTCCTTCCTCTCTTCATCCCATCCAACATCCCTATCCTGTTCCTGCCCTTTCCTCGATTGCCTAACATTTTCCCCTCTATTACCTTCTTCAACAATCCACTACCACTCAATTCACCTTTCATGCATTTTTCCTGCCTCCATAGGACATCTCTCAACAAACCCCTCTCCTCACCCACCATCTCCAGCACTTCCTCATTGGTTTTCCTTTCGGTCCATTCCACCTTCTCCATTCTTCTCCACACCCACATTTCAAAAGCGTCCAATCTACGTCCATCCTCCTGCTTCAGCGGCCACGTTTCCGCGCCGTGCATAGCTACGCTCCATATCAGAGTTTTTACGAGTATTTTCTTAACATCCCTACTCAACGTCCCCGTCATCAACTCTCTCCTCCTTGAGAAAGCCTCCTTGCCTAGCGCAATTCGTCTCCTTACGTCCCTACCACTTTGACCGAATTGGTCCAAAACACTTCCCAGATATGTAAACTGTTCTACCTGCTTTATTCTTTCCCCTCCTATTTTAATGTTTAGCTTAGCCTTTTTCTTTCTGGAAAATTGCATAACCTTTGTTTTATTAATCGACGATTGTGTACTAAAATTTGGACGCGGAAATAAAACAAGCGGTCGCAGAGAAAAGCGTACTCTTTCTAGTTGTGAATTGGCACGAATATGTCTCGAATAAATAGTTTTGTTTGAGGGTAGTAATTTGCAGCACTTATTTTTTCGTAATATTGATTCAAATTTTGGAACACTTTTAGAATACTTGTTCTTAATTTTTACCATGTAATATGACGAAAATAATCTAAAATTTAGAGCGTTATTATTGATCTAATTTCTATCAGATATCTTTGTCGCCAATCATTTTATTCCATGTAGACCGTTAAATGAAGGCAAGACTTTACAATGAATGAGATGTTAGCGATGATATTACTAATTGAATAAATATTTTTTATACTCTTAGACACTAATATCTCCCCTTAAAGATTCCGCACGGGAAATTCTCACATATAGTATTATCCATTTGCTACGCCGACGTTTAGCATTTAATCCTGCGCCAGGACTATTTTTACATCCCTGCCCCCATCCTTATCTTTTTTGTCAGAAACAGATTCGTGTTTGACCCTCGGATATACTCTCACCGGTCCACCTGTTATTGACTGGTCTTGCTCTGTGTGCAGGTTAAAATTGTATGCGTTCTCTAAAAACGTTCATTTGCCACGTACCCTCTCAAAGCCACCCCTCCGTCCGGTCCCGCTTATCACGCCTGGACAGCCCCCCCCCCCCACACTCGGTTCACTTTCCTAGAGGGGATTGGTTTGTTCCGGGGTCCAGAGTTGTTTCCTTCCTACACCGAGATGATTGAATTCCAATCTTCGAAGGTTGCTTATTTTTTCGTTGACCGATGCTCCGAACACCGAATGAAGGTCATGTGGGCGTCATTTCAAATGGAATACGCTGTTCTTCCACCCTCGCGATAAAATGCGTACTCCACGAATACTTTCATTTTACAATAGATTAGTACTAGAACCGTACATTTCCTCCTCACCACGGATTTAATTGCGTCTACTTCTCTTTATTGTTCAAGTTAAAGACTAATAGTATCCAATTAGAAGTTGAAAATGAGGTATTTTCAATTTAGGTATATTTTTTTCACATTCCATTTCATCGATAATTTTCAGTAAGAATATCACTTCATCAAATGGATCGTTTATTCCATACTGTATTTATTTGCACGCTATATTTATATTCATCATATATATCATACGCCCTCAGAAATTGTGAGCATTTTTCATGGATGACTTATCCTGAAATTTATCCACCGTGTCCAAACTAAAAATCAACAATTCCAGAAATTCTGCAGCCACTTTCTCTAGTCGAAATTGTTCGACGAAACTCAACTCTTTGTTTGATTGAATATATTGTTTTTTTCTGCCATTACGCGATGGTACCATGAGTCTCAAAGCCCACATTTATAATATTCGTATTTTTTAAATCAGTTTTTAATTTTATGAGTGGCAACCGGCAGTAGAAGTCATTTAACTTCTACAAATCAAATATATTAAATTACAAACGTCTGTTTCCCCTTATGTTTGGGAAATCTTAGTTAAGGCATTTAAAATGTTGGACCTATGAGTGTATTTCATAAGGAACCGGCGTTGCCAATCAACATGCTCCTAAGGAGTGCGTTTATTTATTTACGCTGTCTAAGAATCGAATGTTCTGCTACTTTCGACTTTCCTTATAATATAAGCATGGATAATGTGAAATTTGTTATGTTTACTTTTTTTATGGTCCTTATAAGTTATGGCAAGATGTACCTTGGGTAATTGTACGTATAAACCTATAGTGCTCTATGCCTTGTAAGGTTAATTTGAAAGGATTTTAACCATCACTTACCATTACTATCTTACCAACATTAGTATCTCTTGAAAAATATCGATGACCTGCATTATTATGACCCCTATGTACTTGTACATACTTTATACTACATGAATTTATTCAATTTTTTTCTCTAAAATAGGTCCTTTTAATTTCTTTAAATCTTAAACTAAATTTCTAGGGTGGTTATTTTCAAGGCCTGGATTTCATAAGGATAAGAATGATCACTTCTAAATGATACCTAATGGGTATCGCATAGCGGAACCATAAGCGGCTTTAGTGCACTAATAAATTCTTAAATATCCATAAATAAGAAGCTAAAGGGCATTATCGTAGGTACAGGTACGTGAGCAGAAACGTGTGGGGCTTGAAGAGGAGTGGTGTAAGTATCATGCTGCTTGATTCAGTTTCAATTAGATACAACCTTATTTATTCGTACGAATACGAGTAGTTATCATGTATAAGTTAGCGTCAAGAGGGAAGATATCTTGCTAGAGAGTTATCAATTTGTTTGTCAAGCTGTCAAAGCTTGTTTTACTTTTCCGGAAATGATCTCAATTTGAATAATTGATGCATGTCACATCCGCACGAGGTACACTCATATTGAGTCACATGCGTCGTGTGTGTTGACCGTTTTGCAACTGATAAATTTCTTCTACACTACCTTGATTTCCGAATAAGGTGTGATTTGTAATTCCCAGTTGTGTGTTTGAATAAGCGACTGTGTCCTCAGTGGCCTTTCTACTATTGTATATTTTTAAGATTTCCTTAATGTCCTCCACATTTAACTTGTTCATGGAGGAAGAAAACAAATATATAGTATACGTTCCTCCTGCTACAGATTGGTTCAAGGTGTGCCTCTCTGAGGGTGGCGAGCCTTCTTTGAATCCTTAAAACGTAGGAATAGGAAATTTAATATGAATGAGTGGTCTAGCGATTTTTTAAAATAGTGTAATCCCATTTTTTTATATTTTGCAAGAAAGTAAAGAGTTTTGCATCCCATTGGTGTACTTTGAAAAATCGTTCGGCCTTTGATTGAGCTAAACAATTTTCACATTACAAAACAACTGTCTTATTAACCGCTGAACTACAACTTAGTTGTATTATTTAGATACTTTTTTGAGTGAGAATGCCACTGTATATAAGTTCTCCATCATAAGGATATTTATACATTTAAGTACTTACTAATACTCCCTAAAAAGTTCATATTCAAGATAATATCAATTTCTGGCTGGGTCATTGTGACCTTCTATTTAAATCCACTATGCAGATGCTTAAAATAGAGAGAAATTCAAATTTAACATCCGAAAACTCACTACCGTGTGTTCATGTAGGTATACCGTAAGGATTTTATATTATTTTTAATAATTCGTTAAATACGTTTAACTGTATCAATGCTTCAGAATCTATACCTGTGCTATGGCGGAGTGTATGCTACAAGAGATAATGCTGAAATTCGTATTTACGCTGGTAAATTTGAACAACATATGTTGGATTACATTGGGAAAAAAGTAGTCAAAATATTAGCATAAACATTTGATAAGCGAATTTTTATCGTTGAAACCTGAAATAAACCCGGAATCAAAAACAATATAATTGTAAACCACTCTTACTTCTGTCTCTGCGTAATTAATGATCCAGTAAGCCGGTTTTCTTGCTCACCTTGAACACATTAACTGTAACTTAACAAGATGAGAAGAGGTCAGAAGGAAACACACAATTTAGACTTAAGTAAGAAGTTTGAGTTGTTCTCTAAACCTAGGGTTTCGCTCGAACACAATTTTCTATACCTTTGCTCGACGTTAATTTATAGAAATAAACAACGGAGTCGTTCCACAGTGATCTCAAGAATTAGGTAATTAATTATTCGCCGAAGGATTCCTTTCTAATGCTTCATTAGGGTTTGAAAGACACTTCGCACGATTAATAATCATAATTTAGGAATTGGAGAGTCAAGAATGAACGGATGTACCGGTAATAGACAAGCATGAAGGAAATGTCCTTCGCTGGTAGGGTGATATGCCTTCTAAAATACAGTAATTTTCCTGAAAAAACCCAGAATTCAGCCTTTTTGGCAACCTCCGAAGTGAATGTTGTGAAGGGTTTATCTATCTCCTATATCCTTCCCACTTCTCCCGTAGAGCCCGTGTCACCACTCTTGGTGCGCCCGTGAGCACACATGACTACATTCGTTGTGTTTAGCGTCCTTTCAATGCGAAATTTCCTTAATATAAAAATTTTAGTGTCAAGAAGAATGTGCGCAGGCATCCAGTAATGAGTAATTTAAGTGTTTTCAATTGGATAAAGCGAGGGGAGTGACAGGAAAAAAATTAACCCCTTTTATTTTAATTCTCTTTTTAAAATCTTTACACCCCTGGCATGGGAACGTATCCAAAAAAAAGTGACGGACGAAGGAGCCATCAATCCCGAGGTATCACAAACGGGCCCATCCATTGCGCACCAGGGCGGTGGAAACAAAACAAAATCGCCGCGAAGGAAAAAGAAATCATCATCGCAGTCATCATCCGTGAACGCCCGTGCCAAAGCGTTGTCAGCCTCCAAAAATAAAAGTCTCACCACTCCCCTACCTCTCCCTCACCACGTGTCTTCTTCCGTCTTTCAAGGGACAACTCTATCCATAATCCATCTCTTAAGCGCCTCCCTCCAAGTTCCCCGGTATCCAACACTCCCGACTCCCAAAAGCCGTGACGTTCCCCGCTCGGATTACGTTAATATGGGAGTTAATAAAGCATCCGCGTCTCTCGCTCTTCTGTGAAACCCTCCGTCCGACGACGCGTTGTGCCCCGCGAGGGACGAGACGAGGGATTTGTATCCTTCGCCCTCGCACCTCGATTCCATAACTTAGACGCTCTCTGAAGCTAAATCTGAGTGGGACTGAAGGAAGAGCGAGTCTTGCGTGATGTGGGCAAGCAAAAATTTCTGGGAATATGACTATGAATGGACAGAGACGTGGTAATTCTGATGATGGAAGTGCATGTAGAATTAATTTGAGGGTACCTGCGATACCATGATTGTATAGAAGGGAATTCTTCTCGGGATTTCATCCGGGTAATCTCCTCCATCTCCATCGCTGCCGACGTTTCGATGAAATTCTTTTTCATCTTCATCGGCCCTGATGACGATGTCCTACATGAATGTATATCTCTTCACGACTATCGCGTTCCATATTTTACTCCCCATTTGTTTCATATAACCTTTGTAAGTTGGATTATATCTTTGAAAGACTCATTTTATGAAAATCCGCCAACCGATGGTAGTTCATAAGTGTCGTCAATTGAATGACTTTGAGCCGCGGTTTTCAAAACTATGTATATGATGCTAAGGATACTTTATCTTGCCTATATCAGTTTTCCTTGAATATCAGCATTCAAAATAAATATTCATAGTGTATGAGTACACTAAAGAGCTATTCTTAGTTAAATACAAATTAGAATACCAGAGATAAGTGTAAATATACATTGGGGAGGAGACTACTTTGAAGGGGACCCTGACCAATGTTAGGGAACTAATTTTGTTGTAATAAATAAAGTTCGGGAAGCTTTTGGACAGACTTCGTATTCCACCTAAATCAACTTTGACTTGGCTTTTAGACACTTTCAATTATTTGTAACCCATAATATACTATGAAAGAATTTGTTTTTATAGATAATCCAACATACATACTTGTATGCGTCAAGCGCGGAGGGAAAGTATGCATAAAGCAGAAATGACAAGAATTCAAAATGTGCTTCTTTGAATGGGTCAATATAGCATGTCAGATGCTTTTATTGGTACTTTGAATTATTTCGTTTCTTGAAAGTTTAAAGCTTTATTAAAAAAATCTAAGCCTAATGATATTTCGCTCATTTTTCTCCAGCCCAAAAATAGTTTTACGCGTATTTTTCTAAAACTTTTCAGCATAGATTTTTCTCATATTTGATCCTTCCAACCTACACTACCGAAAGTCTTTTTGATCGCAACTAATGCCTCACGCACAAAGGAAATCGTGCAAAGCTATAGTTTTGCTTTAAATAGGCCCGATATCACTTTTGGAAAAAAGAATCTTTAGTCACGTATAAAACGGTGCTAGATCTTTGATGTCTGCCAAGGGCTATTTAAAGCCACAGCAATAACAGCAAGGATAAAAGAGAAAATAGCATTACCAGTGTTAGCGTCATCTCAGTGCACCTGCTTCTTCAAGGACCCTGTCACAGCTCTCTTGTTCGGCATGAAGAGTGGTGTCCACTTTTCTGTCTTCTGAAAGTTCGGTTCGAGAGGGTCCCTCCTAGGGACCTTAGAGGTTACAGTCCCTCGGACAGTCGTTAAAACCTCTTCCATTTGTCATTAAAATTTCCTTTTTTTGTGCCTAAAAATAAGAGAGGACATCGTCAGAATGAGTTTCACCCTAAATTTTGCATTTCTTTTTGTAAATTTATTCACATTTCATTTGACCCTAGTATTCGTTCTTTGAGTACAGTATCTATCACAGAAATAATATGGCATGCGTGCTTTTGATGGGAATCAGTTTTGAAATTTCAGTAATTATTTTCCTTAACCGTAATATTGTAGAATAAATCATCCACAAATCCTACAAAATATTCGTTTCCACTCCATTTTAGTAAAAATTCACTGATGTGATTACTTACTAGAAACCGAAGAATATAGGGAAGTGTTATAGTAATTTTCATTGTTTCGTTCTGAGGATTCGGTTTTTTATTTGAAAGTGCAGAAAGTGTCAAGTATCTGTTTTAAATTATTATACATATCAACTGACATAATTCATTGCCATAACTTCACTTTTTTCACAGCTTCGCATACTCTATAGATTTTCTTTTGATCTTATTTCGACGACTCATTTGTTGGGGCGTTCCACTTTTACAGGTTGCTTTATCAAAAAATGACCACTATAAGGGGCGATTAATTTTTTTGAATTGAGTTTATATAAATCTATATCATAGCATCTATCCGATGAGTATCCCACATTCTTTCAAAATCCATATCATAATTTTCTTAACCTTTATTTTTTCCATGTAGAGATCAAATTAAACTTTAAAAAATCAGTTACCCTATCGAAAACTTTCCTGATTTTTGTTGTTTCATGTCCTCTCCATTAAAGAGATAAAGCGTGCATTTTCCACGGAGATGAGTATAATGGTCCTTCTTCGTGCTTATTATCCGTCTCATTTCCTTAACAAGAGCCGTTTATCTGCATTTTCACAGCAATCGCGCACAGAAGAGCGGTTCCCTGAGACGCCGGCAGTGCAATGCTTCTGCGCCAACTCTTATGCCCGATTTATATATTTTAAGCCGGAGCACAAAGGAGAGAGTTTTATTGCCATTCCAAAGTGATTTTTGAAGCCGCGGTGTTTATGGCAACGTGGAGGAGAAAATCCATTCCTTTGGAGTCACGCCACAACATTCTTCTTAAAACTCACTTGCTCCCCGCAACAATGCCACCAGCGTGCATGCACACGAGCACCAAAAGCACAGAAGTTGAGGGATTTTTGTTCCTCCTTGTCCTCCCTCTCGATTCGGGACGCCGGAAGGGGAAAAATTACGAAGGGAGCGTGAAGGGAGAGAGAGAGAGAGGGAAGGAGATAGTTGGAGTGGAATGAAAGAAGGAACGAATTCCATAACCACCCTTCCTTCCATTTCCTAACGACCCTTCTAAATCAGTGAGTCATTTTTTTTTCACCCGCCCCGGTGCGGCACGCTCGTCTATTGTTTTACGCCAAAGTTTAACGGCGCAGGGGCGAGGGAGGGGCGGGAGGGCCGCGGAGGCTTTCCCCGCTTTCAAAGCCCGCGCACTCTTCGCCCCATCAACAAGGCACGGCGGCCACGGACCCCGACGCCCGACTCCTTCACCCCACCCCCTCCCCTCCACTCTCCTATTTATACTTTTCTTTCCGCCCCGTGCTCTGAGGCCGCTAACGTCCTCCCCACCCTCTCCCGTCCTAGCACGATCCCTCCTCGCCCCCACCTCATTTCCCGCTCCTTACTCCCCCTTTGTATCTACCATACCTTTTTTTCCTCTCTCTTCCATCCCCCTTTGCTCCTTTGGACGCTGGGACACTTACATTCTCTCCCCTGGTCTTTGTCAAACCTTCCCTCCGATTCCTTCCTGCGTCAGTCTTCAGGAATTTGGTAGAAGCAATTCCGTCACTGACCAGTTCCAGAGGGTGAGACCATATCGTATCTTATGCATCACGCAAGGTGAATTGCTACAGTACTTCGTATTATTCCTAGTGGAGGATTCGAACCAGAGGCCTTAGGATCAGTCGCCAGCTAAAAGCTTTTACATGTCATACCAGATAGGTATTACAGGGGTCTTTTTGCAAATCCTTGTATTTTTAACTTCAAGTTTGGAGACGACTGTAAATGCAGACAGTGATACTCATTAATGTTCTGTAATATATAAATATCAATTTTATTTTACAATTTATAATGCTTCTTGGAGACAAATGAAATGACCTTTGATGATTTTGGAGGGCTTCTGAGTTGGACTTTCAGTAACGAAGCCGAGATCAACTATTGCTCTACCCGATTTCCGGCCTAATTATTATATTCATTGCTTAGAACTGCTCTAAGGAAAATTTCTCTCTCAAGAGGTTTCCAATGGCAAGGTGGCCTTTAACTTCAAATTTCATGCCCACTGGCCAATAGATCTAAAGCAGATCAGCATCATATTTAGAGATGTGGAATCAATGGACGTCGTTTCATCTCTTAATCACTTTATTGGATATATCTATACCTATGTGTTACGCGCTATTTCAAGCCATTGCAATTTATGAATTGTAATATATCATCGAGAATTTCTTTTAAATACAGCTGCATTATCGTGTTACTATTCGTACAATCATTAGTGTATTAACTATATTCCTTTCTTTGAGAAAATTACAACCCTCGAGCCAAAGCCTGCGTATGTTTTGCGGGTGCGTCAGAGTCCCTGATTTAATTACCTAATTAAGTTTACTACAAACATTTACAGAAAAATACCTATTTTAGCACAAAAATACCATCGATTTTGAAATATTTTTTGTTTGGAACCGCTATGGCTAGAGATGTTTCGTGTTCCTCCCGAAATTTCGATAATTCTTCACTTCCCGTTCAGTAGTCAAACCACCTGAAGGAACGAAACAACCATGCATTAAAAGAGGAAAAAAAGAGGCACTAAAAAGTATTAAAAGAGGAACTCGCACATTTAAAATCAGCATTAACTTTTTATAAATATAGCCTCATTGCACTAAGCCGGTTGGCAATATTTTGAAATCTAAGCGGAATATAATCGTTCACTACCAGCTAAATGTGTAGCTTGCATGCGCAAAAATATCTCGCCGAAGTTATGTCCTGTTGGAGCGAACGAAGCTGTTGGAGAAGGCTATGAAGTCAAACGACCACATGCATGTAGTTTAGATGATTCCCTCTGATAAGACGAATAATGCATGTACGACGGAA
Source organism: Hetaerina titia (assembly GCA_037158775.1). Classification (NCBI taxonomy): domain Eukaryota; kingdom Metazoa; phylum Arthropoda; class Insecta; order Odonata; family Calopterygidae; genus Hetaerina; species Hetaerina titia. The sequence goes on from CM073772.1 coordinate 24,991,457, forward strand.
AAACTGCCCCATAACTTGGGGATTCGCCATAGTTAACTTGCGACATAGTGGAGAAAATTTCTTATTCCTCTTTTCCTTTTTCACATTTTCTTCTGTAGAGAGACTCAGACATCATCCATGGAACTATTATTAAGATGAAAACATCTAAATAGTAAATATATTAACGCGGCTCGCTTCTGCACGATTTTTTGTACATCAAAGGAGATGGCATTGTGCTCCTAATTAATAAATGACAACCAGTAATCATCAAAAATACTTTATCCCCACTGACTATGCTATGGCTAGACCAACGTAGATGTTTTGAGAACCTAGTCCATGATGATTCATCTACTAAATTAGAATCTAGTCGAGAACTACGTCTGGCTATATATTTCCACATCGGTTCATATATATTCTGCGAGTAAGTGCAATTTATCATCTATTTTATAGTTTTAGGGTTTCATATTTACATGAACCAGCAATAAAAAGTATGAGAAACATTTAAAAGTTGCTTCTGTAATATTAATTCTTAAATGTGTCCAAGTGAAAGATCAATGTATATATAATGTTATCCAACCTTTATATTAAAAGAACAAATTAAATTTCGTACCCAAAGAGAAGCATCTATTCGTGCAAAATCCCAACATTATATAGAGAGAATAAATTTGTTAATCACAATAAATCACTAAATGGGAGACGGCAAGCTAAGTTAGAAGTGAATAAATTTAATTTTATTTCAGATGAAAGGGACACTTAAACTCTCTAGAAAATTATCGCAATGCCTTTTCTGTCAAAATAATTATTATAGGACCAGTATCTTCTGCTCCTTTTCAAGAATTTTATGTGCTCTAGGAATGCTTTTGTACTGAATTAACTCCCTTTAATATACCCTCCATAAACCAAGAATAGGTATCCTCCAAGGTCTATGATCAAAGCTATTCGTTCTCATGATCATAAGCCAAAACTTGAAGAAGACGTCAACCCTTGAAGTTTGATCAAAGCACAAAGGAGATGAAAATTGTAGATAAAGTGATAAAAATGTAGCCATAAATACATTTAAAAGTTTCAGTTGACTAATCTCATTTTTCCTGTTCACGACAAATCACTATAACTCTCCTCTGTGTCATACACACAGCGGGCTTGCGAGAGGAAACGAGCGGTTGTATCAATGATGCTTGCCTTTGTACCAAAATCTGAATTCTACTAAACACCAACGACCCTAATAATTTTAAATAATTGAAATTTATGTTGTTTGGTAATAAATATAAACGGAAACCAAAAGTCTTTATTTTATTCTTTCAGTAGACAAGATATTAAAATACCATTCCGTTTACTTAGCACAAAGAGAGACTGACTCGGCTGTAGTTTTAAATTACATTTTTTTCAGTAATGTATCAGACATTTACATTTTTAGCCCATTATCTGTATAGTTGCATCAAATTTCCTTATAAATGCTTTATGTCAGGTTGCTATGTTTGATGATACTTTCATCTAATTGAATGCGAGAAGGTAGGGTGTGCTTCATCTCTCGTAAGTATAATGCAAATTAATGGGATGTACGTATATCACCGAAACGGCAATAAATAAGAATGATTTTGAGATTATGAGACACTCCTCGAGAGTGGGAAAATTCCCGACTGAATGCAAAGCAGAGGAAAATGACCAGGGAGATGACTGCAGATGAAAGACGGAAATAACGATATCCATCCTGGTTGTGAAGTAAATAACCTAGAGAGGTAATCTAAATAGACTAGAGAGTCTGATTTGGCAATTCCGTAGAACTTCATCCATAAAAGCTCAGATTATAAAAACGATCATCATCATTCCGAATTTCTATCTGTTACAGATCTTCCATTCACTCTCTTTCATAATTCATTTAAGTCCACATTCACCATTTGCTCTCTCTCTCTCTAATTTCATCAGCCTCTGTGTGTTTTATTCCGACTCCCTGTTTCTAAAAATATTTTTAACGTAAGTTTGCCCTTCTAAATGTATCCTCTATTTCTTCATTGTATATTTTTTACTATTAGTATAACGTTATTCATCCCTCCACCATGAACGAATTTACAAACTGATGGTATTGGTCTTCAGTACAAAAGTACAGCATGTATTAAAACCACAGGTATTGCAATTTTCCACTAGATATTTTATTTCGACACTACCGGTTTCGATGTTTTCACATCATCATCAGGTGTGTGACATCAGATGTGAAAACATCGAAACCGGTAGTGTCGAAATAAAATATCTAGTGGAAAATTGCAATACCTGTGGTTTTAATATGTTACGCTTCCACCACATCACGCCTGAGACCTCATCATTCGTACAGCATGTATGTTTAATACTTCCAGTTTTCTTTTTCTGTTGCTCAACTATCAGAGGAATTAATTTGCTCAAAAATGGTAATAAAATGTGAGCATTTATCAATTTATATCAGAGTAAAGTTTAATAAAACTACTTTAGTTAACCTGATTTTATATTGATTTTTTGCTGGCTTCGAAAACTGTTTCGAAAATAATTTGGTATTTTTCAATATGAATGGTTCCTTTTAGGCTTGAACTTATGGAATCGATTAATTTTATATTGAAAAACTATAACTTTGTAATTCTACAGATTTTCATTTAGACACGACCTGGGTTTCAACAATCAACATCATCATCAGGTTGATCATGATGATGTTAGACTTTGAAAAGTCGAAGATTCTGATGATGACGATTAAACGTCTACACTCGGGTCATGTCTGCAAACATTCTCTGGAATTATAAAGTACACTTTATGAAGAGAATGCCCTTATTTGTTTTTATTGGTTATCACATAAAATCCTATGAACATCATGGACTACCGATGAGATGTTTGCAAAGATGGATGAGAGAAGAAAATAGAAGAATGTAAACACGGAGTTTGGCAGAAGGAAGAATAAAGAGTTAAACAATAAATTGAGACGAGAAACAAATAAAGCAAAAGAAGCATGGAGGAAGACGCAGTGCAAGGATATGGAAAGCATGCAGAAGAAGGGTGAAATTGGTGCGCTATAAAGCAAGGTTATATCACAATCGGGAAGTAAGAAAGGAAGATCTGTGCGGAACTACGGAAAGGTTTAGGAAAATGTGGGAGGAAGCGTGTATATGGACTGATTTGTAGTATTTATGAGGAAGGAATCTGGCCGGTAGACTTTGTGAGATCAGTGTTAGTTCCTATTCCGAAAAAGGTAAAGGCTTCATCATGTGAGGATTACAGAACAATAAGTTTGATATCCCACGCAGCTAAAGTTATTCTCAGGATCATCAACAAAAGGATAGAGAGTAAGGCAAATGATTACTTAGGGAATGATCAGTTTGGGTTTAGGAAAGGAAGAGGTACGCGAGATGCCATTGCAGTAATGAGATCACTAACCGAGAGGAATACTACCTTGATCAAAAAGTTCCCGGAATTTATTCAGAAAATTAAAAATACAAGTTTATTCATCTAAATCTATATTGTCCCCTTCAAAGTAATCCCCATCGACTGCAACACACTTATGCCAGCGCTTGATCCAATCCTCGAAACATTTTTTATATTCGGTTTTCGGTATGTCCATCAGTGCTTCCTGCGATTTTTCCATTACTTCCTCTCGGCTGCTAAAACGCGTTCCCCGTAATGGTTTTTTAACTCGATTGAACAGAAAGAAGTCACAGGGAGCCAAATCAGGTGAATTTGGTGGCTGTTGGATGGTATTTGTTGCATTTTTCGTCAAAAAATTACGAATAATGATAGCACTGTGCGACGATTTCTGGTCTCTTTCGGCGAATTGCTTCACGCAAACGCCCAAATAATACTCTTTGTTTACTGTCTGGCCTTCTGGCAAAAATTCATGATGCACTACACCGTTGTAATCCATGAAAACCGTCAGCATTGCCTTCTTTTTTGACTGAAAACGACGTGGTTTTTTTGGTCTCGGCTCATTTGGTGAACCCCATTCACTTGCCTGATGTCTGGATTGCGTGTCGTACTCATAAACCCACGTCTCGTCTCCAATAATGATCCTTTTGATGAATGTGGGATCGGATTCAGCCTCGCAAATCATGTCTTTTGCGACGTCAACACGGTCTCTTTTTTGCATGAAATTGAGGTCTTTTGGCACCAACTTTGCTGCTACACGACGGAAACCCAAATCATTAACCACTCGTCTTGGGCGGATCCATAGGCAATGTTCAAGTCCTCCGCTATTTCTCTGATGGTTAATTTGCGGTTATTGACCAACATTTCTTTTACTTTATCAATTTTTTCACCGACTTTCGATGTCGATGGTCTGCCACTGCGTTCATCATCTTCGATTGACTCACGACCACTTCTGAACCGCTCGTTCCACTGGTAAACGACCGTTTTTTTAGAGAATCGTTGCCGAAACACTTTTCCAACATTTCCAACGTCCGTGCGCCACTAAATCCGTTTTTTACGCAAAATTTAATACAAGTTCGTTGTTGCAAATTTAAATCCATTTCTTCAATTGTAAAAAATCGCCAACACACACAGAGATAGATGTACTCTTGGCTACGTAACTTTTGCAAATGTCAAGTTATGACACTAAGATTTGAAGGGAATATCAACAACAGATGTACCAATTTAACAAAAAAAAAACAGAACTCAAATCGGAACGATGGGAGCGCCACACCGTGGTTATTCCGGGAACGTTTTGATCAAGGTAGTATATAATGCAATCAGGACGTTTTTGCCTGTTTCGTAGATTTCGAAAAAGCGTTTGATAGAGTGAATTGGGAAAAATTAATGCGTGTATTGCAGAAAATAGGAATGGATTGGAGGGACAGGAGACTGATCCGCAGCCTGTACATGTCTCAGACTGCTCAGGTGCGAGTGGGGAACGGAGAGTCCGGATGGGCAGTGTTAGGAAGAGGTGTAAGGCAGGGTTGTAAATTATCACTGGTGGTGTTCATGGTATATGTGGAGGAAATGATTAAAGAGACGTGAGAAGAACTGGAGATGGGAATGAAAGTCGGAGGGGAGTTCGTAAGATCAGTTAGGTATTTTATAAAATTAGGTAAAAATATTTATTTGGTAGAGGTATCCATCCAAAACCTACCTTTACCGGTATATTACTTAATAAATAAATATTTCTGCCCTTCAGTAACTGTTTCCTGATGAAAGTTTCAACATTTGAATAACATTTTTTAAGTGCGAAATCTATTTAGCACGAATTATGTGTTTTAAACCTTTTTTTCGTTGGGGTTTCAAAATGGGAGAAGGGAGAAATAGAACCGAGAACACTATTTTCAGCCAAATTTTCTCTAATTTAGTCTGGATAGTCGAATCAGACGATATAGTGTGGGGTCTTAATAATTTCTCTGGTGTCAGAAGTAAATTCGTAGGCCTTTCCATATTTTCAAAATGACAAACCCTTCAGAAGACAGCTTTGGGTGACAACCGAAGAATCATACCACTCAAACGCGCGACCGTCGTGATGTGTACCTCTCACGTCAAACCACACGCAGTCACTGCATTTCAGTGACGATGTTTTAGGCATCGTCTATTTCCCCTCCCCTCCTTCACCGCTGTCACGCACGTTCCCACTCAGCACTCAGCTCCAGCCCCGTCCAACGCCTAGCTCTCTCCGTCTTCCCGGTCTTCTCTTTAATTTCATTCCCGCGTCCCACCGCAGCCGGTGCGGCGGGAAGATGAGCGAGCGAGCGGAGTGGGAGGGTGTCGGGAAAGAAGGCAGAGAAAGGGGGGAGGCCGAGATGGTGAAGGGCTCTCTCCGAGAAAAAGGGTTGAAGGAAGGAGTGGAGGGGGTCCCCGAGGGCGGACAGAGAGAGAAGAGTGGGGAGAGGGGTCGCGGAGGGTCGAAATGGAGGGTCCTCGACTGGAGGAGGTGCGGATATGACGACGCCAAACGATGATGTGGCATCCCACGCCATGGTCCCACCCCCGATCCAACAGCCCCCACGGCGTCACCCCGTCCTAGGCGCCACGGAGCGAAAATTTCTGAAGAAGCTATCGTGAGTGGGTGGGTCCCTCCGTCGGTCCACGTGAGTTGTGCTCGGTGGAGTCTCAATGCCCAGTATTTAAGTAAATCATTCATTTTTTAAATTTTTTCAACATTTTCTTTTCGATCATCATTATAGTAAAACCTAATCGGAAAGGTTCTGAGGTGGGATCTCAAACCTGAGGCCTTGTCCGCGTACGCTTACGTGTCCCAACGCTCCCTGAATCTTGAGATCAGGGTAGTTGTTCCGCTAAACTCTGCCTTTAGTTTCATATCGCCGTCTCCCTGAGTTTAACTCGTGAGACCCACTGACACACGACAATTTCACTTAGAGATCCCCTGCGTTCCTGTCCTGCCTAGATAGACATCAACGCGGACATTGGTTTTATAGTTGACGGAGAATTTCAACTCGTGCCAAATCTTTCGCGTCCATTTTACGTTACATGTCTAAAATCATGCATTCTAGAGGTGTGGTCATGTCCCGGAATAGTCTATGGTAAAGGAACTATTGGCTTTTACGAGTATAGTTCCTTTTTCTGGAAGCGCTGTCCGAATATCAACCCCAGACCCTCTGGTTCGAAATCGAATGCGATGCGTAGCTGATGAAATCATATTTTCCAACGCTCAAAGCGTCCCTTATGGTCAATTAGGGTGGTCAAAGAAGATAGCTACACTCATTGGCACCTAATATATTTCCTAACTCCTAAAGTTGCCGTGACACTTTTTAAGACTGATAAGGCTTGGGAATTGTAATAACATCTTTAGTAATCCACCTTTATATAACTTCCTTCTCTCTTCCATTTGTTTTAATTACCATACACGTCTGATGGTATGTTTAGGTTCAGGTTACATTGTTCTGAGCTTCTATTTATGTACACGTATTATATGGATAAATAATTGCATATATCTCTCTTTGTCTAAAAAGTGCCTACCTGTCTGGGTAATTATTATATATATATATATATATATATATATAATATATATAATTCACTAAATAGTCATAGCAAACACAGAAACTAAAACATATAAAAGAGTTATAAAACTCACTAGTTCTCGAATTTTCGGTGGTGCAACCACCTTTCTCAAGAGGAATTAGGATATATATAAATTATATATATATATAATTAAATTACATATGTATATTAATTATGAAATTATATATATATATATATATATATATATATATATAATTTCATTACTTTAGCCAAAATATTTATGCACAACTCATTAGAATTTTTATCAACTTGTTTTTAAATCTACTTTTCTTAATTTCGTCAATTTTATTACGGTTATTTTAATGTGATATTGTCATCGGTGAGAAAATCGTGGGCAAAATATTTGAAAACTATAATTAATGTTAAACGTTTCCTTAGTCTTATTATACGGTGAAACCTGTCATGTGAAAATTTGGCAATGCAGGGGAAGGCGCAGTGAAGTGTTGATGGCTCCCAAATAGAGCTATTCGGGTCACATCCTGTCCCCCAACGGTGGAATGTTCAATGTTCTCGTATTTTTGTATGAAGTCCCTATTTTTAAAAATGATGGAACTTATTAATTCATCAGTATTTTATGAGGTTATTTACGAATCTGGACTTCATTCTCCTCGCCATTCTCTTTAACATTTATTCTCTCTCATTCTAATCGTGCCCAACACGGAATATTTAAACGCACTCGTGTAGCACCTTTAAAACACCAAAAATATTAACCTAATGTCGAAAATTTACGATTACGTCCAGATCATACGTATTCTGGGACGTTTCTTATAGCCCGCCACCCTCTCCAACGGTTATAGTTACATTAGATCCCCCGCGCTCGTCCCTACGGCCCCGGAGTCCATTTCTATAAACCACTGCCTGGTGTCTCCCCCTGGCTTTTCCGCTTGGGAACGGACGACATCCCCCTCTGCCCCCATCCCCCACTTGCATTAACATCCGCCGGTGCACTCGCGGGAAAACAATTTAAAATCCTCGTTTCTCACCACAAAAACGTCCCATGGAGCTCGCATCCAGACAGCCCGGGAGGTCTCATTTTCTCCCTCCCTCTCTCCAAAACGTGAGAGCCCATCTCTTGATATAAGGGCCCTTCTCCCCTGGCCTCTTCATGCGCTGCCCACTCAGGGATTGAATGTCTCCTCGCCAACACTCTTTTCTTGCTTCCACTCCTCCATCCAGACCTGGGTGAGTTGGTTTTATATTTAACTTAACAAATTTCCGCATTTTATATGCGAATTTCAGTGGACTCGTTATATCACGAAAACTTATATTGTACCGTTTTACTGGGTTTAAATCCATTCCCAGAGTACATAGCGAGTTTTTATTAGAAAAAATATTTGACCGCGTACTCAGAAAAATGTATTTGGACCGAAAACTCTTAGATTTCCTTTTTGCATGTTGGACGAGTAAAAAACATTGATATTTACTCGAATAAGAGTTGGTTTGCTAAGTCAGAAAATATTTTTACGGTTTACCATTAAGGAGTAACACGTACTAGTATATTTTAATTATAATTTAAGTCAGGTATTTAAAAACACAGCTGGAGGTCCAATCGTTCGAGAAACCACTGGTACCTTTATTTTGCTACGTCTAGATCTACAGAAATTAATAGCTACCGATAAAAACTAGGATAGAATAAAAATAATATTTTAATATCACTTCTTGACTCATCCGAAATGATTCGTCTTCCATCGAGTTATCTACTGCCATCTATGGTGTTACGCAGCTTAAATATCAATGGCAATCTATGCTATCAATGCTATTGCTCCACGGAGATCAGACAGGCCAAAAATAAATAATTGTGAATACTGACAGATAATTTTAAACCATTGCCTCATTTGATTTCATTTATTTCAACCTTAAATAATAGTTGCCTTTTTTCATTTGGTAATTCGTGAATATAAAATAACGCTCCAATTAAGCGTTAGGATTTATTATAAAAATTAAAGCGTACAACTGAATTTTGTAAGAAATTTTCATTGATGGCCTCAATAAAATATTTCTCAAAAAATTAACTATTTAACTCGACTATTAACTGGTTAGCTCTTTTATGCTTTAGATTCCATCCGTCCACCATCTTTTTTACCATCAGTCTGGGAGTTTTAAAAATATGGACGCCGTCTTCTCTCTCTCTCGCTCTCCCCCGCGTCCCACCCCCTTTCCGAAGCCACTTCAACCATAAGACACTCCTTCTCCTGCCTCCTCCCACACCATCATCTCCCCCCGTCTCCCTGGAGAACGCCCACATGGCCACCCTCTCCTCACCAGTGGGACGGCCGGCACCGCGCCTCTGCTTCGCGAAAACCGTGATAGATGGAGTCAGGGCAGCCGAGGACGTATGGTGGGGAGGGGAGGAAGAGGAAGGGGTCGGGGAGTGTGTGGGACGGTGCCCGGGGGCGGGGGAAAGGAGGCGATGGGGCAAGGAGCAAGGGCAAGGGGTAAGGGGAGGAAAAAGGAGACTCCTCCTTTTCCCCCTAATATTAGCACTTGACACCTTGATCCACGAGTCTTTTTAAAACCATTTCCCTCCTCCTCGCTCCCCTTACCTCCCTCAAACAGGGACACACTTTTCCCTCCCTTCGGCCTTTTCCCCCATTTCCTGGGCCCGTTTTTTTGAAATATGAGCAACAGCGGACCTTCAGCCCGCTTTTATCATAAGTTTAAATTACATTAATCGCGTCTTTTCGTTTCTGTATGACGTCTCCTCATCCCACACCACTCTCGAGCTATTCCTAGGGTCTTCTTGGCTTTGAAAATGAATGGAGAGGGTTATTTCCTCCGAAATATGTCCGATTTATTTTCGACGTTCTGTTTTTTTTTAATTGCTATAAATCCATTTGAATTCTGTGTGATGAATATTTGCCTGGTGTGGTGTGCGTAAATCATTTCTCTCTCGGGTGACTTCTGCAGGGCATGAGGTTATATTCCTAAGATCAACGTTATATTTCAGCTGTTACGAAATTACCGCGGCAAAATGCCGGAAAATATAATGTGGGTGAGCCGAATATCTATTAGTAGGCCCGCTTTTCGTTTACTGTGATTTTTTCTCGGTTATATCAATGGTTTCTTTGAGAAATTTACAATGCATCCCCAGTAGCATGGTCAAAGCTTTTCGTATTGGGGGCGATAAATGTACAGCGTCTAACTAGAATTTCAATTAAGAAAGATAACCCCACTGTCACTTATTTAATATTGATGTGGGTAATCAATGAACAAATAAGCTGTGAAATTCTTAAGACAAATTTCAGAGTAGAAGTTGGATCTTATGAATTGACTCCATATTGTAAGCCTTTTCAGCTAGTTTCCTTGTACCTGAGACTCTGATATGGGTCCACCTCTAAGTAAACACTCTGGTTTGCATTAACTATGAGCTATTGTAACTACCACTCCGTAATGCACATCGTGATATAATGAAGCATCTAAAATAAATATAAATAGTAGAAAGCCATCCTTGAAGTTATATTTTTATTTGTAAATATATATTCATAGGTCATTAATCCTCCAAAAATAAATTGAGGATTTATTCATTTTACCCGTGAATAACCTGAAATAAAAGTATTCGTTCTGGGGATGTGAGCTGGGCGGGCATTAATCCTCTTCAGGGAATTACCTAACACACTATGCGCCCTAATCAATGCATTATGTCAATCAGTTTATGTTGTCTACAGAAATTTTATGTTATTGGTGGAAAGAAGGCACGATTTATTATAGTTACTATTTTTATAAATGTCATTACCCCAGATTAGAAAATAGGCATGAGATGTTTTCATTTAACTGAATACGGAGGCATGCATGAATACCAAGGTAAGTACGTTTTTTCCTCGTAATTGCTTCAGTTAAAGTTTAGCTTTTTGCTGAATTCGAAATCCTGATTTTAATGCAAATGGATTCTTTAGCACGGAGTCCTCAGGTACTTAAAATTACTTTGTGCAAGTTTTCTCCTTCTTCTTCCCAAATCGTTTTCCATCTTAGGAAAGAAAACTTCGGGACAACTTTCTGTGCAAAACAGTTTCCTTTAAAGCATTTGTAACCGCTAGTTGTCTTACGTCACGATTATTTTCTATAATTTAAACGCCATGACCTTGAATATGCTTTTTAATAAATATGATCTTATAGGCGGTAGAGTTAAGCAGGTTATTGCTAAACCTAATTGTATATTTTTGCCGTATTACCATCTTAAGAGTTCGAGGAATTCACTTATCACAGATCCTATGCCTCACGTGAAATTGAAGGTTTAGGATAAACATTTATGATATATGTCACTATTAATAGAATCTTCTTGTAAATACTTCATCAAATAATGCGTGCCATAAATGTACATTTGTCCCTAACTAAAAGATCTCTAGCTTAAAATGAAAATAAATATAATATTTACAGTCAAACAACACTCAGGACCAAACTTCAGCCGCATTGAAGTGATCCCAAATTCTTTGTAAAATTAAAAATTGCCTGTTCGAAATATGTTTACAATTAATACCGATCATTTCAAATTATTTGCATTCATTTATTTTGATAATTTTTTCATGAATTTCGAATAATTAATCATTTTTTTATTATGATGAATATTTACAATATGAGATTTCTTATATGGTGGTCTCTCGCAAGTCATGTTAGCCTTGAACTAAACTCTTTTCATTACAAATTCATTTAAATGCGAGCTATTTTATAATCTCATGCGCAATATATTCATGGAAAATGAAGTATCAAGCTAAAAACATTATAGCTTTGACCATAAGAAAGTATGGTACTACTTTATGTGAAATAATTTTACAGAAATGTGGAAGTCTAAGGTAACTATTAAATGAAACAAAGTGAAAAAGACCAATATTCACTTCGGCCAAGAAGTTACTTTTTCTTGATCTGATTACGTCTTCTTAGGATACATTAATTGATTTCGCGACTGAGCACATCATTAGATTAAAGCTTCATGATCACATCAACTCGATGATCGTCATTGGATGTGATATTTTCAAAGCGAGAATAAGTCGATTAACATAGAGAAGCCGAAAAAAAATTCTCTAAATAATAAAGCCTTTTCAAATCTAAAAACAATATATAGTGTTCCATCATACTCCAATATGCCTCCATGGTTTATTATCACAAACGAGCCGACATTAAAAACAAAACCGGAAAAGTGGGTTTCAGATTCAAGTAGTCCGGATTTGTAACTGGGTAACATCTTACGCAGGGCGTGAGGATAAAAAGGAAGAGGTTCGGGAGGCGCTTGGCTGCCTCCTCCCACCCCTCGTACCCGGAGTCACCCCTCGGAACTACCGGGAGGCAGCTGCCGCCTCCCCGGTGGATGGCCACCTACAAGGGTCCCAAGACGTCTAAACCCGCGAATGCCTCCTATTTCCCCCGAAATGCGTCGCGGGTCCAGCGGGCGTCAAGTCGGGAGAGGAAGAGCAGGGCGAGGGCTTCTAAAACGTGTCCTGCCGGTAGAGATATGGGCGAGCGGTGGAAGGGGGAGCGACATGTCTCGCGGAGTTGGGGAGGAAGAGATTGGAGGAGGCGTTTGCGGGTGGGGGGCGGGGGACAAAACTACCAAGGGAGGATATGGAGGGAAAGTGGAGGGGAGTGGATGAAGAACGGTTTTGAGCGCATCTTAGCGGGCGGCCGCAGACATGCACCCGGAATGCCAACCTCAATCCTGCGGCGGGTGTGCCACCCTCTAGGGAGGGAAGCGGCAGGGACGCCGGCGGGAGAGTGGGGATTTTGTTGTTGTTTCGGTGGTCTGTGAGGCCGAGGGGGGGGGGAGGAGTGAAGTTTCGAGGTTGGGGGAGGGGGAATTAGGCTGCGGTTGGGCCGCCCCTATCTAGTGGAGAGATAAGGAGCGCGCGTGCACATTTCCGCCCTCCCCTGTGGAGATGGCTGCGCCTCCGGCTCCGCATATCTTTGCGTTTCGGTGGGCGCGGGCGTTCCAGCCGGGACTTCTCGGAAGAAATGATGGCGGTGCCGCTACCCACAACTCGGGCGAGACAAGTGGACCCGACAGCAACAGGATGAGGATCTGGCTTAATTCGAGTTCCGATTTGTAAAAGGAATCCACGAGAGTGTTCGAATATTTTCCTTTGGCTTTGCTATAACTGCGGGCATATCATCCGGGTTCTTGAGATAACTTTATAATTATTACCATGTTGATACTTTTAAGCAGGGGATCGTGATAGCACATCGAGCGTTCACCTTCTGACGGGACTGCCTTACTGACTTTCATGAAAATCCAAAGAATAATTTTATATCATCATGTAAATTTATCCATCCTTATGATTTCCCAAAGTCATTTAAACGCACCCAGGTAACATAAAAGACACAGTGTGCACTTTCACTACAAATTCGGGATTAATGAAATATTTCAAATTAATAAAAATTCTCCTTAATAAAAATTGCCTGCTTTTCTTCAGTCTGGGAGATGTATACTGATCTGCTGCAATTATTACACGTTCTAGCTCTAGACTCATTCTCAAAAACATACTCGTATATCGTCTTTTTTTACGAATAATTCGTCTTTGATTGGCCTTTGCAACAGAATCTGAGAGATAGCTACGACATTTTGATCATGAGAAGACTAAAAAGATATCAGTGAGGGAGATTCTCTCCGTGACTTGTTATGTGAGACACATCTGTGGGTTTTGATAGTTGATCTCGCTGGACTCGTGACACCTATAATGGCCCCACAAATATCGTTTGTTCAGTTGCTCAGTTTCGGTAACAGTATTCTTATATTCACACGGTTCTTCTCAAAAGTTTGTTGCCGAGGAGATCCTTAAAAAATTAAATTCCTTTAGATAGAAAAACAAATCCCACAACATCATTTTATATGCTTTCAACGTTGAAATTTATATGCAAATGAGTTATTAAAAAATAATTTTTTCATGACATACTGTATCACTATAAAACCTTTCCCTAAATAAATAAACCACAACTAAATCGAAGAAAGTAACTGAGATATCAACAACCCTTAATTTTCTAGTTGGTTTTTTTGCGAAGCGGTGGAACCAACTGTGATCAACTAAAATTAACCGATGGTAGCCATTTGATAACATTCACGGCACTTTTTTCAACGTGTAGGATTTATGAAATGCTACAAAAGTGGCTAATTATTTGAAAGAAAATTTATGAAATGCATATTTTTCCCGTTTAAACTTAGTGACGGTTACAAGGAAGAGGTATGCAAGTATATAAACACTGCTCAAGAGGACATCCAAATTTCATTTTACTTAATTTCATGTCATCTCTAAAAAATTCTGGCATTGGTTAAATTGGCATGCACCACTCATGCGGCAACGCATTTACTCATTTGGACTTTTAGCTCTTTTCCAAGCGACTGCCGCTGGATTGCCCTAAAAAGAAATGCAAAGTTGGGACGTTCACCAATTTCTCCACCTTGGTGTTGCTTTCAAGTTGTTACTTAGGTTAATGCAATTCCTTAAACCTATTGTAAAAGTAAAATACTCCTCTTGTGGAAGGGGAAGCTTTGTCCTTCCGAGGAGATAAGACAATCAGCTGAAAATACTGCCCGTCCTCACGGCCGAGAGAGTTTGAATGAAAAAAGTGAATGAAGGAGGAAATAGGAATTTTGGCTGAGGAAACTAATGTCCATCCGCGACGGCCCTGCCAGCCGCTTGTCAGCGGGAGACATGATCCACTTATCCCGAATCGGACTGACGAAGCAGGTGTTTACAAGCGATTGGGAGGGGGGGGGGTGAAGGAAGACAATTTCGGTCCGTTCGGATCTTAAAGGCTGCCGACCACGTTTCTAGTACACCCTTTCAAAATTTTCCATTGGTGATAGTTTAATAACACCATTAAATTTGGATGACTTCGTAAATTAATTCTCAATATTTTAGTATAAAATCTCATCCAACGATTTTTGAAATAACTCAAAATACATACTTAATGAGGCACAATGTTATTTTTAAACATCCATAGTAATAGAAACACATGTGCATAAAAGAAAAAGTGCTCAAATTCAAGTTGTAACTATTAAAAATTCTGTAAGGTAAGATTTGTTTCTTATTGGTCACAGTTTTGCAGACTTCACGATGAAATCTCGCAATTTCACACAGTTCTACGATATCACTTTCAAAGCTTCCTGAGGTAAAACTTCCTGGAGAATATTTCTACTTTAGCACAACAAATAAACTGTGCTGAAAAACAATTGCGGTAAAACGCTTTGCTCTTTGCCACCTTCCATTTCATAAACCGCTTTAAGCAGTCAAACTTGTTTCATTTTAGACTCTCATCAAGCGCGGTCGTATTCTGCTCAGTGGAGGTTATTTCACTTTATTTTTGAATCCGTCGAATGTCGTCTAACACTTCCATAATCAAAGTAATTGATTTTCAAGTAGTTCCCTTTTTGCATTGAGTGAGTTCAAGCCAATCTGCGAGAGACCTACAAATGATTGTACCGAACGAGTTAGTTCAGTGCGAATCGTGTTCCTCTCCAAGCCCTTAGGCATTTCGGCTGTGTTGATTTAAGTGCTTTGATGGAATCTAAGGTGAAAAGCACAGAGAAGGCCACTGTTAAGCATTATAAATCAATTGTTAACATAAACCAAAATCCAGTAATGAATACGAAGTGTGCTCTAACAGGTAAGAGTGGAGCCGATGTTAAATTTTATCGTGTGTGAGCTCTAAACGTCAGGGTAGTGGGATGGGACCCTTTTATTGTGCCCCTGGGATTTCCTAAGAAAACCTGGTGCTCTAAAAATCACCTAGCTTGATTGTGAAAATCACCCTCGGACTTAAAGCTGGGTCCTCTGGTCAGTAGCTCAACCCTGTACCCGGTAAAACCACCGCGTCCCTCCCAACGAGTAATGTAATGAGTATAATAGCTATATAAAATAATGGCCACCAATAGATCGTTGCAACCAAGTTATATGGAAATATTAATCCTATCATCCATAATCACCAAAAAAGATGAAAATAAATTCCTTTTCAGTATATATATGACATGGTAAATTATCCTTTTATGGGCAACGGAAGGCTTTTTGTTTAAAATTCTGTTGTCTTCTTCATAGAAATTTAGTGTTATATTCTATTTTTAAACTCTCCCTCTTTAATTCAGAAGTAGATTGGTAAACATTGTCAACATGAGTGTTCAAAGGGATACGTACACTCTTTAGCGTGACTTATTGTTTTAAAACAAATTCATAAAATTGCACGAATTGATTCCGACAAGAATCGTAAAAGTTATTTTCGCTGTTAAAAAAACGTTCCATCTCTCGAATATAAAAATAACATGCGGGTAGCCGAAAAATACGTCGCCTTCCTCCTTCTCCTCCTTGGATCCCTATTTCCTCTTCCCTTTCCCTCCTTCCTTTCCCATCCCGTCTTCTCTGCAGTCAAACGGCTCGTCGGTACCTTTTGAAGCGTTTGAAAAGGAAACACGAGCGGGAGCCGAAAGTGGCGTTTCGGAGTGAGGGGAGGCGAGCACGTGACGAGAGAGGTGGAGTGAGCGAGGTGATGAAGGGACACAGCGTGTGTACGCGAGAGTAGGTAGTGAAAAAAGAAGTGCGGATGGAGGCCGGAGTGTATGTGATTGTGTGCATAGATGTCGGAACTGCGGGGACGAAGGCAGTTAACTCCGCGGGAAAACACCACCACGAGTGAGAGACCGTTCTCGCGATCCCCCGGACCGACAAAGGCCTTGTTGAAGGTCCCATCAAAATAATAATAATAAGGAGGGGAGGAAATGGGCCCGGCGCCAGGTGAGGGGGCCGTGGAAGAACGCGCGAACGGGGGGAGAGGCCCGGTGGCGGAGAAGGAGGGAGGCGGGCGGTAGATGGGGAAAGAGGAGAATATCTGGGAAGGGGAGAAGGGTGAAAGGGAAGGGCAAAATATACGCCGAAGGGATGCCAAACTGACGATTCCCCCAGAGGGGATAGCGCGCGAAAGAGAGGTCAAAGGCCGGGAGAGGTCAAGGGCGGGCCGGTGTTCTAGGCGATGCGAAATGAAGGAACGGCCTTAAAAGTATCCCGATGTTATTTCATGCCACTTGATCATCACACCCCGGGAGTTGTGTTGAGGGGAAAGACTTAAGACTTCTTAACTCGGTTCCACCTCTTTCATACTTTACAAAATATCTATATGCATAATTTACAA
Source organism: Hetaerina titia (assembly GCA_037158775.1). NCBI lineage: Eukaryota > Metazoa > Arthropoda > Insecta > Odonata > Calopterygidae > Hetaerina > Hetaerina titia. The sequence continues at coordinate 25,008,506 of CM073772.1, forward strand.
AATATCTATGTGCAACCTTATTGACATCGTATGAAATGAGGATGGATGAGAGTAGGAATGTAATTAAGTGGGAAGCGGATAATTCTATAAACGTAATTTTTTCTATTACATACAGATAATTAGAATAGACTAATTCTTAACATATAGATATGATTACTCCTATCATTTGATTTCGTGATGGTTTGCAGCATTATATTTGTCCTCCCTCCGACATCCATTATGGTATCGAAATTTCATTAAATGATTCTACCAGAAGATCCAAGAACCGAATCCATCATTTGAACTAGAAAAATAACGTACTAGCCTTTCGAAACTATCCGATACCATTGGACATTTCATTTTTTCATATCGTTGTTAATAGAAATTGTACACTAATTTCCATTCCTCAAACGTTATGATTGATTATTGTTATGCTTATTTTTATCACAATGCCCTGAAGTTGGTTTGCTTTATTACTAACGATTACATTTATTACTGAAAACTCCGTAGTTTTAAATATTTCTACGCTAATTTAATGGTCTCACGTGGAGGTGAAACTGAACAATATCGTTATTTTGACAACTCAACGAAGTATTGACGAATGAAAACTATACGTTAGAAACTTGTGACACCTATATTTAATTTACTGTAGAGTCGAGAGTTTTTTCAGTAGGAGTAACCCAGATTTTTCTATAGAGGGAGTTTATTGTCATTTTTTGAAAATAAATTTGATTTTTATTACAGAATATTTTTCGCAATGTTAAAACTTCACTGTTCAGCTAATTTCAATCATAATAAACCATACGCACAGTAATCAACCCGAATGTTGGATTGATAGGTGATGGTAGAGTTCACCCAGTACTAAGTTGGACGGCGTGTAAAATTCGCACATCAGGGTAGGGGGGCAGCAGAACCTTGCCCTGTGCCACCTGTGGTTGCCCAGGAAGTAATTTAAGAATATAAGGGTAAATTAAAACCATGGTGGTCTCAATTTTTATTTGCTTTAGTTAATTGTTTTTGGATGTTTTTCCTTTCGTGTTGTACGTTTCGATCAGGTTCAATGACTACTCAGCATACAGCTACGGTTTAAAACCATCTACTTTAAAAATATTTATTTACACTCCTCTCGTCCCTTCCATTGTTATTCAGGAGTAAAACTTTGGCCCAAGAACATATAAACTAATTACGAATCTCGATGGTACGTCCAATAACAACATTAATTACTGGCATGTACTTCCATGACTGTAATATTACTCAAAACAATAATGCTTAAGAAAACTTAAAATAATATGTAAAGTTCCACGTACTTTTTCCCTAGATAAACGGGACACTTTTCTCTTACAATAGTAAATACGTACCAATAGAGGCACTGTAAAAGGTAGAAGCCGTGGGGTGAACAGAACAAAACCGTTTGAAGTAAATGTGAAAGGAAAGGCGCTTAACGTGGTCTGCTTTGATCGTAAAAAATAACCTCTTTTTAGTATTTTGAATTAGAAATGTTTTGATTCGTTTCCCCAGCGAGTATACAATCTTCTCATTCTCCTAAAGTCTGAATTATTTGTCATTAAACATATGAATCCTAAATAATAAAAAATATTACGGAAAAAATTACAAATAGCGAGCCTACAATCAAAATGGTGCAAACATATTCAAAATTGATCGCCGAAGTAGTTCCTAAACGCAGGAATAAAAATCCTTTTGTTCTTTTTTCAGCTCTTCCTCAGTTTCCTTCCACACAATTTGCCAGTCGATTTCGGATGACTGTAGACTGAAGGTAGCGTCTTCTCGTATTTATATACATTTAAAGAAGTAGCGCTCTTAGGCTGCGATACATAAGTATAAAAAAAAGACTAACATGAAACATAGAATATAAAACCACAGGACACATATTTCTTGACGTTTCGACAGCCCGAGCGGCCTTCTTCAAAAGAATAAATATTATTTAGCATAATTTAAATTTCTGGGCGATTAAAATTTCAAGAAAGGTGTGAGTGCCCTCTATTTTGTGCTCTTTCTTTAATTTCAGTATTCCGATGCATTGTGTCTTTGTGTATTTTTTGTATATACATTCGGTGTAGGGTAAATAAAACAGGCAAGGAAACGTATATGGCCGAATACAAAATATGAGTAAGTTTCCTCTGAAAGGCACTGCCACATCCGGGATATGAACCCGGAACTTCAACCTCTCCGTATGCATCACAGGCTTTCTCCGGAAATTAAATTATCCTCCTCCTCAATAATCTTCCAACTCGATGCCATGTTACATCGTAAATAGTGTCTGTGGGTTTTATGCGTGAATAACTGGAATTGGTGCTTAGCGCACTGAATAATCAGACGGCGTATTGGATGGATAGTTATTGAATGAGAATCAATCATAAAAATACAAAGGTATTAGAATTCCCAAAGAATATAAAGGTCAAGATAATAAGTTGGGAGATGTAAACTAGAACAGGGAGAAGAGTTCACACATTTAGTAAGTATTTCGAAAGAAGGTGAGCAAAATGAAGCATAAATGTACAAAGAGGAAATATGTGTGATAGCCTCTTTCAGTAAATATGCAAAGAAAAATTAGTGAAAATCTTTAATGTGGAGCTTATTTTTACAGATCGGAATCTTAATCGTTGAGACAAAAGAATAAGTGTAGTTCGGAGGTTTTTAAAATGTAAGTATCGAGTAAAATAATGAAATATAATTGGCAATTAAGAAAACAAACGAAAAAGCGACAGTTCTGTAGAAGAAGAGATGTTGTTGGAAGAAATTCGAAGAAGGTAGGGCAAGAGGGTGCAGGAGATACCGAGAGGCAATGACATACTTAAGACGATAGTAGGGGGGTACTAGGAAAGAGAGGTATTGGGAGTAAAGAACAGGCATTACGTATGAAATTAAGAGAGAAAGTATGCAGAGTTAATGATGAGTTATTTTAATATGTAATGTGAAGTTTAAGACATTTTTGTGCTATGTTAGTGAGGACTTTCGATCATGATAGTGTTTAATGCCAGAATCCATCCAAAATGTACTCGTATATAAATTTATATACGAGTATATATATTTATAAATATTTTATTATGATAAAAATCAAATTCCCAGCAGTTATGTGTCGTAGTGGAAATGAATGAGAGGACGGATTAGGAGGGGAATTGGTGTGTGAGGACGGAAAGGAAAATCAGGTGAGGTGGTGGGGGAACGGCTAGGGTAAAGTACAGTGGGATATTTGAAAGGGAGGAGTGAAGGGAAGACGGCTTTAGTCAATATCCGCGCTTTTGCTCGTGTACGTATATGTTGATCTCCATTTGTTCTGGATTATTCAGATGCGTGCCTTTTGAATAATTTTAATTGATTTTTCACTTATTTCAATCGAGCATGAAATTTTTTTATTCCCATGCGAATATTTCATTCATATATTCCAGTAAATTTCTCTCATCATTTAAAATATGCAACCGTATTTCACTTTTCTTAGCTGACAAATGCAGGAAAATTTGACTTTCCCTTCGCATTCGTCACATATTTACGTAATGCTTAGATGTCTTTGGTTTATTACAGTCAGGGTTTTTAGAATTCCTAAAACCAATAAACGCAGTCTTGGATTTTAAATTTAAAGTTTGAAGTACTTCCGCAAAAAATTAACACTTATCCTCTTGTACTATCAAAATATTCAGTACGTTAAAATTCCTATCCTATTCATGCCGCCCAAAATGCTTGTATTTTGTTCCCATTATCATTCACATAATTCCTCTCTCCTACCACAGACGTCAGCAGCGATCCCCAGCCAAAAAAGTGGATACTGATTCAGATTCGGGCAATACTCAAGAATATGACCGTATCTGACCCTCGAGGTACTAGGTAGAAGGAATGAGGTTGGCGATATGTATCATTGAGCGTCATATTATTTCGTTTTCGGCAAGGATACTCAATGCGTCTTAGCTTCTATCTGTCATAGCTGTAACAAGTACTTCGTTTAAGTTTTTTATACGTGTTATATCCTATTTCCCTGGTTACTCTTGAGACCCATAAATAATGATTTTGTTCACATCCATATTTTTCACATGATACAGAAAAGTGAACTTAATCGAAACCAATGATTTGTGTTCGACTCAAGAATTTTCCACATCTTTAAACTAAGTAAAATATAGTCAAAAACATATTTGTGACTATCGTTTCAGTCGAATTAACCAACTATCGTTTTCACTGCCCACTACATCACCGTTGGTTGATAGGTATTGTTGTGTTCATTTGAATATTCTTTAGCCGCAAAATAATTTCATGCTTTATTGAACCCCGGTACTCGTAGCACACTCTGCACTTTTAATATAAATTGAATTATTTCTGTTACCAATCGAACTTTCGTCCTTTCATCCATATCATCCATAAATTTCAAGCGTGGTCAAATTTCAGTCGGCAAAATGTTCCCCAAATTCTAACCATTCTTTCACTCGACGAATGTAAAAAAAACAAAGTTTAAACCGTCCCGTCGAGACACCCGACGCATTCAACGACGAAAATGACTGCGAGAATGAGCCGCTGGAAGGGGATCCGCTGAAGCAAGGCGTGGCGATATGAGGCCGTGAGCAGTATGGCGAGTGGCGGAGGGGAACTGCTTAAGGAGGGATTTGAAGGAGTCGGAGAGAGGAAGGATGGCGTGGTCTGGAGGAGTCGTGTGGGGGAAGAGGGTTTGGAAGAGGGGTTGGAAGAGGGGGGGGAGAGGGGGGTGGGTAGGGGTGCACGATGGTCAGCGGGCGAAGGAGGTGCGGAGGGGGAGAAAGAGGAGCGTCGGGAGAAGGGGGGAGGGGCGGACGAGGAGCAGTATCTGGATTGCAAGCTGTCCGTCGATAAAGTCGGACACAAGGGTATTGACGTACACCCCATTCCCGCAGATTCCCTCCCTTCCCTCCTTGCCTCTTCCACTCCTGCTCCACCACGGCTTCCCCGCCCCCCTCTTCCCCGCATCCCCTCCCACCAGGGCCTCAACCCTCCTCCTTCCAATCTCTTTATCCTTTATTACGTTATCTTCCCTCCGCACCTCCTCCTTCCCCACCTCGCCATTTCGCCCATCTTCCCGTTTCCCTCTACTGCCCTCCCTCATCTCACCACCCCTTGTTTTCGCCTCCTCCCCCCCTTCCCTACCCTCTCTATTTCCCCCTACCCCCACCCCCAACGCCGCTCGCTCCGATCGGGTTTTTACTCCGGTTCTTCGGGGTAAATCAACTTTGAGGGCCGGGAGAATTCTTTCTTGTGTCCTCTCCTGCCTTAGACCGACGTCCGCTGCTCTGGCGAGCCACGTTACGCCGGAAAATCCACCGGAATGGTTTGTTGCGCCATTGGCATAAACGTCAGGACTCCCTTTGCTCTAATTGGGTACACTGCTAGAAGATATATCCATAACATATTTCAACTTAAGGGTCTCCGATGTCTGAGGTCAGTGTACATTACAGCTGACGATAAATGGAAAATACTCTCCGGCCACGCGCCACGTGAGAGGAGCTTTTGGGTGACATTAGGATCGACTGAGAATCAAGGTACCTAATAGGTTGACCGAGCGCATATGATAAAAATAACTCGTACCAAACAATATGTTGTTATGCTAATCGTAATTTGTTTTCCATAAAGAGAATGAAATTAGATTCCTTTCATGCTTTCAATCACAAAAATATATTTTGCATACTTTTGCATTGAAATGGTGCTAAATTACTATACGTCAGGTGATAATTTAATTAATGCAAACGGTATTATTAACGGTAACGGCAAAGATAAACGATTCTGAAATAGAAAATAACGCTTGATTGGGTAGGAACGTACACACCTGCACTGAGATATAATAGAGAAGAAAATGATAATTGTGGAACGCTTCGTAAAAATTAAATCCTAACAATAATTTAGGGCTTGCCATGTCCACTACAATTTATCTTTTCACAAATAATGCACAAAATAAGCTATTCATATCAGATATATAATTTCTGTCAAATTATCCTTATTCCTACCAAGTTATTCATTTTTTGCATTTAGAGGACCTTAGACTCCTTTTAAAGTCTATAAGAGTTATGACAACTAATCGAACTGATATCTCATGCTGAGTTTTCTTAATTCAATCTTTCAAGCAATTCATTAGTGAAAACTAGCTTCGGCTTCATGAGATACTAACGTTTTGCCTTTCAGGTCCTATTAAAGTAGAAGTTTGCCTTTCCCAAGCGTTTCTGTCTTCTGCACTGCACCGTAATCACAGGTTACACAATTTTTCCATAAATGTTAAATCCTCACCACTGTACACGTTGTGATTTATATTTGCCTATGTGTTCATGCATTAAATTGGCTCATTCGCCATCCAAAGCCCCTTCGTAGTCTCGTATGATTTGCATTTTGAAAAATTTTGTGAGATTTAATTCACCCTTTCCCCTGTTATTCTGATGACCGCTTTTCAGACTTATAAGGCATGAAATATGATTTCAAACATTTAATCACATGAATGAATAAACAATATTAACATAAATGTTTTTCCTGAAGTTTTCTTGGACACTCCTTCGACAAAAGCGTGTTCGTTCATATCCAGTTCAACATTTATATCAATGACGTTAAATTTAAAATTGCCAGAAATATCTGTTTATTCACCGATGATACGTACGGTCATCGACCGGCGAGTAAGAAATAAAATGAACTTTGAGTTTCATCCAATGATGCCATCTATATTAGTGATTGCTGCCAGAAAGGAGTGTTCAAATTAAATCTCAAGCAATAGGCAGTGATGTACCTATGGGAAACGATACATGTTCAACCCTATAGCCGTACGGTCCAATGAGTAACATAGCGGGTCAAGTATAATATTTTGAAGTCGCATAAACATCGAACATATTGTTGGGAACATCGACAGGTGTCTAATTAAATAAATGTCTTCCTCAAAGGAATAATGAGGAACCATTTTAATTAAAATTGGAGGAGTAGTGTTTGCCTGGGTAACCTTCGCCTTCAATACGCGTCGGGCATATATTATACATAATATAATAGGGTAGAGGCCTTTAATTCTAGTCCCACGGGATGTGAATTATATACATCAGGTTCAGTTTCTTTCTCTGCGCCGCCGGCAATTTCCCAGGAAGATTCGGATCTCGAAAAATTACGAGGTTTTTGTGACACTAGAAGTGTCCAGAAGAACCTTCCAGATTAGAACGCAGACCTCGGTCAGTGTCTGTATGTTCATTCTACGAACGCACCACCGGCAGGATTTGTTATCGCGTTGTTAACCATTCATTTATTGGATTAAACATTTTAAATTTATCCCCCATCTTATGTTATCGTTAAAATAAATAATTACGTAGTCCAACATTAATGAATTATTAGATAGTACATTAGCAGATATCAATTAAGAGTTTTTTTAAAAGGAAGACTAACGTCCACATTTCAATCGTAATTGTAAGAAGGAGTCAGGCGGATACACCCTACCATTGCTTGACCACAATTCACATGATCTTTACTTGAGCTAACTTCTGTTTTATGTAATACTCTAATATACTAAAATGTATTATTAATTAAAGGTTTGATTTAAACTAGAAAAAAACAAGATCTGCTAATTTATTTTCGCCTCAATAAATCTGCAATAATTTTAAATGTTTTTGACAATTTTTTTGACGACGTATTTTACGTTAATTAATTAGTCAATCATTAAAAAAATATGTGCAACCCGGCGAACAAGCTCGCATTGATGCAAAAGATATTTATTTAATCAGCCCTTTTTTATTTTATGTTCATCCTCTTTAATTATAACTCCCTGTTATAAATTAAATTTCGTTATTTTCTTTCCTCTGTCCCTCTTATATTTATTTTGCCAGTCATTATTTAAAATTTATATCCAATTAACTGGCACAATTAATTTATTCTTGTATTTATTGATGTAATGAAGCACTCGTTGGTTATTAAACACAAAGCCTCCATTTCAAAATTGGGGGTATTGCTATTATCTATTTATCACAGCGTTAATCTATAAAACGAAATTCATTTCTCATTCTAATAAAACGTTGAACTGTAAAACAAAAACTATCGTTAATGTCGAATGAGTAAATCCAACCCGTCGATGTTCGATAAAACTATGTTTGAGAGAGGTAATACCATAATTCCCTCTATGCAATAGAAGTACATAACCATATACTACTTGTTAATGAAAGAATAATGCACGGGAATAATTATTTATTTCGTGCAATATATTCCACGGTGTATCCATAAGCTTATTATTTATTATCAAAAGTTGAAAAAACTTGATAAAGGTTCGTCATTTCACCTGTAATCGTGATCCGTTCCGTGAATATCAGAGAATCATTCTCAGTAAAACGGATCATATTTTTCAGTACAAGGAATAACTGTGTTCATAAGAGGGTAGAACAGATATTTACATAGTTAAGCTACAGTTTGAATAAAACCCGGCATTTGACCTTCAATCAAGTGAGTCCTATATAAGGTACTGACCAATTTCGCCGAACTATTCTTCGCCTGACGAGTTTGTTATTCCTCTCGAATATGACGAAGGACATCTTACCAAAATTTGACTAAAGGTACTTTAATTTAATCACTCTATCTATCCTTTGCAACGTGGTTTTCATTCACACCTGTGAGCAGAGAGAGGGTGACAAGCGAACCACTGACCGAGTACAACTCGCCCGACTTTTCTCCCGCCGGCGAAAGTGCCTCGATGTGATTCACCCGGTGGAAAACACCTGGAAACTCCCTCCAAGTACGAGTACCTACTTCAACTGTTACACCTGGAGCCCTAAAGAACTCTTGTACGATCAAGATATTTACAATTTATACGAGGTTATAATTTCCATCAGATTTTTTTAATGCGAAAGAGTGGGACATTTTAGCGAAGATTAGAAATTCTCTATGCCTCCACGTGTTACCCTACTAACGTGGCTTCGATAAACATCAAAATGCGACTTCAGTATAAATTGAGAAAGGAAGGAGAAATACGGTGCTTTATTCAAAGGCTATGCTAACCGATGAAAGCTAATGTTCACTATCACCGTGAAAATCCTGTTTAAGAATCATTATACAGGAGAGACGTCATTTTAATTGGAATTTTGCTCGAAATTTCCTAAATTAACTGGCTGTACAAAATGCATACTGCAAAATATGTACTAGAAAATAACTCATTTAGGTCAAATTAAATGTGTGCCCATATTGCAAATATCAAATACTCTAACCTTTCGAAAGTAGTCAAAAGCCGAGAAAACCATCTTTTTCCAAAAAAATTCCCACATTAATATTTTGAACATTAAACCTCTTTGCGAGCATTGTTGTAATGTTTCATTAAAGAAACGACGAAACCTGAAAACTGTCGTGAAGAATTGCCAAGTAAAACAGAAAATTAATCGCTACCCTTTCCTAGAACTCTGTAAAAAACGCGTTTCCTCTTCACGTTCTTCCCCTTTCTCCCTCTCCTCCTCCGACTCCCAACCCCGTCCAATCGTCCGAAATGCGCATTTGTAGTGAATCATCAGCAGGTTGCGTTTTGCCGCCTTGCAGGGGCTTCTAGATCGTTACGCCTATTGATTTACCACTCATCAGCCTCCCTACCGCTGCTCCTTCCCATTCGTACCTCCCCACCGTACCCACCCTTCCCCCAATCCCCGACATCCCCCTTCCCGCTCATCTCTCCCTCAGCCCTCCTCTCTCTCTCCTCCACACTTCCCCAACCCTTGTTCATCTTCCCTACCTCGTTCTGCAGCGTACGTGTCCGCCGGCCCTCCACCGATTGCCCCTGGGCCGCCCCCTCCCCACTCCTCCTCCGCCCACGCCGGCCATGGGTGGTGGAGGCGGGACTCATTCGGGGCGCGATTGGCGTCGGGGGTAGTGGAGTGCGGTGGAGGCGGCGCTGGCTGGCGCGGGCGGTGGAGGAGGAGGAGGGAGAGCGGTGGTCATCGTCCACTCCTCCCGGCGAAATGATTCCACCGGGGGGGTGCGCGAGGGGTGCTTCCCTATTCATAATGAAGCGAGCGAGGCTTCCTTTTTCTTTCGTCGCTCCCCAACCCTTGCCCCCTTCCCTCTCTCCTCCCCCCGTGACGTCGCACCACCACCGGGAATCCATCCCCACCTCCCCGCTCGATAAACAAATTCCACCTTCTCTCCCAGAATCACCGAGAGAGCCGAAGCCACAACAAAAAACATTTTTTTTCCGTTTGCGCCACGACGCTTCGCGAGTTATCGGGAGTTCTTTCGGCAACAGAATTAGAAATCTAAGGAAGACGTTTACGGCGGAAGAGCTGCTACGTGTTTGAATTTAATGCCGTAAATAGTCTTCCTAAGTAGGTTATTTTGAGAACTCTCCCGCATAGCATTAGGATTTCAAGGGTTTAGCCGAGTCGTTTAGTCGCATTATGTCTCGTGTACACCTCGAATCACAGCCTTGCAAGCAGAAGAGGAATGTGAGTACAAAAGGAAAAAATATTGTAATGCTTCCGAAAAATATTGGACGACAATGATTGAGGAGGTGAGCATGAGTCACTGTTTGATTTTTTCGCATTATCTTAAAATGTTAGGCAATATTCTTGAGACTTAGATGGATCCGTTCGATTTCGGACGGTTCATGGAATGAATGTTTGCATGGAATCGATCAAATCAATGCTGCGGGACGTCAAATGTTCGCTACATCACTCTGGTTCGACTTCATGGTCCAGCAATACTAGCTATCACGCAACGCGAATTTATTGTGTGACATCCATCTCCAATAGCTGCTCGCTCGGGTGAAGAATTTTTATCAAATGAACGAACTAAATCCTTATCCTAAACCTTTCATTCTCATACTCCAACGTGCCGGGTCGAGAAAAACTTCCGACGTCAGAACCCACTTCCAGTGAAATGAGAGAAAACCTAAATATACTCGTTAATCCAAGAATATCGAAAGAGTCATCAAAACACACCAGATAACAATCAAATTCACCGGAAAAAAAGCTTCCATTACGGCTCACTTGTTATTACCACCCTCTTCCGCCCCGTCAACCCATACGGTCACCCTTAGCGGGCAAACCGCCTTTCCCGCCCTCCCCCTCTCATCCCCACTGGCCGAATCTCTGCCCCCACCACACACTCCCTTCCTTCCCCCTCGCAACAGGGTGGGCGCGATCCCCTGCAGCCCTCCCCCCCGCACCCCTCCCCCGCCGCCCTCATGCCTTTACAATCCCGCCAGGGGGATAGAACACAAATGGGAGATGGAAGCCTGTTATCGACGTGATGGTCAAGACTGGGAGGGCGAGCAGGAGGCGGGGGGCGGGAGGTCAAAGGGGTTGGGGGGTGGGGGAAGAGGTTTCGAGGAGGAGGCGTGCAGGAAGGAAGGGGAAGGAAAACGGCTTAAGGAGGGATGAGTGGGAGGGAGGAGGCACCGAGGGGAGAGGGCGAAATGTCTGGGCATCTTCCTCTGGGGAGAGAGTTACGAGGGATAAGACAGAACGGATTATGAAGGGAAATGAAGGCTGTCAAAGGCGGACAGAGGAATAAATAAACCGCAAACGCTCTTCATAGGCCGCCGCCGGAATTATCCACTCCAACGCCTTCCCTTCCTCCCTCTTTCCTTTTGTGAGAACTGCCGCTACGGTCTTCACTCTGCTTAAAATGACCACTTTCACCTTTCTCTCGTTTAAAACAATGGTCCCGCACACATGGCTAAGTCTTTGTTCTGTCAATTTATCTATGTATATTAAAGACATTCTTAGCAGGTAAATTATTGAAATCCTTACTTTTCATTCACACTTTTCGCTCGGAAGAATTGTTTTGAACTAAAACATATAGCTAATGTTAAACTAGTAGATGTACTAATTTTAAAATGAAAACTTTCAAAAATTTCTAAGTTCAGTGTAGCGGTCTACGTTTCTAAGACTTCTTTTTTCTCAAATAACCAGTATATGTGATAATTAATTCATATGAAAAGTACTGAGAGCATATAAAAAGCTGGTATGTCAAAAAAATCTCATCCTAATTCTGTATTTCACGCTAATTTCTCAGCGTATTTTTCTTCTTGCCATATAACGTCTAACATTTCCATATGAATCCATTCTGGATCTAATCCTGGAACTATAGATTTACCTCCTATTTTATTCATTGCTCATCGCAAACATCGTCACGAAATTCAGAGGCGCTCTTCTCGGGATTGATTAAGTCTTCTCTTTCATAACCCATTATGGCCTGCATTACCTACTGGTCAATTTGTACTGTTTTGTGAGAAGACGGGCGTTGTTTAAGAATGTATCGGTCTTCATTTTTGTGTGCTCTAACATCCAGCTTCATATGTAGGATTAGTGCCTACACGGTATGTAATTTTCCCAGGGTGGAAAAGTTGCCAATATTCCTATCGTGAATGCAAGTACCAGCTCTAAAAGATTCGTAAACCTCTGACGTCATAAAATAATAAAATTTTCCAAGAAAAGAATTAAATTTTTAAAATAAATATGGGTGAATAACGGATCATTACCTTCTAAGTAGAACTTCCGTGATGACTTAATTTATCATCCTTCTTAGGACACGAGCCGTCTTACAGGATACCGTCCTGTAGATACCTCACAAAGGAAAGAATATTTGACTGCAATTTACCCATTTGTGTAAGGAATACTAAAAAATTACAGTCAAACGGTTGCCATGATTTATTTTTTCTTAAATCGACATTTTAACCAAAGGTGTCAACCTGAAGGTCGATTTGTAGTTGAGAGTGTAGCTCATTTTAGTACCGAGAGCCCTCCCTATACGGCGCGTGAGATTCACGCATGAGGATAGAGGAGTCAGTTCCTTTCCCGTGCCGCCTGTGATTTCCCAGGATGACCTTGTACCTAGAGAATCACAACTGATTCAAATCTGATTGTGCCCAGACTCCTCACTAGTAGTCGAAACCGGGCCTATCGGTCGGAATCCAGCTTCCTACTCACTGGATCACTGAACCACACCGCTATTGTTTTTCATGCAAATTTTTGTTGTAAGTTGATTTCTTATTCACACGGAAGCCTACTCGCGGAGCCCAGAGCACATGACTAAAAGAGTTTTCAGTGGCAGCCTCCATGGATTCCCCATTTTGGAAGTCGTTAGGAACTTCCTTTTTCTTCCTTAATAAATCTTTACTTTGAATCCAAATATTCCGGCGTAAAATATGCACTTAGCATATTTAATCTACGCATGTAAATAATTTAATTGCATTTTCTTCAATTTAGTTATGAAGAGTTGATATGGTTAATGTTTGGATATCTTAAGGAAGTTAAGATCGCGGAGGAGGGTGAGAAACTAAACTTAAGTGATTGATGTAAATGTAACAGTAAATAATAATAATAGTGCGCATCAATAAAAATGTGTTAAAAACTCATTCATTTAAGTTTGAAATAAAGCTCCTTCGGTCAGCTTTCCGATTAAGAATGAAATAACTTCAATTTCTTCCCATTTCACAATCAATTTATCCCCAACAGAAATTACTCTTATATTTCCCTCCCAATCCAGCTATGTGATATCTGAAAGAAAATTCATCGCCTTTTAAGGAAAATTCTAACGCAATCAACATACTATATTCTGATTAAACAAATTCCAAAGAACATGTACTTTGAAGAAAAAAAGGCATACACATTGCGAAAAAAACAGGTGAACATGACGGTCTTTCAGGTACAATGAACATAAATCACATGCTGCTACACATATAATGAACTACAAATGCCACAGTAATACATTCTCTGAAGTGAAATGTTGGCTTAAAAACGGTTGAAAGATCCATTTATCACCCCAAAATAGTTAAGCTTCAACCACAAATTGATCAATAATTTTGTATCCATTTGGTCATCATTAGGAATAATCTATAATCAAGACAGGTTCATGATGGACACAAAGTCGAAGCCTTTCATTTTCTGTGTTCTCTAATATATAAATGTGTGCATATGATCAAATCTTTGAATATATGATCACTGCCTAACATGTCATTAACACCATAAATTAAAACAAGCCATTTTTCAACTCCAAATGAATACTTCCTACCTCTCGAAATGACTTTTTCCCTGGGAGGTGCATTGAAATATTATTCATTTTGTAAAAATGGAATTTCGCTCGCGCCCTTATGCGATATAACCCATTGGTTCTTGCTCAGTAATCTTCTACCGACCCCACCCCCTGCACATTGGACGGCAATCTACGGATCGCAGGCGTCGGAGTACGCACGCTGGAGTCCCTCAGGGGTCGATCGCATCGCCCGCAACCTCCTCTGCGAGGAGAGCCAAAACTCCAACCCTGCTCTACTCCCTTAGAACCCACCCCCTCGCCACTCCACTCAACCCTCCCCCTATTCCAAAACCCCACCACCCCCGATCTATTGTTTATATTCATGAATGCCGGACTCTCATTCGGGGAGTGTGGGAATGAGTGCGCGCCCGCAATGGGAGAAGGTGATGGCGAGATAGGGAAGGGAAAGGGGAGGAATATGTGGGTGCGGGGGTGGGCGGGGCGGGGAGAAGAGGGATGAGGCGTATGGAGGTGCGCAATATTGCGATGTAGTAGGGATCGGTGCGTGATGTTCATGTGACGTCCATCGCACTGCGATACCGGAGCCCAGAGAATTTTCGGAAAGTTTTCAATGGAAATTTGAGTTGCGCGACATTCATTCCATTTCCGATACAGGAAGACCCTCGTCCGAAAAAAATGATATTGAAGTGATGAGAGCCAACGCAGTAATCCAAACGAAAATAATCTCCATGGAAAATATCGACGAACGGTACTCTACGAAGTGGTACACATGTCGAAATGGGTCCGCACGCATCGAAGTGGCGTTGAAATTTCGACGGATCACGGGAACGAAACTAAAGTGAGCGCAACAATGTTGGAATTGTGATCGCAATGGGAGTGAAACGTGGAGCCCGAATACGCGAAATCGATGCGTGGACATATTTCTGCAACGATCGAATTCGAACCTCGCCCACAGACCTGGAGGCAGCTTTGAGGAAACAAGCGAAGGAGGGCATGGGGGTGGAGGAGGAGGGGCGGAGAGGGTGGGTTAGCTGACCACTCGGCTCCGACGAGAGGGGATGGGGGGGTGAGGAGATTTCCGTGGGAGGGAGGGGGATGCGTGAAACCGTTGGCGCTGAGATCGGCAGTGGCCGAGTTGGGCACTTCTCTCGGGAATCCGTGAGGGATGGCGAGGGAAGTGGACGAGGCACGGGGACGGGGGTGGAGGAAGGCGTCCGGAGGGTGGTCCGGGGGGGGAAGGAGGAAGGGTTGGGGGAGGGGGGCGCTACCCCTCGGTTTCCCCTTTCCCCCCCCTCCCACCCAATTCCTTGCCCACCTTTACCGCTCTGCTACGCCCCGGAGGAAATTCATTTCCGATTTTCTCGGAGGAGAGGATGAACGGGGGGAGGGAAGAGGGATGGTGAGAGAGGGGAGGTCGAGGTATTATTTTTTTCCCCTCCAGAGCCACCCAAACCTCCTCCTCCTCCTTCCTCCCCAACCCCCCTTCCTCCTTCCCGCCCCTGCGAGGGAACGTGGTGGAAAGACGGGAGCGAAGGAGTTGAGGGGGGTGGTGGACGGGTGGGAGGAGGCTCGGGCGGGGGCGTGCGGAGGGAGGGAATATGAGGGGAAGGCGGTTAGGGAACGAGGGGGAGGAGAGGGAAGCTTTGTACCAGACGCCGCAATGGCGCTCGATTCGCAGGGAGGAGAAGAAAAAGAAATAAAGTCGAGTATTTTCAGAGGAGGGGGGGTAGTGGTGGGAAAAGGATGTCGGGGACCTAGAGAACGATTTCTTCCCTTTCTTTTGTTTTCTCCCTTCCGCGATTCTCTTTTTTTCCGAGCCTCTCCCTCTCTTATTCTCTTTCTCCCTCTCTTGTTTATCCTCCATCTCCCTCTTTCTCTCTCTCTCTCTTCCCCTTCTATTCCCCACACTGCACTCACAATCCCCGCAAGAAACCCTGGAGACGACGACGAAGGATGTCCCTCACTCTCCCACTGTCCCACTCCCTCCCCACAAACACACACACACTCACAGTTCGACCAACCCCTTCAGCCTCTCCTCATACTCCCTCCCCCGCACCCTGCACCCCCATCTCTCCCCAGAAATCTCCCTTTCCCTCTCTTTATCTCCCTCCTTTCTCTCCATCACTTTGGCTGCAAAGAGTTTTAGAGGATGGCCCGTACTTACTTGTTGAGCGCAGAGAGCCCCGGCGGACTTTTTTTTACCCTCTTATCTTTCTCTTTATCTATCTCTCTTTCTCTCTCCATCTCACCCCCACCTCGGTTTCTTTCTTTTATTTCGCCTTGACTAAAATGAAAAATCGTCCTGAAGGTTCTTAGCGATTTTCCTTATCGCGGGCATTACGCCGAAATGGGCGAGTGTGGTGGGGGCGATTTCACTCCCTCTCTCCTCCACCCACTCCTTCCTCATTTTTTCCCGTATTACTACGCTTGCATGCACCCTTACCGCTTGATAAAGGCTCCCACACTATACAAGGTAAATGCAAGGTTTATGGAAAATTTTCTCGCGATTTTCCACATATTTTTTATTTTTTTTTGTACGACATTTTTACTGCACCATGATGATTAGCAGTAGCCTTCATCAATCCTATTTCTGGAGGTTTTCACCTCAAACCCCAAAACGTGGGAAATTACCAATTCAGTGTACGGAGATCCCTCCGTTACCCTTTTCCAGAAGAAATTGGCACGCAAAATCTCTTTTCGGGTGCAAATTCCTATTCCAATTCGCCTTGATTCGGGTCACATTGACCAGAGGTATTGTCACTGGATTGGAAGCTGGGATTGCCAGGATCCGAATTTTCCACCCAATAAGCTAACGCGCCATGTGAGAAGGGTAAGCAAGTAGAAATAGAGTAAATTTCATTGAAAGACGGCGAGGCTTATGATGGAAAAACAAGAGAGAAACGGTCAACGTGACGCAGGCGTCTGCATTTTTTGGTTGGCAAAATTGGCATTGCGAGAAAAGGGGAAAAAACTTTGGAAAGCTAACATGAAATAATTAAGTAAGCTCAACTGATGGAAAGAACAACGTAATAATATAAATGGGTCTATATTTTATGGAAAAGACGAACAATAAAACATTTTTTGAAGTTGAGTGCGACAATCAATCCTAAAACATGCCTATCAAAGACTGAAAAGAATAGATTTCAGAACGATTTAATCCCTTTCCAATGACAAAATGTTTTCAGGAGGAATGGTCACGCCATACAAAAGTGACGTTTTCAATAATTTCATTTATCTTTCTTCTGAATTATTTATTTTGAATACTAATTATTTCGTATTTCCTTTTCATTTACTTTGGTATCACCTCGCACGATTTCAATTCCCCATACAATTAATACGGTCTAGCATAACTATGGAGAATTTGCGTGGAAAATGCAGTCATTCATTACAGTATTATCCAATAGAATTCTAAAACGCGGTGAGTATCTTAAATGATAGTCCACGATTGGTAATAATTCGACATAGTGTCACTTCTTTGCAATGCAGATATTAGCTAGAAGAATAATTGCAAGGAGTAGAAGGATGGTGGTGATGATCTAATATTTGTAACGCTTTTGTCCTCGCGTAGATAACTCCCCAGACGGAAAGCATTATTTAAAATGTTTTTCCTACTTGCGTTCTTAGTATTTCTTTGCCATTATGCAAGAGGGGAAAAATGACTGATGCGAGTGACCACATTAGAATTAGCAGGGGATGACTATCATTTCACATAGATTTTACACCCCTAATATTATTATTCGGCCCCGATTGCTAATATTTCCCAGTCGGCTTTCGTGATAAAGGAAGCTCCAATCCAGTTACACCTCTTTGTATATTAACGAACTTCCTCATCTGATTATATTAATTGATTTGAATTAATTTTCACTCCATAAATTCCGGTTTTTGGGTGATTCCACCAGCTATTTACAATAGAGTAGCATAATCAAGTCGATGAGTAATTAAGTTTTTAATTAAAACCCAGGTTAAACTAAAACTTTACTTTTCCATGAAGCTTCTAAGTTAAAAGTTATTTCAAACTTGGAACTGTTATTTCTTACGTTTTTAAGAGCCCAGATTAAATTAACATAACTTTAATGGGGTGTCTCCATAATAGCTGTTAGCATTTGGAAATTTGATCCTTGTGCGTGGGAAATACATTTCTACGCATTATTATTCTCAAAAGAAAGAGAAACCAATTATGAGCCTCAGCTCAGCTGTCATTTATTTGTTCAGCATGAACAGCATAAGATGTCTTGAATACGGACCAAGAGAAAATTTTTAACTACTGCTGAAACATGCTTCTTTGGATGCCAAAAATTAACCTACTAACAATGCATAGGTGAATTGTAAAAACAAACTGAGTGTAAATTAGATTATCATTTTCCATTTTAATTTTCTGACTTCGCCTATTCCACACAATCGGTGAATCCTCGAAGAGTATATTCCCTGAAATTCAAACTTAATAAGAAGTAAAAACCTTTCATACGGCATGCCGAAGAATTTACTCGTCATCCTTCAATTACCAAGGGTTTCTCCTTGATGGTGCTAGGGTCTCAGTTATTACATATTTGTGCGTCGCTTTTTATTTTCACACACTCGTATCTAATGGTGCATTTTCTTAGATTTTCGCTCTGTCTTGGCGTCCTGACGCCAAACCATCTTCGATTATGTTTTGTCGAAATGATTGTCTCTTTCAATGGTTTCTTCCCATTTCCTTAACTCCCTCGTCACGACCTGTTGTAATGCTTCCACCGAGCCGTGTTGACGGCCTTTCAGAACGAATTTGAGGTGAAGTCTGTAATGGCACTGTCTAAAAATTTTGGATCCTCACTTACATGGTCGAGAAGTTCTTGGCAGATCCGCTTGCGAGTTTTCTTTTGTTCGTCCGAGAGCACTCGCGGCACCAACTTCACACACACCTTTCTCATGTCCATGTTTTCGTGCACAAGTCCATGCACCTCACTTAAGGAATGCTAAGTTCATCAGAAACCATGCGAATAATTAATCTGCGATCTCTGTCCAACAAAGCCTTCGCTCCGGCAAGATTTTCGTCAATTTTTGAAGTCGAAGGGCGTTCGGCGCCGGCAACGTCTTCCCCACCCTCCCGAAACAACATGTGCCACTCAAAAACACCCGATCTACCCATCGGAAGACCAAGTGTTTTGAGTGGCATGTGTTGTTTGGAATGGCAGTGACAGTGCTGTATTGGATCTTTCCCGGTTTTACCCAGTTTCACGCGAAATTTGATGGGTTATCGTTATTCCAATAAATGGTTTATTACGGAGCGTAACAAGGCGTAAATGTAGATGTTTCGCAAACTAGCGATCCGCACTTCGCAAAGACTGGGCGTCAACTGCCACCGGCCTCCAGCCTTTTCTGAGACTCCTCTCCCTCGAACCCAGCCAGGTAAATCGCCGCCCGCCAGTCCGTCAAACCAGGAAAAATAAGTTTTACTTTTGGGACAGTTCTTGTATGTACATACGACCCTAAAAGATATTCTAGGGAAGTATTGAACCTAGTGTTAGGTTTCAAGCGGGCATTTTGAATATATTTTGAAATTTAGCACAGCAATATTATTTTTTCATTTCAGAACAGTTCCAATGATTTTTAAAGTCGTTTATGCTGTTCAATTTTCCCCAACGCCTTGATAGGGTCTCACCAGCACATTAAATGTGAGGACTAATCCGTCGTTGTCAGCTTTAGCTTTCCTAGACCTATTCCGCCGTTGTCAGCTTTAAAGACTAAATTTCCAATTCTTAAGTATGACATGTATTTGTTCCTCTATCGAATCCTATCGTAAGCTATCCTATATGCGCCTAAAACCTCCTAGTTACTCATATTAAGATATCACTTTCCTTTTCGGAGATTAACTTTTTCTTCGCTAGATTTCACATTCCCGAGGCACATTCAAAATGAGATAATGCCTAATAATGCATCTCATCAACCCGTTCCAGATTATCTTTTCTCGGACCCATCAAACCAGTCACTAATTGGATTCCGCTGAGTGTGAGTTGACAAAGATCTTTCATTTAACGGCGACAGAATACTTAGAAAGGTGATGAAGGCCTCCCGTTGTTCTGCTGCGAGGGTCTTCCGGACGTGGATAATTCCCTCATGCACACCTCAGACATGAGCAATAAACGCCTTTCTTCTTCTTTGAAAGGGACGTCTCTGATATAAATGTACCGCCGTGCAGGCACTCCGTGACGAGTATGAGATGGCAGACTGGCATCTAAAATAGTGTCCTAGAGTCGAGGTCTGCTCGGAACGTGACAGGGAGGAGACGTGAAAGAATTATGTTCGGGGGTGCCAGGGGCTACACTGCCGTGACGGGGAAAATTAGAAAGAGCGTCCGTTGCACCGTGGCCAAAGGAGTGAGTAATTAGTCACCTAGAAAATAAAGAAGGCATAAACGGGGACGTCTCACTTTTAAGGTATATGATGAAATGCGTGACCGTCGAGGTTTAACTACCGCAGCCAAAATGACATGTTTTTGTTGCGGAGCAACAGATATAAATGATCCTAATATTGGCACAAAGGCCTTCACAGTTGAAATATATACTTTGGCACATCTTTCGTACCATATTGAACTACTATATTTTGGCCTGATTTTAACGCACCGCTAATAATATAGTTGTAGCTCTGAGCTGGAGATTTAGTCTCTTTATCTAGCATCACCTTTGTGGAGTTCCGTCTCAATCCGTTATGCATCCATTTTATGCGTATTAACTCAGCTCGCTAAAGTAAAATTCCGAACGTAAGAGCTATACGACCGTCCTAGAGAAGAAATAAAGTGGCCATAACAGTTTATTAACATTCGCATTCTCCCATTTAATTAAGGTTTAAACTCTCAAAATATTATTTAATACTTACTACAGAAGGGTCATCAAAACATCAATGCTATTCAACATAACTGCGACGAGGACGCTTGAAGTCAGGGAAATTCGTCAGTTAGAAATGATGTTGCAAAGAACCAGTTGTCCAAACTGGGTAATTAATGATGGAGTTCTTCGGAAAGTAGGCTTATTATTAGAAGAAAGTCTGAACAAACATGTAGCAGAAGGGCTATCTCGGGAGCTAAAATAATTACTAGAGTTAGCAACAATAGAGATTCAAAACTTTAAAAATATTGAACTGGAGTTTTGAACTTTTATTTGTGATAGCGATATCACGATTGTGTTAATTTCACTCTTTCAATTTCCCGTTCAAATATCTTAATCGTATAAGTGTAAAAATGGATAATTTATAAAACTCTTAAGGTATCATTTTACGAATTTCATGGACATTGGATTGTTAGGTCGACGTAAACTTTTTATCGTCGAGTACACTTTAAAATTTATTACAGATCAAAGTACAAATTGCTGAAATTTTTCATAAGAACACCTTTATGTATCGACATACCAATGCCAGTGCCTCCGCCAGTTGTGGTATGCTTCATGTAAGGAAGGAGCAGGGCCCTCGTTCAGACACCTTGTTTCATATTTTTTTCATGATTCATATTTTCGATATTTTAAATCAAATATCAATTTTTTTAAACTTCAAGACAATCAACAATTCCCAACTTTTCGCGTTCATAAGGGTAATAAAATAAAACGTCCTCAACATTCCACAACAGTGGAATAAGGAGATAATAAAGTCAACTATTCTCAGCAGAACGCTGAGGAAGTTAGAGTTTTTTATACGTGTATGGGAAGGAACTTGGTAATGTTGCACACATATTAGACATTTGTGTGCGCGGATTACTGCCTGTTCAACGGTCACTCCACAAATTCACGACGTCACTTTCCATGGGTCAATGATATGCGATAAAATTATGCATTAAGCTTGGAATATCGGGTTCGGAGACCATGACGATGGTTGAGGATGCTTATAGAGATGACAATGTGCAAAACGTGAGACACATGCTCAATTCTGATTGACTCCCAAGTGTCAGAATGTTAGCAGAAGAGTGCAATATTCAGAAAGTCACAGAGCATTGCATTCTTACAGAAGATTCAGCCAAGAGAATGGTGTGTCAAGATGGTCCCCAAGGTGCTGTCAGAAGACTGCTTGGGTGACAATATTGCCTTGGACCATAGTGAAAGTGACCCGAATTTTTCAGAATAGCTGGTTATTAGTGATGAGACATTGGTATTTGAGTACGACCCAAGTATAACCCCTTTGAGTACCATTTTGTACAACTGGATATCGTCAAAGAGGCCATGAAAAGGTGTCTGAACCAGGGTCCTGTTGATTCCTTACAGGAAACATACCAAAACTGACGGAGACCCTGGCATTGGTGTGCACTGGCACTCAATTTGCACAATACATAAGGGTTCTCTTATGAAGAATTTTAGCAAGTTGTACTTGGATCTGCAATAAATTTTTTCCCCAGGTTTATTCTACTTATTTTTGGGACAGACCTTGTATTTCGATACATTGCTAAAGGCCCTGTGCTCAGCACGATGGCAATTGTGTGCATACTGTAGTCGTAGATATTGGTTTTGGGTGATCAAATAGTTAATAGTGCAAATAGCTCACCTTCTAACATAATAATATAAAGTGTCATTACCATAACAGCTCATGCACCAACGCACAATATGGAATTTTAATCCACAGGGCAGCCACCGAAAGCATTATCCGTCAAGCGGTCCACAAGGTCGGATGGGTTTGAACAAATGAAGTGGGAGGGACGGAAACTACGCTACTTGGGGCTGAGGGTACGGCATGTGAGGACAGCTAACGTATGGGACACGGAATAAAGGATAAATTTATCTTTAATACATGCGGGCTACATAATACTTTTGTTATCTCAATCAAGCTATTGTAAATGTCGTTTTTTATAATAAGAAGCAATTGAAAGATATTACTGCAGTCTTTCATTCATAGAATATAGAGAACATTATATTTTACTAGTTAGTGCCAGATAAAACATGCGTATTACTGGTATTCCTTTTGGTAAAATGGAATAGAGCCCTGGCGTTTAGGGTAATTTAACATCTCACATTCATTCAATGCCCAATCTGATGATCTCGGAGATATAGAATATCACATACAAATAAACGGATGGAAGATGTGCTAAAATAATTCTTGAATCTTGGATGAAAATGTCCAAAATAGAAAAATACCCATCGACCAATGAATGAAAAACAGCAAAGGACGCATGTCTTAGTTATTCTCACTGCTGTGAGGAAATTTAAGTTCAACTACCCGGGCAAAAAATACTGAGAGCCGCACACGGGTTGACCTTAATTCGGACGAGCAGCAGAATTCGGCAGTGACTAGGAAGAGTAAGTATGATTCCCAATCAGATACAATTACACCGGGACGAAAGTGGAGTTTCGCGGGAAAGGGGGCGTTCGTCACCGTCGGCGAGAGGCGGAAGCGTTTCAGCACACTCGGGGCGCATTCCCTCCTCCCGTGATCTCACTTCTCGCCGTGACGTCTCCTCCTGAAAACTTTTTTACCGACGCATGCGCCCCGCGACTCCCACCGCCTCGTACCCCGCGAGGAAGGGTTACGGGAGTGGAAAGTGTGCGTTGGCGGGCGGAAGCTGAGAGGTGGAGAAAGAGAGGCGGAAACCAAGGAGACCGAAGCGGCAGTTTGATGTTTGCCGAGTGGAAGTGGGGATTGGATTAACAGAATCCAAAATTCCGACCCCCCACTTCCCTATCCCCATCTCCCGCCCCCGCCAACCCTTCGCCCCTCTTCCCACCCCCATGTTGCTCCGATCCCCGCCGAAATTCCCTTCCCCACCAACCCGCTCATTCCTCCGCGGTGTTCTTATAATAGAGAAAGTGGCGGAGGAGGATGGAATTAAGAAGCAGTGGGATCGGGGTGGGTCGGGAAAGGGGGGTTCATGTGTAAGAGGTCAGAGGTTGTGAGTGCGAAGGGCAAGAGGGAAGAGAAGAGACGAGGG
The DNA here is from genome assembly GCA_037158775.1 of Hetaerina titia. Classification (NCBI taxonomy): domain Eukaryota; kingdom Metazoa; phylum Arthropoda; class Insecta; order Odonata; family Calopterygidae; genus Hetaerina; species Hetaerina titia. The sequence continues at coordinate 25,032,315 of CM073772.1, forward strand.
AAGGGAATAGGAGGGAGAACGCGCTCCCTAAAGGGTTTTGGAATGGGAGACATGCGTGAGCTATGTACTCAACTGATGTATTCCTAAAGTTTCGGTTCTCCCTCTGCCGTGGAGGCGGATGGGTTTGAAGGGGTGGGTCGTCCGTTTGTACGTGCCGCGGGAGCGTCGTCCCTAGCCAAACAACGGGGGTTTGTCGCCCCCCCCCCACACGCACCCCGAGGAAGGATCGTGCCATAGGCATACGCTATGATCTCCGGTGTTCTCGCCAGCGATTGGGTGATCTCTCGAGTGTGAAAGTGGGCTGAGTAGGGGAAGGAGTTTCTGCGTATGCACCGATGGAGGAGGTAACACTTTCGCAAAAGCGCGGCTGTCGAACCAGTTGTTCCCGGGTGACTCATTCAAAGGACTCTCGATTTTCCTTCCTCGAATAAAATTTCTTTCTTTTAAAATAAATTTAAAATTTCTAATAAATACTGCAGGACATCAGTCGCTCGCAACGGTACTCTCGCAATGTTATTTTGAATTCAATGATGATTCGTCAGTGTAAACGTATACGTAACCAAAAAGAAGTGATACATTTTTAAAGTCTCCAATGAATTGCTTTCCACTCAAAGTAAAACGCATTAAAATGCTTCTTAAAATTAAAAGCAGTATGTGATTTTTGACTTGGCGAATACTTAAAGACTAGCCAATAGACGACGCTTTCTCGAATGAACGTCCGTTTATCATCCTACCAAACACAAACCATAAGAAAATATTGCCTTTTTTTCGTAATATCTAATAAAAAATACCCTTTTTTATCTTTTTTATTCAAGTGAAATGTATTTAAAATGGAAAGCCGTTTTGATAGAAAGGAGAAAATTTTGCATCGATGGTTGACTGTAATTGAAGTCTCCTTAAAGGGGGGAATATTAAGAAGGAATTATATGACGTTGGAGTAAGGCTAAAGTGAAGACTAAAGGCTCGCTTCAAAAAGGGACAAAGCAAGATGCTTTAGCTCATATGACTCCATTGCATAAGCTTTATCATTACTTTCATCCTTCATCAACCGAAGTAGACATTAGCTCTTCCTCTTTTAACATCTTAGATATTTTACACCGCTAATCCCATTAGTGGTGTCCTAGGCTTCTAAACTAAATGCAATGCATTATATTTCTATATCTTCTATGGAATATGTTCATTGTGTTCAAGATAGAATTTCATTGTCGATTCCATAGCAAAATCCGATTACAACCTATCCCGCTTCTCTATCTTCTGCCTCTGGAATTACTGTCGAGTACATGTAGTGGTAAACGCGGAAACCTGGTCTATTACGACATTTTGCAACTTCATACTTAATGGTTTATAACTGAAGCGGTGTCCATTCTTGTCGTGATTTGATGTAAAAACTGAAATGCCTCTTGATTCAAGGCGTCCATCGTTTAGAAACATTGATGACATTTTTGCCGGAAACTTAAAAGAGATAGAACACTTTTGCAAGAGACAAACAGTTGATGACAAACGAAAGGTTACCGGACTCATTCGAGGCAAAGCAGCCGCGGGAAAGAAGGGACCGGCTAGGGAAAAAAAATACGAAATGCCTTCTGCAACGGTGAAAATCTTATTCCTCGACTGCCAACATCCAATTCATTCCCAAGTTGACTATTGGCCCCGAACTAACATTCGGCTGGGCACATATCAATCAATAATCGCAATATAATTATGTGTCAAAAGGCTTAAATGGATTCCCTCATATTCAGATCCTGCGTACCTCCCAGTAGAAGAAACAATTCTTCGCAAAAACTTGTCATTTTACATCGTGTGATGATATTTATTTTGCAAGAAAAAAGGAATGTACACTGTTCAAACGAAATGAGTGTAAAAATATTGTATTGGAAGACAGACGGTTACAGGTGTAACTATCATAAGGATTTGAGGGGTGGTTCAGGCCGATATTTTGTGGGCATCCATTTATAATGCACGAAGAAAGAATCAAATATGCGTTTCAACAGGAGAATATGCTTTCCTGTGGAAAACCAAAGTCTCTCATTCTTTCTTCGTGCGCTATCATAGAGATTCCCACATTCTTTATCGCAATATCTGAAAATTGGCAGATACAGCTATAGTACAATTGTTTTCAACTGTAGATATCGTAAAAAGCTGGCATTATATAAAGTTGAGGCCATTATCATTATTAACAAATAGGGTAAAAAAACATTTTACTAAATTTCGTTATGACATCGTAAACAACACTAAATCCAAAAATATTTATTGAAACGATTCCGAAATATTTCATCGGTGAGTGCACTTTAGTAAAAAAATATTTTTTTAAAAAATCGCCACATTTTTTCGGATTTTAGATTACCGTATACACATATGAACGTTTTGTTGCCATAAAAACACATACACACAACGTTGTCTGCTGCACACGCAACGTTGACGATGGCTAATAACATACGCGTGGTTTACTGAATTGTTGTTTGTGTGACCGCATCTCCGAAAGCTGCAAATGTTGGATTGTGGCATCCGCATTTCCATTGGCGCGGCGTTCTCATCATTGTTTCCACGGACAAGTTTTCCTTGATGCGAAACTCCATTAAATCTTCACCGTTTATGTTTTATTGCGAAGGAAAAAAACTAACCGTGCACTCGCGGCTTTCGGCGCACCGAGTCCCCAGAGAGGCTCGCATCGCGAAGGGGCTTCACGCTCCTTCTTGCGCATAGCACCATAAAAGGCGGGAGGAGGGGGTGGCGCGGAGCGAGAGGGGTGAAGGGGTGTGGGGAGAGAGGGAGGGAACGGGGGGAGGGGGGAGACCGATCTTGAGCAGTGGTCAGCTCTGTCGAGAGATGACCGATGCCAGGAGCAGATCGATATAAAGCGAGTTCCCGCCCACCTTCCCTCCGACACCCCCGCCCTCCGACCCCTCCACTCCTACTAGTTCCCGCCGTATTCTCCCCCCCCTTTAACCCCCTTCCTCGTCCGCTCACCCTCGACTCCCTTCCTCCAAGCCAACCCCCGTTTCCTTTGGCCCGGAAAGAGCGTAGCGGGAGACTTCCTCCCCCCTTCCTCCCGCCCGTATATCTCTCCGCTCCACCTCCTCCTGCGGAACGGCTCTCCCCCCGCACCGCTCCCTCCCTCCGACACTCCCCCACCCGCGTGTGCACGAGACGCCACGCCCCGAGACAAGTGTACGTGTCGGAATTAAACAGGTGTCGGGGACGGTGGGGTGGCCTACTGGGCCTAGTAGGCGGAAGTAGTACGCCGCCGTTGGAGATCTCCGAGTTTCCCGCCCCCGGGGTCCCCTCCCCCACCGGTCGAACTGCGGAGGCTTATCCCTCTGAGACTGGGTGGGGGGTGGTGGAACGGTGTGGGTGGTGGGGGGGTGGGAAGGCGATGAAGGGGGAGAGGGGAGGTTTTCGCTGCCGTGACGCCAGCATTCCATAAAAACAATGTTGAGAAACGAGGAAGGGAGCTCCAGGATTGAAGTCAAATTGAAAATGAATCTCCACGCTACATTAAATGCTGTAATTCCAAGTAAAATATTGAAATATGAACATGATTTTTTAATATTATGTGGATCAAATGAATCTACCAAACATTGAGCCAGATCAATCAAAATTTTCAAGGAGACGTAGATAATATTTTGCTCGCCGACTCCATAGTTAGGGATACGAAACCGAAGATTGGATTGTAGTCTCTCATTATTGCATTAATAAATATAAATATATTTATATCCATTGGAGGTGCACTTAAATAAAGATTTCGCAATACATTTATACGTAACCAACGTTTTATCTTGAATACCTCTCCAGCCGAAAAATCGCTTTGAATATATAAATTCAAGTGCGTTGTTGGAATTCGCATTTTGTTGTCATTGAGAGGGTCGCAACCGGACGTCGCCCCAGGAATATAAAGCTCAACATGGGTAATTCATCTCTGTGAATTCTAGGTTTCGATTTGGTTTATCCCAGTGCGAAGTAAAGGAAACAAAATTTAACGCCAGGTTACTAATAGATGTTAGACAAAAATTCACACCAAAATAAAAATAATCTATCATACGATATTAACTTACGAAATTTATTAAAATCATTCTCATCGTTCCTAGAAGATTGGCTCGGTTAACAGTCGAACGCACCCCTAGTCTAAGAAGTACATATTATGTCATTGTAAAAGCTAATTATAATGACTGCGTAAATAAATAAGTAATGTAAATCGTATTTTTAAAAGTATCGGTTGACATCAAAGTACGTATTCCCCTCCTATTTGGCTAAACAGTCTGCATTAGCATTTCACTGGTAAATTTTTGGGCTCGACCCCTTATTGTATGCATTTACTCGTACAAGGTGTAAGATATTCAAATATACTCTTTCCGTAAATAAAGAGTTGTCGCTGAAATCCATAGAGTTTCTACAATTATTTATCGTTCAAGATTGGAGAAATACCAAATAATATACGCCTTATTAAATTAATTTCCACATAAATGTGGCTGTTTAAAAGGTTTTAGGTTAGGAAAGCGGCTTTTGTATTTCTCAGAATTCAAATGAAAAGAATGAAATATCAGCCGTCTACATTTTAGAAAATGTTACTAAATTTGTTAACATCATGTAAATAAATTCCCATTGCTACTTTCATTTAATAAAATAGAGTACCCTGACTTTTTATGTGCAGTTTGATTCGTTTACAATGAAGGTATTTTAAACCATCTGTGTGACATTTAAAAATACTAGTGGTTTTGCGAGGTCAAACCAAAAATTAAAAAGGGAGTATCAAATGATGAAAATGTATATCAAGGAAAGATCATCAAATTATTATATTAGATCTCAATTTCATTTTTCCAACCCTGTAATTCCTTTAAAATGGTTGACGGAGAGGTATAGAGTTTTGAAATTTATTGCCTAAGCTCGTTCATTGATTTCATTTTTCCGCAACCAGCGGGTTTCTTCTCCAAAGACCTGCATTGAAAAGAGTTTGCTGCGACTATCTTGCTAAGACGTGCAAATACTACTTCTCTAACATCACTCGGCAAATTTTAGCATGATGGTAAAAGTAACTTAAAATCAATGTAGTCTTTAGAAGTTAGCACGCGTGCTTCCACGACATCAGCCCGTGGTCGAAGTGCCTATTTTTAGAAATCCCATGTACCGTCGAGATGAAATATTCTCAGCTGGGTCCATTGTTTATTCCGCAAATTCATTTTAAAATGATATATTTGGGACCTTATAAAGAGCGTGAGTGATTAATATGAAACTTTTCGACAAAAATCGGTACCTGTCATGCCATTGTATGGATATTTCTGGTGTTGAGGGATTAGTATCTTGTGTCAAGACGCTACACACTCAGCAACCTCGGCACGCCCGGCCACCCTTCCGTCAAGTGATACTGCCAGCCAGTCTGGCCATCCATCGTCCCCTCCTCACCCACCCTCCTCCTCCAAAAGGAGAGGGAAGAGAGGAGGGCACTGCTCACTCTTGTCACTGTAGGCTGTCGCGCTGCGTACTCCGACCTGTGGTCTCCTGAGCCCCCGCGATAGAATACGGTATTCACTGTTTCCATGAACTGCTGGCACAAAGAATCTCTAGCGCCCCTAAAATAAAACGAATCAGGACGTGAGATGGACAACGAGAGATGGTGACAGCTGAGAGCAATACAATTGGTCGCGATGGCTCAGCGTTCTCTTTCCGACAACTTCCAACGTATTAGATTGCCATATTGTCCTTTGAAATAAGTGACCGAATGGAGAAAGGCAATAGAGTCGATACTCCTCAATGCTCTGGGTCCCCGATACGCCCTCTATTGCCGATACGCCTGAGCATTCAGGAGGACATTTGATCCAAATTGCCATTAATAGAGGATGGTGCCCTTTCGAACTTTCTCACATTTCAGGTGTTAAAGGCTGCATTAAAAAGCAATGTAACGTGAAAAAGTCACTCAGCAAATGCTACTAATATAATAAATCATTTCTAGTACATGTCTGAAAAACATGCATAGTTGTATTACTTATTTAGTTTCTACAAGTGCATACACTTTAAGCTCTCATTTTTGTTCACGAGACACCTGCTGTCAAGCCAGAACTGACTGGCTTAGCAGGACCAGAATTAGAATTCCATGCATAAAGTTTAATGTGTACTACTATTGTATATTATAAAGATCATATAACTATGGTATATGATAAAGATTGTCTGTAATTGTATGCTGTATTGATCGTCCTAATTCTTTGTATATCATGTATTGTGAAGATTATACTACAATTGTAAATTATTCATAAATAAAGATAAAATTCAACAAATTCAAAAATAACTACTCATGAAATCTTGCGAATTCTAATATCCGTAAAAAGGAGAAAGTAAGGAAGCAAGAATGTCAACCTTGAAAATAAGAACCAGTGGTTCACGGCAAGATTTAAAAGTGGGACCAGTTGAGGCATTTTCCAATGAAAGTCCAAAAATGCGTTAATTAACAGTGGCTGAATTTCGAGTGAATTTTTTACACTAGGAAAGTCATTGTGTGCCTAAAACCTGGTTCGAATCACTCACCAGTGATTGCGTGGAGTTAATATTGATAACTGTGGAAGATACCACGGAGAGTGTGAACACGTAAAAACTTAAACCGAGACACAGGATACGCCCTCAGTCAAGCCCTTTCTCCAGAAAATAAATACAGAAAGGAGACAAGGAGAGAGGGAGAGAACGCGAAGGAAAACCAACCAGGTGCCCTGAGGCCGAGCGGAGGATGAATAAGGACGGCAAAGATGATGGCCCGGTATCAACGCCCTGAGGACGATGACAAAGTTAGCCATCGACACGTCGGCAGCTGACACCCTGACCACCCGGTGGAAAAGCCTCAAAGACCACCGCAATCGTGCGACGGGAAAAAACCAAATCTTACTACAAATTAGACTACTGTATGCAACGCATGTTTTTTGGCTTTTATGGAAAAACGCTTGATATAATATGGTTTGACTGTTGTCTTGACAACATTTTTATATTTTTCTCTAAAGGGATAGGAATGTTAATCCAAAATAATTTGACATTTTGTACATGAAAGTCGCCATATCAACAATCGTCACTATGACCTCCACTTTGTGGTTCACATCACTAAAACGAATTCCGTCATTTTTACCAGCACCGATCAATGCTCAATCATATACGGGACCTGTTTGCCATGTAAACGAACCAGGCGATCACCTGGGGTGGTCAAATGTAGCGGTGGGCATGCACTATTTGAAGAACCAGTAACGATGGATGCGGCAGAGAGAAAATAATTTAGCATAACCCAGACCAAAAACACATTTATCCCGGAAGAAAACCCTGCTGATAGCTGGTAACGTAATTCTGGAAGTGAGGCGACTTTTCATTAAAATATATATCGGAGCGTTTATTCCGTATGATAGCGAGGCTTGAACAAGAACACGGGCGGAAAAGAGAACATTGTAACCATGGAAACGTGATGGTACAGGAGAATGATGAGGATTAAATGGACGGATCGGATGGCTAACGAAGAGGCTCCACAAGGAGTAGGAAAAGTAAGACTAATGAAAACTCTGATACAAAGGAATGTTATTCGAGAACACGATGGTCTGAAGAACCCAGTCATTGTACGTGAATGGGAAGTCCCGAAGTGACTGGACTGCGGATGAAATGAATGAATCAATTAATGTGAAACGCCAAAGACAATATATATGTAGACATGAAGGGTCGATAGGAGAATTGGTTATGGAGCTGAATCAAATCATTCTTGGAATCGATGACCAGTGATGGTGATAGAGGAATAATATTAGTTGAGATTACAGTTTTAGACTTAACAAACCCGTCAGTCCCTTAAACCTCCGATTTTTCCGCTTGAACGCCGCATGACTGCCCAGGGGCATGAAAAACACCCACGCCATGCGCACGTCCACATTAGCATGTTCAGTCCACCGGTGTACGAGTATGTATAAGCATCTGATCTGCGTGAGGCTGCCTCTTGAGGTGAGGTTTATAACTATAAATTAACCTTGATTGCTCTAAAATTCAAATAAAGCAAGTGCGTCGGAACTCCATTGGTAATTACATGAATTTTTCAATAGCGTGACACAGTGGATTATTTGTTGAAATGGCATAAAAATTAACTTTGGATTTTTAATACTGTCAACACTAAAAAAAATATTTCGACAGGAGGTAAACGTGAAGGGTATACTCTTCCAAACAAACACTTGAAGAATGAAATAGAAAAGAGGAAACAAAAAAAACGATTCCTTCACTTGGACGACATCCAGACTCCGATAGCATCTGGTGCTCAAGGGTTCATGCCACGCCACGCATTCCGACACTCTTATATTATTTCGAGCGAGGGAGGGCTCCTTGGAAAAGCCATGCATGAAACTGTTATTGCCTCTTCGCCCGGCGTGATGTGAATATCAATTAGTCCCACGGACCCCTTGAGTTATTGCATTAAAACTTGTCTAATTATGCTCATTAACGTTTCCGTGAGAGGAATACCTTAGCGGAGAAGCGAAAGAGTTCTCACTGATCATTTATTCGATTTGCGGGACCTTGGGAGAGGGAAGAGGAGAGACGCAGGGTTGGTGGGGGGTGGCGGCACGTTCTTTCAAAGCGAATATCTAATCCTTCGCAGGTCCAACATGTCCATGAGTTTGTAATGTAGAGTTTTCTTCTTTCTTATATATTTTTTCGCCTTTGCCACAACTTCCCTCTTCAATAGCGTATGAATCACTTGATTAATGCAAATAAACACTAATTATTCATATTTTTACTAGTCAACCACTTCCGTTATGATGGTATAGAGAATGCTAACCCTTTTCGATATTAATTTGTCACACATCATTTTAGTGGATAAAACAGCACTACGATTCTAAGATTGGTTCCAGGAAAATGTTAGTGTCGGCAAAGCCTTGCTATTTGCTAGAACATCACAATGTGAATAAAAAGTTCATGTAACATTATGAATGCACCATAAGTATCCTTATTTCATAAAGAACTCGTTGAAGGATGTCATTTCGGGTGAAATAAAGCCCTATGCATTATAAGCAACTTCAACTCGTACGTATGTGTACGTACAACTGAAATCTGCTAATTATTTGCCCATAAAAGCTTTACGAATAAAGCTAAAAGATTAAGACTAAGTGACCTGGTTTTAAACTAGTTCTTTTTCCTTGCCGGGTGAACTCTTCTGCTGGTCTTCCTCCCCTTCATTTCCGGATAAACCACTCTTGGAGTGCCGTCGAATGTCCTAGGGGTGAACCAGTGTTTGCGCAAAGCTTAGGGCTGCAACCGAACCCGCAACCATATTCGTTATCATACGGACCCTTGACTCATCAGAATAACCTGGCCGGTCTACAGAATCTGAATTGACAACTGAGGTAGTAATAATAGACCAACGGAATATATAATTTGTTTTCACGTTTCATTATTAACTCTGAAAAATAGAGCAACGATAGCAGCATTATTAGCACGGCAAAATTATAAGAGTAATCTTACGGAGATTAGTGAATTCAAAATGCGATCACCTTAAAGTGTGCTGGATGAAGACTCAACCGTTGCGGTGAAAGAAATACTAAGCTAATCGTTTCTGTGCCAAGGCATATGTTTTTCTCTAGTTCACCTTTGCGTATTATAATTATTGTTTGTGTAACTGACTTCAATCTCTTTAGAAAAAATTACTGCGAAACAACTTTTATGAGACATGGTTGAATGCAGTGCTCCCTGTGGTATAAATTAATTTTTTAAATTTAAATGCACACTTTACTTCTGCATGTCAAAAAAGAAATCGTTTATCACACGAGTTTTGTGCAATATCCAAGCACGAGCCAAACTTATCGTTTGTTTTGCTAAGTCATTGATGTTAGGTTGAAATAAATATCTATTATTACGTGATTCGTAATATTACACTCGACCACATTTTGCTCTGCCTAAAAATTTTTTAAATGTTTTTCAGGTAAAAAAACCGTACAAGGTGGAGACAATATTTTCAGAGTTGGAAGTGGCGCACTTGAGGGTTTTACTTCGATTCGCCAGCGAGAAAATGTTCTCAAGAGAAAACGAGTCCTAAATTGTTTTCTGCCTTCTCCTGGTCTTACTAATACTAAAACTGTGGGATCCTTGAATATTCGCGCTAACAGTGTTCATTCGTTAGTTAATAATGGCTTTCATGTTTCCTTCATTCAATCACCCTCATGGTGCGTAAAGAGAAACACATATCCGTAGCTCTGCTAGTCGATCGACGACGCGATCTCTCAGTCATTGCCATTTACGAGTGTTTGGTACTAACTCTCGGTCGACAAGGTAAGAGTAACAGTAAGCCATTGGAGCTTTCACACTTGAGGATGCACAATTTTTTTCAGTTTTCCCATTTTGTGACGAAACACCCACGCTTGTTCTTATTTTGTAATTGTGAATAAGCCCTCTCCTATAAAACAAATCGTCAGCCTAATTTGTCAGACTTGAAATTTGGTTTTCTGAAATCTGGCGTTTCACCCAGCCCTTGTGGGAGCTGATGACAAGGTAGGAGTGCCTTGTCAGCATCCCAGGATCAAATAAACCAACAGATACGTCCGGTGAGAAAAACTAAACAATTCTTGTGGTTTAGAAGATTGCTCAGTGGCGATTGCACAATTCGCATGAAAAGAACGAGCATTTAAATCAATAAGGAATCATGTATATGATCCTTACTACATTATAATGGTATAACGTTCCAATACAGCGTGGGGTACAATCCAAATTTTGTAATCTCGTTTACCCCCTTTATCTCTGCGGAGACTCCCATTCTAGTTCTCTAAACGGGCCCACTCATTTTCTTTCCGTGACAACTGCTCTCAAATATAACGGATTTTTAAAAAAACTTTTGTTTCTTATCGATACATTCTCCTGAAGACATGCCTTACATGCTGTACGTGGCATAGCCAATGCGAGATAAAAAATCTCTTTTACTAATCTTTATAAATACTTACAACCCTAATAGTGAGATAAGTTTCATTGAAGCTGATCCTCGCACTATCCTATTTTTTCCGCGCGGGAAAGATTTAATATAAGTGTTCCTTCCAAGTTCTTGACTTTTTTCCGAGTTGTTTCATTTTCTTCTGTTTACTTAATAAATAAAATCGTGTTTCCAGAGTTTTTTTTTCAAATTTTCATTAGGTCGTGACCTTTTTCTAAATGTTTAATGATATTTAAAATTGAATTCCAATTTTCCATTTGTACATAAGTCCGTATTGTCCTTAAAACCATGGTGCTTCTTATTGTCCGTAGGCTAGTGCATCGTTGACAAACACTCTAACTGTACGAGGGAAAGCAACGTATGCCGATTGTTCACCGGGAATAGTCGAGGCTCTCTCACATCACCTTCACCTTGCTGCACGCCGAATGTTAAATCTACCTCTTCGGCGCAAATTCCATCAACGACTACTTTTTTGCTTACAATATGGATTCTGCATTCTGCAATCTCGATGCATACATCCAATCCCACGAGCCCGTGGAGCGTGACCCCGTGACGTCAGAGTTAACCACCCGAGGTCTGGATCGTTTCCACCGTTCCGCTCCGCCCCGAGCCCCAATCCTCCGGACACCGACTTTTTTTTCCAGTTCCGTAAAAATTCAATTTCCCCTCCCATGGGGAGGGCGAAAAAAATTCAATCTGTCGCGACTATAACTGCGCTCGATTCAAACGAGAAACGATCATTGAGACGAATGGCGGTTTTTTGATCTCTCGAAAGAGGGAAACGGGAGGGGTTGCCGGGGGGAGGGGTGGTAAGGAGTGAGAATGGAGGATGAGGTGGTGAAGGGGGTGAGCTCATCGTGAGGAGGGTGTGGGGAAAGTGAGGGGTGGTGGGAGGTTCGGGAGTAGAAATAAGGAATGGTCCGATGGGCGGCCAGGAGGAGGGATGATGGGAAGACGGAGGGGTAGCGAGGGGTTGGAGGCTGGGGAAAACGACAATGGTTTGAGAGCAAGGGGACTTGGAGACTCCAAAGGAGGTGAATCCGGGGTAGAATCCGCTCCCCCTCCCCCAAACCAAGACGCTTGATTTCTCTTCTCTTTCCTTTTCTGATCGATTGGAGCCATTGAGAAATTGGGTGGCCACGGGGATGGGGGATATCGGAAGGGGTGATCTGGAGTGAATGTGGAATAGGGTCGAGAGGAGGAGGGTCGCTCCCTCCCGGGGAAGAATTCTGGTATCCCTTTTAATACACAGATGCGAGGATTAAAGTTCAATATTGTAATAAATAAATAACATTCATCTCCAATCACTAATTATTTTCATTCTATTTTTAATGAGTAATGAATTAATGGTAATAAATGTCCTTTTGTTTCAAGGAGTCTACCGTTTAAGGTAGGTTTTGGATGGACACGCGGACAAACCTCCGCCTTAACATATCGAAAACTCGACTAACGAGGCGTAACCGATCACTCGGCACTACAATATACCCTACTTTAATTACACATACCTTCTGCCTCCCCTAATTCCGCCCAATATCTTTTTCCTCCCCCAAACTCTCCTGTCTGACGTTTTCCCTTCTGTTACAGCATTTCATATCCCTCATCAATCAAAAAGATTAATAGTTCCATTTTGTGTTTCAATTCCATACACTCTTTAATGGCATAATAGAATCGTACAAAAAATATTTCACCTCACGTTCGCTATCCATTCAAGCAGTAACGATATTTACTTTATACTTTCATTTTATTTGCAATTTATAATTATTATTATAAAATATATATTATTCAAATTAATTTGGAATTAAGAATAGACTTACATCGTACTTTTTCTCGAATTTCTAAAACTGAAATAGTGTATCATTACATTTATTTTAATAATGAAAAATGGATCAATACTCAACGGCTCTAACTACGACTTTCATGGTGTGCTTAAAAGGTATCGGAAAAAGTTTCTGAAAAATTGATTAATTTGAAATATTGCCAAAATTCCTCAAAATTCTTCAAAGTACGAGTGCAACCCTTGAGAGAAGTTATACCTTTTCCAGTGACTTTTCCGCAACTCGAAGCCTCCCTGGTAGGCGGATTCCAGAAGGTCCTTAAAGGTACGCGTGCAAGCATCTTTGATGGCACTTAGGGTACATAGTGGTGTCCTTTTAGGGAGGATTTCACTTTTGCGACTAGAAAATAGTCTGTTGGTGCCGTCGGGATTGTAGAGGGGTTGGGGAATCGTCGCGATGACGTTGCAGAAGGTCTTCGCAAGTAGACACTCGACTCTGCTTTTGGTCGTCCGTCAAGACCTTTGGGACGAGTTTATCTTTCGCAGCACCAAATTTTCAGTGATAATAGTGTGCACTGTCATCTGATCAATGTCAATACGATCTGCCATCATGCGCACACTTAACTGACGGTCAGAATTAAACACTTCGCGCACACGTCAGGAAAAAAAGTTTTACCGATACTTTTTATACAAACCTTTTAAATTACACCGAAAATGCAGGGCTTCACTCAAGAAATAATAACATAATTCATATATTTTCTTTTCTCTGCTATAATGTTGAATGCAATTTATTTCGCGATATAAATTACCTATTAAATGACATATACTATTTCCCCAAATAGTTATCGTACAGCACACAAAAATCACTTCTTGACATTTTCGTGATTTATATTTAATCGTAAATAGTTCTCACAGTAGAAGAGTATTGGTCTTATTCCTCGGGTGTGTGAACGCATTCGTCGTCAAAGTTAACCCGCAATCTAATTTTCTATCATCCAACGAGTTATTCTAGCTTATTACTATGTTTTGTAATGTTGATTTTCCTTTTTAATTTATGGCATTGTTCTACTTTCTCCATTGTAAATAATATGCGCGAACACAAATAAAATAACTTCAGAAATTTCAATGCGAGCTGGCAAAATCTTACTTATTATTTGACGCCAGATCTTAGGGATCGACAATAATTGTACATGCTATCAGTCTTGTCACTCTAATGTTTTGTACTAATGCATGTTTATTCGCCCTGTTGTAAAATGAGTTAAATTCGAAAGATGTGCCAAACCCGATCTCACAAATGACCCCGTGGCTCGTTGTCAGTTACGTCACCTTTCTTGATAGCGAAATTTTCAAGAATGGTATGCAAACTAGATTTCACTCCTACAGCATACTCAGGTGGCCAATAAGTAAGCCCTACCAGATTACATGCAGTCATGAGGATAATCTGAAAATATCAGGCCTTAAAAAAATTAGGAAAAAATCAAGTGAATATACTACTTAATAATTCCGATAAAAATTCGAATTATAACGCTCTCTGGAGTCATGTTCGGGGCCATAGTTCACATCATAGGTGATAGGACATAGGCCATGGCCATATTGTTTGAGTCATATTGCTTGGAATTATTGAACCATAGTTTTGATTCTAAAATCGTTACTCTGAAGGACTAAATGTTTAGGAAAAGTGACTTATTCTACATTTAAAGCAATGTAACCATTATAAGATGTACTTCTGTAAATAGTTAAATAATCACCAGGATAAAAAACACCTTCCTTGAAGTTATCCCTTCCCAAAAGTTTGCTAGTCCGGCATTGCCATTTCTTTAGATGCGCCAAATTTAGGCGAAACTATTTCTCCCTCCGTCCCCTGAAATAAACAAAATCAAAATCCAAGGTCAAGAGAGGGAGTCGATTACCCCCAAAACCGCCACGCACCCATGCCTTCGGTCGTGGACAAGGAAGCCATTACCCACTCCGCCGTCTCTCCTCCCGAACGGCCTGCTTTGGGATCAAACCCCCGACGTCACCGCGGGGCGAGTTCCAACTCGGCCAGGCGGACGAAGAGTGGGGAAAGAGGTTGACGGAAAAAATAGAAGCTTGTGGAAAGCGGGGGGAGGGAGATGGGGGGGAGGTAGCGAGGAGAGGGAACGAGAGGCGGACGATGAGAAACAAGGAGAAGGAAGGGAGAAAGGGAAAAGAGGAAGAAAAAAGGGGCGGGAAGGGGAGAAGAAGATGGGATGCTCGCGTGTGTGTGTGTGTTTGAGGGAGGAGGGAGGGAGGGTGGGGAGACTCGGGGGGTTGAATCGGAGTGAGTTTTCACGGTGGATGGAAATCTGCCTAACCTCCGATTTCCCACCCCCTCGCCCTCCTACTCCTCGTCCCCGTGCTCGCACTCCCCACCCACCCCCCCGAGTCCCACCCCCCTCCACCACACACACAAAGACCTCCCTCCACCCACCCCACATCTCTCCTTGACTACCCCGCGAAAAAGAGCCGTGGAGATATCCTCCAAACGTCCCTCCTGCGGGGCAACCAACTCAGCGTAGCGGACTGGAAAATGAACTGCTTTGTTCTGTTCCTTAATCTTCTTTCTCTTCCCTTCCTTGCTCTTCCTCTCTCTCGTCATCCGCCCCCCGCCTCCTCCCGTGGACCCACAAGATTTCCTCCTCTCTCGCCCCCCCACCCCTCACCGCACACATCTCTCACACACACACCACCAGCGATTCTTTACGAGGTTTTCCATCTCCTTTTTTCTTTCTTTCGCCGAGAAAGAGGGTGGGAGAAGGGGTTCAGAAGGGGGAGAGAGCTGAGGAACGAACGTCTTTTGTGACTGCGCCTGTCTCTCGTTGTTTTGTCTCCCCGCCGATCCCTGCCACTGTGCCGTTGGCCCCTGCTATTTCCTTTTTTACCATCTCCTCTATCCCTCTCCCCGAAACTCTTCCCCTCCGTCCTGTCATCCTCTCCGTTTGTCCTTTCCCCTTCTTTTGTTTTTTTTCATTCTCCCTCTCTCTCTCCATGGGTGAATAAAATGGGGCAGAAGTGTCCCATCTTTTCCCTCCCCCCCCGCCATCCAAACCCCCACACGCCTTCGTATATGTGCTTTTCGACAATCTTTTTTTCCTCATGCCGTTTCTCTCTCTCTCTCCCTTTCCTCGTGATGTCCCCCTTCTCTTCATCCCCTGTCTCCTTTCTCCACTTCCCCCTCCCCCATTCCGACCGCACTCTCGTGAATTTCTTCAATCCGATGTAATAGGCGTGTAATGATTGTAGCGAGCGCGTAGACGCTTTCCCGGGGGTCTCGTTGGTGTGTTGCTGTTTGAGACGAGATTAAGTCGCCTCCCTTTTTTTCATCCTTGATCCTTTCTTTCCTCCACCCAACTCCCTTTCCTCCCCCGTTCGCCCCCCTCCCCCTGGAGAAACGCCGTGCCACGAGGGGAGGGGGGGGATGTCTGCGCGTATCGGAAGGGACTTGGCGATGTAGTAATGTAATCGATCATCTTCGTCATGCGAAAGGACTTCAAAAGGTCACGCCGATTTGCTACTCCACGGGTAGAACAATTATTGTACCGCCCACTGGTCCCGTTCCTCATAGTTTACTTCTGTTTGACGGAGGCGCAATTTGGAGTCGGTTATCGTAGGTCGCTTTATTTGTGGCACTAAAATGAACTCGTAGGTCGGTCGGACTTTAGACTCGCGCGAGTGGCGATGCAAAAAATTGCATGCACTCCTTCTTTTAAGAATTCCGATCAAAACCATCCTTCAGCACTTTCTCTTCCAATTATATGGTGGTCCTATCTGTACTTCATCGTAAAATAAAGAGGGAAACCTAGCGCCGCGTAAAATATGAAGAATTATTATCGTAGATATCCAGTTTGGAAGTCACACCACTATCACCAGTAAAAATGTTAACAACTCACAATGCTTTATAAATTCTGTAGCTTCCGCAAAATCACCCGCACCCATGAGTATTATAATCTGCATTTAAATCGGCATCTTGCACAGCCAGCAGCTACTACGGCGTATGATAAAGAGTGATATGTCACCAGCTATCAGAGTAACCAGTGCTCTTTTAGGGTTGAGTATCATATTACTGTAGGGTAGTTGAAATTGTCTAAAATTATGTTTTCCGATTTTGCGTTCACCAAGTTCTCGAAGGAATAAGGATTCCTTAAGTCGTTCGTCTTGCCTGCCAACGCAACGCAGATCTATAATTATTACCACTGTGTCTACGTCAAACCTTTAGCATGTGTGCTTATGTAGTTATTTAATCAGCTGTAGTAGCTCTTCGTCATTCCAGTATTAGGGTAGTTCTAACGTTTTCCCGACATTTCTCTTTCGTTTATCCTCAAGTAATCCTTCTATCAGAAAATATATTGAGAAAGATACTTCCTGCGTACATTATAAAACCAATTCTTGGGTTAATAATTTCTAGATAAGTCTTTCTTCAATTATGATTAAGAATTAAAACATTAAATTGCGTTTTTTCAAACAGCATTTATTTCTATTCAGTGGACTATTTATGAGTTGTTGAAGTTGGGGAGTTGTATGAAGGGTGTAGAAATGTGTTTTACAAAACTGCGTGGTTGTGAAATATGTTTCAGAGGACGCTAAAGACCACTTACATCTAAGAGGCAGAGAATCCATTGTGGTGAGGATTGTCGAACATTATTTATTCTGATATTTTTAGCGTCCTGATAATCCATTTACATATGTGATGCCGGTTTTGTGAAGATTTGGTGTCCCGGCCACAGTTCGTAGAGTGGACAATCAAAACATGCCAAATTGTCTGGAAAGCTTCGGTTATAAGGCATTTGTCATATTTCTTTTGCCTTTGAACATAGAAAATAGAGAAAATCTCAAGCAATCTGGTGAACAAACGCTTGATTTAACAAAGCAATTGATTAAAAAAATTAGGTCCCCCATAGCACACAAAATTAACTCCACCATGGTAATTATTTTTGTACATTTTGTTTCAATAGCAGCGCCAAAGATAGTCATAGAATATACGACATATTTGATTCCTAAAAACCGTGTCATCAGTGTATTCCGATGCGTTCCACCGTAAGAAATTAAATTTATATTCTTTAGATGGTAAAATATCCAAGCACACGAGTCGTTTTGAATAAACCGCCCACGATATACTATAAAACAAGAGTGGTACCCGTAGACATCAACAGGTTAAACGCAATCTGCATGATTCTATAGATGTCAGAATTTTTTAGAAAACCTCGAGTAATATTACGAATGGAAATTTTTGCATGTTTGAATTTCAAATACTGTGGTCTAGAGCCAACATCTCATCCTGCAAGCCACCACGAGGCCTAGAACTAGGTTAGCGTCATTTCAATTCTTCCGATTCTTATTCCAACCAAATCTTACGTGTGACACATAGTCCGAGTGGTGGGTGACCTCTGCTGTGTGATTATAGAATCTCGTCGTAGTTGAAGTACTCACGACACCAGTGTAGGGCACCACAAAGAGAAAAGAGGGTTCACTGAAGATGAAAATAATTGAAGACTTACCATTTAAATAAATTAACGTTGAAAATTTTGAATCGCGGAAAGTTAAAGCTTCACTCGATCGGTTTACTGGAGAGACGGGATCTTAGAATATTTTAATTACCTTTTACAGTTTGGAAAAGAGAAGAAAATGAGCATTTTTGCTCTTTTAATGAGCACAAATACCTTTTCATTACTAAGTTCGCACTCATCCGGAGACGAATATTGCCATGCCCCCGAACATATAGATTTGAATAACCCACACCAGAAAGTAAAATCAGTTGACTGCTTTGTTGTACATTAACCTTCCCGAGTGTCTTTTTTTTCCTGTTTTTGCCAATCTCTTAGCCCGGGATTTCGTTCGCTCTCAGTCGCTCACTCTCAAAGGACAACTGCAAAGACTTAAAATGCTGTTTTTTTACCCTCTCTCGTTAGGAAAGGCACGGCGGCGCGGAAAGAATAAGCCTCTTTAAGTCAGGCAGGGGAGGAGAATTGTAAACAATCAGCATTCGGAATTCGCACGGGGGAAAGCCATGAAATCCTGCTGGTGTTTATAGAGGATGGAATGAAGCGAACTCCTCTCACGGACATGATTCTTAATGCCAGATGCAAACCAGCATCTGCAAAATCCTGCGCTGCTTTTTCCTCGCCCCGGTGTTTTGAATTCCTCGGTGTTTATTTTTGTCCGTACGTGTCAACAATCCTCCGTCGGACAGAAATGCCATTAGCTCAGAAATACCATTAACGCACCATTTTGAAGCCTAATAAATAAAAATTCTATGATCCCACCAATTTGTTCTCAAGAGTTGATCGTGCTTCTGAAATAACATTCCGTCCGTAAGACAAGAAATATCACCAAATCATTTTAATAAAATAAATATTCATAATGTTTACGCCAGAAAGTAAAAATGTATGCATTATCTAAAACATTATATGCCATAACATACAAAATTATGCCACATACATACAGTATGATACTCGTTCGTATGACTATGTACGAATATATTTTTATTTTTTAATGATGTTCAGGTAACGTCCAGATAAATGATTCTGAGATAATAAATTATTTTGCTCTTCAAACAGTTTAATTTCAACAAAAAACGGGCCAGGCAGAGAAAAATCACCTCATACTTACGATGTGTACGTGTTTTAACGTTCACGTTTGATGCAACGCTAAAAGCGCAGCGCGTGTAAATAGATTGTAGAAGTTTCATCAAAAGCCACTTGTCGCTACTATACGTGGAGAGTAAGGAAGTCCCTCCCGTCGCTTCGGTAACTACCGCCTCTTGCGTGCATTTAGAAAACTACAGGGAAGGAATTTTCGCAATCTATTTAAATTATTCTTTGGTGTGTAATATTTTTTATATCTGATTTATCAGAATGTATTTACAAGCACCGTTACATTTGATTGACTACTACTCTTCTTGCTGTTATATATTTTGTTCTATTAATAGAAATAGGTATGTTGATACTTTCTAGCAAAAATAATGAAAATCATGTACATATATAAATTTATTCTCTACTTGGATTGCATATATTGCATTTTTAATATAAAAGTAGAAAAATCATTTTTAAATAAATCGAAGTTCCACTAGCACGTTGAATAATTTGTTCTGTAATTCTTTCAATCACATTGCCACTGATATAAAATAAAACGTAAATAAAATGAATTTCGCTGTTAACTTGGTAAATTTTAATAGTGATGTTTTTCTGATTACGTTGTCGGTTTTTACTTTACTTATTTCGCAGAAATTTAATAGAAATTGTTTCATTAAAGATTAAATTATGTATAGTGTATTTTGTAGTAATTGAAAAAAGATCAAGCAACGTTATTCGCACACTTTTTCAAGCTTCATTTTTATCTTTTTTTCAAAGAAATGAATTCAGTTGCTATTTTTTTTAGTTTCCCAAGCCTTCAGTTCTAACTCCTTGATTTTTCAATTGAATATTATCAATTTTGGGACCATTTAGCATTGGAATGAGTTTCAAATAAAAGGTTATTGATTATATTAATATTTAAATCATATATAAAAATATATTTAATATAACTCGTTTTTCTAAAGTGTGATACACCTTAGTATTCATTCGCTATCATTATCATTATTATTAGGTAATCTACCGGTTAAGGTAGGTTTTTGGATGGACACAACTATCAAATAAACATTTTGTGACTCCCCACCTAGCAAACTAATCTATATGAGGTCCCTCTTCATCTCGGTGTACTTCTTTCCTCCCTTCATCCCGTCCAACATCCCTATCCTGTTCCTACCCTTTCCTCGCTTGCCCAACATTCTCCCCTCTATTACCCTCTTCAACATTCCACTACCGCTCAATACGCCTTTCATCCATTTTTCCTGCCTCCATACGATTTCTCTCAACAAACCCCTCTCCTCCCCCACCATTTCTAGTACTTCCTTATTTGTTTTCCTTTCGGTCCATTTCACCTTCTCCATTCTTCTCCACACCCAAATTTCAAAAGCCTCAAATCTACGTCTATCCTCCTGCTTCAGCGACCACGTTTCCGCGCCGTACATAGCTACGCTCCATATCGGAGTTTTTACGAGTCTTGTCTTAACATCCCTACTCAACGTCCCTGTCATCAACTCCCTCCTCCTTGAGAAAGCCTCCTTGCCTAGCGCCATTCTTCTCCTTACGTCCCTACCACTTTGACCGTATTGGTCCAAAACACTTCCGAGATATGTAAACTACTCTACCTGCTCTACTTTTTCCCCGCCTTTTTTAATATTTAGCTTAGACTTTTTCTTTCTGGAAAATCGCATAACCTTTGTTTTATTAATATTGATTCTCATCCCATATTTATCGCACTGAACCTCCAATTCACTCAGCAATACTTGCAACCCCTTGGCTGACTGGGCAACTAATGCTTGGTCATCAGCGAACCTAACCGATTTTACGAATTCCCCTCCGACTTTCATTCCTACCTCCAGTTTTTCCCATCCCTCTTTAATCATTTCCTCCACACATACGTTGAACAGCACCGGTGACAACGGGCAACACTGCCTTAAACCTCTTCCTAACACTGCCCATCCGGACTCTCCGTTTCCCACTCGCACCTGAGCAGTCTGAGACATGTACGTTGAACAGTACCGGTGACAATGGGCAACCATTCGCTATCATATACAAAATTAATTGAAACAATCATTTTTAAAATGGTTGCACACGTAGAAAAATAGTGCTGAAAATGTTCCTCAATGGATTAAAAAATCTTTCTTTCGTCAACAATAATTTATAACCCTCAGTATCTTTTATTTGAACAGTTTTTTATTACAGTATAAGAAATATTACCTGAATAACTGCAAAAAAACTCCATTTACCAAAATTTCTACTGAAATAGGATTATGTTAATACGGAGTTAACCGCGCACCGATTTAGTTCTCTTTATTTTGCACTTTTTTTGCCTATTTATATGTTCTTAAATAAATGAGGCAGTGTATTCTTCGAGAGATATCATACTGCTACCGCTATATGTTTGTGGAGACAGTAATTATGTTTAAATTTAGTTTCCGTGAAACCGTAATGCTCACTTTAAAAGTCCATTTATTTAATGTGGTTTTGAAATATGTGCTGGTTATTTTCTTTGGTGTCGAACATTTTATAGTCATATAAGCATAATCTTGTGAACGAATATTGTGTAATTTTTCAAATCCAGATGAGAGTTTGCACGTCTTTTGAGTCATCCCCATTGTTCTAATTACCCAATGGCAAGGAAAAATGCCCTTGCCTATTGACCCGCTTATAAGAGGACTCGCCCGGAAGAGAAAGGCACGAATCGAATCCCGTACAGACAAATAATACGGTTCATTGACATTCGGTTTTACGGACCGTTTTTCCCCTTTTAAAAACATCCAGGGGCATTCGAGAGAGATTTTTACTGTTCGGAATCTACCACACAAGTAAAATATGCAAGTAAAATCATGTATAATAAATAAATCAGAAATAATTCAAATTAATTTAAAAAATAATAAAATAATATTTCAGAATAAATTTTAAATAATAATTCCCTTTTATGTGAGCAATTTTCTCCATTGATACATTTAAATCATTTTAATTCTATTCGGTGTAACGCTTAAACTTTGGTAATCTTAAGCCCAGAGCATATTTCTTGCGATTTTCTGGCCTTTTTCTGTAACTGCGTCGGTGCCTGGATATCACTCCCATTTGGGAATTCTATCATCAATTTACAATATAGTTATCAAACGTAAGGGCTAGATGTTTTTCATATAATTGAAATTAACTGAGATTATCTTTAATGTACTCGAACCTACATTGATTGACTTGACTTGACACAGGCTAATTAATAGTCAGACAATTAATTTCATTTTTTAGGGTGTCTTCACTCCCCCTCGTTCGAGAATACGTGGCATGTGAATTACAAAATAATTAGACATTTGCAGAAAATCACAGAAGTTCTGTAATTAAAAATCTCTTATCACAGCTGAACGTTAAATATTATGTATACGTGTATTTTCTCGAGTGCAACAAATTGTCGAACAAGGGTTGCTCTTATATTAGGTTAAAAAAATACAAATAAGTAAAGTCTGCGAAAAAGATGCATTTCTCTCGATGATGTCAATCTTCTCAAATTCGTTCATCAAATTCAAATTCCCAATCGAAAATCCGCACAAATGGAATATCAGGTGAATTTCGCAAGAAATCGGGGTTTAAGTATGCGTTTTGGGTATTAGACACTCACATAATCTCGTATTTATGCAAACATAATACCTAATATATATAACACATAAACACAGTAATCAACCCGAAGGTCGGTTTAGTAGATGATGGTCCAGTTCCCTTCCCTGTGCCGGTTATAGTTTCCCAGGAAGATCTGGAAACCGAAATGCACATTATTGGGATTATCGGGTACTATCGGGAAGTAAGAAGGCAAGATCTGTGCTATCAATAAAAGATTAGTGGGGTAAGATAATAGTTGAACCAGGAAAAATCCAAGAGAGATGGAAGGAATATATAGAAACACTGTATGGTAGAGAACTTAGGCCGACAAGATTAGGCATGGAAAACGAACATGACGTAGAAGAAGATAGCTTAGGTCCAAGCATACTCGACGATGAAATAGAAAGAGCATTAAAGGAGATGAAAGCAAATAAGGCCGTGGGGGTAGACATCATTCCTGTGAAACTGTTGAAATGTTTAGGAAAATGCGGGAAAAAGGCCCTATATGGACTGATTCATAGTATCTATGTGGAAGGAATCTGGCCGGAAGATTTCGTGAGATCAGTGTTAGTTCCTATTCCGAAAAAGGTAAAGGCTACATCATGTGAAGATTACAGAACAATAAGTTTGACATCCCACGCGGCTTAAGTTATTCTCAGGATCATCAACAAAAGGATAGAGAGTAAGGCAAATGATTACTTAGGGGATGATCAGTTTGGGTTTAGGAATGGAAGAGGTACGCGTGATGCCATTTCAGTAATGAGATCACTAATCGAGAGGAATATAGAAGACAATCGGGACGTTTTTGCCTGTTTCGTAGATTTCGAAAACGCGTTTGATAGAGTGAATTGGGAAAAATTAATGCGTGTTTTGCAGAAAATAGGAATGGATTGGAGGGACAGGAGACAGATCCGCAACCTGTACATGTCTCAGACTGCTCAGGTGCGAGTGGGAAACGGAGAGTCCGGATGGGCAGTGTTAGGAAGAGGTGTAAGGCAGTGTTGCCCGTTGTCACCGGTGCTGTTCAACGTATGTGTGGAGGAAATGATTAAAGAGGGATGGGAAAAACTGGAGGTAGGAATGAAAGTCGGAGGGGAATTCGTAAAATCGGTTAGGTTCGCTGATGACCAAGCATTAGTTGCCCAGTCAGCCAAGGGGTTGCAAGTATTGCTGAGTGAATTGGAGGTTCAGTGCGATAAATATGGGATGACAATCAATATTAATAAAACAAAGGTTATGCGATTGTCCAGAAAGAAAAAGTCTAAGCTAAATATTAAAAAAGGCGGGGAAAAAGTAGAGCAGGTAGAGTAGTTTACATATCTCGGAAGTGTTTTGGACCAATACGGTCAAAGTGGTAGGGACGTTAAGGAGAAGAATGGCGCTAGGCAAGGAGGCTTTCTCAAGGAGGAGGGAGTTGATGACAGGGACGTTGAGTAGGGATGGTAAGACAAGAATCGTAAAAACTCTGATACGGAGCGTAGCTATGTACGGCGCGGAAACGTGGTCGCTGAAGCAGGAGGATAGACGTAGAGTTGCTGTGACTATATATATATATATATATATATATATATATATATATATATATATATATATATATATATATATATATATATATATATTATAATTGTTTATACTTATACCGACATACACACTTTATTTGTTTTTCTGTATATGAATAATATTATGTTACATTATCACCCACCCTCCTCTCTATAAATTACCTGGCCTTAGTGGAATCTATAAACAAAATTCAATCCCGTGGACCCACAGGAAAAAATAGAAGCTTCCAAATATTACATCCGAGGCGAGCTTCACATTTTTGCCTTACCCTGCTCGCTTCCACCGTCCCCTACGATCCTCCCTCTTGCTAAAAAATAACAATGCACTCAGCACCATCCCCCCACTCACGACCTCCCTCATGCAGCAAACCTCCCGACCCCACCACCCCCTCCGTCCCCTACGCACAGCATCTTACGCGGCTCCCACCCAACCCCCCAACCCTTCCTCCCCTTCTAACCCACCCCCCTTTCCCAACAACCCTCTCTCACCTTCCCTCCCGTTCGGCTCCCCCTTCCCGCACGAAGGGGAGTCTCCCCTCGCCCTCCCCCCCCCTCTCGGGTCGTTCTTTCCACCAATGGGAAGACTCCGTTATATTAGATCCATAAATTCATCATATACCGCCGTCCCAGCTCAGAAAGGGGGCGGACCCCATTGGCCGAAGGGCTTTTTAGAGCCATCCACTCCCACAAAGGAGCGGAGAGTGCGGGGGCGGTGTGGGGCGAGGAGTCGGGGGGAGGGAGGGCCTTTCACGTCCTCGCCGTGGAGAGGAAAAAAAAGAAGAGAAATTCCACTCTGACCATAAGGGTCCCGGGGAGGACTGCTGGGTTGGATAATGGATAGATAAAAGATGAAGGGCGGATTCGTGGGAGGGTCATTTGGAATGGCGGGGAGGAGAGAGGGAGGGGAAGGAGGGAGGGATAAAATGACGGCCGTTCTGGAGCGGGATGGCGTGGGTGGAGGGGAGAAAATATGATCGCCATGGCAACGCGGACAGTAAAAAAATAAGGAAGTAACGCCGGCCGATATCGGATTATGGACGGAACTCGACTGCTAACGGATACGAATGCAAGGCTTGTCTAAAAGGAATCTCGGAGGAGAAGAAATAATGACGGGTGGAGGAGGACTTACCTTCGTGCCCAATGATGTGTGAGAATAGGAAAAGGTAATCGGGCAACGTGCTCCCTTTCAAGGAATAAATTTCTAACGTTGCTCCTATGTCGTCAAGCTTAGAGGACGCGCGTGCCGATCCTAGAACATCTTGGATATTTCTAGGCGCACGTAAAAACTTTTCAAGGGAGGAAACTTGAACGGTGTGAAATTAGTAATGTATTCTAAAGATTAATTCAAGAAGTTAGAATTTTGTCAGGAAGTAATCAAGTTACTCGGCTCGAATTCTGTTCGACGTAAAATCTTTAACATATGTTACCCAATTGGTGACAGGAGGCACCAACCCTCCAGTCCTCCAAACCACATAAAAGCACCAATCCACTGCATTTTTATTTATAATCTAATAATCAGAAGCGAATTGTTAATGGGCGTAGAACATTATTAACAGTATCGTGATTCTCTTGGACACTAAGCATTACTGCACTCCTACGTTCGCTTAACATTACGCCAATACCCTGATGGCTTGCATGAAATATTTTCAGCCCCACACATTTCTCGTTACCCTTTAGGCCAACCAAAATATTTTTCCTCCCTCCTCCTCGCTACTCATCATTATCCGATTTGTGAAAATCTGATGATGCCTTCAGTATCCCATCGTCTCCCTACACATCCCGCATCCATTTTCGTCCTTTACGCTCCCTCGTTTAGACTCCATCCCAACACACTTTCTTAGTTTTCCTTCCTTTCAAATCTTTTTTTTTTCGTTTTGCGAGAGAGAATCCACCGATTTAAGTGTAAATCATAAAATCTTCAAAGCTGAACCTTGAGCAGAATTTATAAAAATCATGGGTAATGACATTTATTTACAGAAAAATGAGACAAATTACTATGTCTTATTAAAAATCCCTTATGAATCCTTCTTATGAATGTATATTATATATAAATTTTTTATACATTATCTTCGCTTGTTAATTTTGTTAAACAATCATCTGTCATCTGCTAAAGTCATTAATTAACGCGTTCGCCAACTTTCTAAACCAAATTTTGTGAGAATATTGTGTCGTTATGAGAGTTTTAAATTTAATTATTGAATATTATCAAATAAAATCAACCCTCCGGCTGATTTCTGTCCTTATAAGGAAATATGCAATAAATATTCTGCATCCTTGGAGTATCTAAATCCAAATCTATGAACTCACCATTTTTAAATTACCAATGCAAAATATCTATGAAATTTCGTGCATTTTAATTTTCAAAATGAAGTAGAAATTTTTAAAGAAGCAATATTTTGAAATTTAATGCTAATTAGGAGGCACTTTAGATTAAACTAGTCGATTTAAGTCTGGGGAATAGGATTTTCTTTTAATGATCCCGCGGTCTCCGGAAGGGAGACCAAAAAGATGAACAGGGGAGGTTGAATGGATTAAAAAAATAAAATGTCAGCCAGGAAGAGAGTGGCGGAAAACCGTAGAAAGCATTTATGAAAATAAAAAAAGCCAAGAGACAAGAATGAAAGAGAAACGAAAAAAGGTTTCCTGGAGGGAATGCATATGCATGTACATGAAAAGCCAGCGGGTCTGACGAATCAGTTATGCTTTGTTTATTTGGACTTTGCGGGCGGTGAGAGGAGGGAGAAGGCGTCGGCGGGGAGGGGAGGCGTAAGGGGGGAGGAAGCCGCGACAGGGGACGGCGGGGGGAGAGAGACGGCGAGGGCGAAGAGAGAAGGGCGCGGGGGCGGCGGGACCAGCTGAGATGTCCGCGCGAAGGGAGCAGCGTAGATGAAGAAAAAGTATCCTCCCGGCAGGAGAGGGTAAGGATACAGGGAGTCTGGGGATGAGGGATGGGTGGGAGCGAGCCGGTAGGGGTGGAGGGTGTGGGTTTAGGGGGCCTCTGGACTGGCGCATTGCGGACCTCGCTCCCCTCCCGACAACCCCCGCCTCCCTCGCCCCCCAAAATCCCCCGCACGACCCGTCTTCCACTTACACTGACTCCTCCCCCGACCCACGACTCCCCCCCCGCTCCCTCCCCTCCTCAGATGCCCGCCTCCTTTTTTCACTCCCACTCTCGATATTAATATTGAATTTTTTCGCATCGCCGCCCGGCCGCCAGGAGGCGGGGCCGCCGCTCTCTGACGTCAGGAGCCCGCCGTCCGACCGGAGGAGGGATGTCGTACGAGAGGTGGGGGCGGGTGCGGCGGGTCGGGGTGCGGGAGGGAGAGGAGAGCGTGACGAGAAGGGAGCAGAGCGCGGCCGGCTGCCGCTCTTCGGAGCTGATCTTCGCTCCGCTGCCGCGCCCGGAGTGAGCGAGTTGAATTGCGTGCCCGCGCGCGCGCGTGTGTTTGTGTGCGTTTGTGTGTGTGTCTTAAGTGCGTGGCGGGAACCGTAAAGCAAGTGATCCGGATCTTGAATCTCTCCGGAGTATTTGGTTTCCTACTTTTCCCCCGTAATTCTTGTCAAGGTTCTCCATTGCGGGGATGTTTTCCGCACGGGGATGAATTTGATTGGCAGCAGAAGCGGAGCAGGAGCAGTCCACGGCGCCAATTTCGACACGCAGGTCGTGATGGGTGCAGAATGTTTGCGAAGCGAATAAATGAACGACGGAAGCTCAATGATTCGAAATTGGCTTCCTAAGATTGTTGCAATTTTTAATAATGCACGACCTTCATTTCCTGAGGTGTCAATCCGTTCGAAGCAATTGCATTCGGTTTGAAAGAAAAACTATTCTCTTTTATATTATATCGTCCAAATTCAAAGCTATCAGTAAGTAGCCTTCGTATCGCCTTCGGTCTGTTCAGACATTCCTGGATATTGTTATTGAGTTTGGTTGTACAGCCCGAAATATCAATAATGACTCAAGGAAACATTATGTAATATTCTTTCTAGGCCAATAAGTATTGCTGTAATGTAAATAAAACTAACTATAATTATGTTGCGGTTTCATAAAATTAAAAAAATGTTACTGAATACATGATTGATAGGTTAATTTTTAATATTTCACCAATTTGTATAGTTTGGATATTTTACGCTTATGGTGAATTATCTACCTTTATGCTTTGGAAATTAGATGTTTTTCCCTTACATCTTTTTCATTATACCAATTATTTTTACAATGCAAACCAAATTTGCGAATTTTCGTAATTTCATTGCTCTAGAGAGTGTAACTTAGTCACTCTTGCCTATAATCCTTTAATGATTCCTTACTATCCACACTCGGCATATAGTAGACTCCTGCTCATCCAAATGAATTTATGCATTGTGTTATATTGCTTATATACCTAGAGTAAACAAGCCCTTTTTATTCAATCACAATAGGCTTAAGCTAATTAGTCTGAGCATTAAATTTTGAATACAAATAAACAAAATACTAAAATGAGGTTTGCAGACAAAATGCAAAGATCTTCCTACGACAGTCAAGGTATAATTACAGTTGCATATAGTTTTTTTTCGCTAAAATGAATGAATTACCTTCTTCCTCAATGGTCGACTAAAATCTGTTTCGGCAACAAAATATCATAAAATGGGAAGAAAACTTGAGATGAAGTGGCATGACTTACGACAATGGACGTATGAGAAATAAATAATAAAAGAACGTAAGAAAAGGTAAAAAGAACGTAAAAGAACGTAAGAGAAATAAACGTACGCCAAAAAAATATAAATTTCTTATCCATATTTTTAGATAACTGAATTCCACGGTAGTTTCCGATAATAAGAATAAATCGGGCTCAATTAATAAAAAAATATATCACATGTATGTATCTGTATAAAAAGCAAATACTTGGGGGTATCGTTTTTAAGTAATTATTGCTAATAAATAACCTATATATTTGGATAAAATATATTCTGCATATTAATTGATCCTTGGATACAAAATTTTGTAAATTACAGGTATTAATGTTGATTTTTTTCAGATTCGTTGAATCAGAAGTCGTATATTGAAGTAACTCAAAGTATGGAAAAGATAGAGGCTCGCAGTGTGATTAAGTTTCTTCATTTGACAGGTAACAGTTATAAAAAAAACCACGATAAAGTGATGGATGTTTATGGAAATGATAGTCCGTCATATGAAACAATCTTGAGGGGGATAAGGTATTTTCGAACTGGCCACATGTCCCTCACAGACGATCCAAGGAGTGGAAGATATCAGTCACGGACGATGCTGTCATAGTGAAGAAAGTGGACTTCACCCTATTAGACCGAAGAGTAGCCATCCAAATGTTCATGACTAAGACTAACCTAAGTTACGACAGCGTGAGGAAAATCATTAACGAAGAACTGCACATGCGGAAGGTGTCAGTACGCTGGGTTCAACGACTACTGACTCCTTTTCAGAAGCAAAGACACATCCGTACTTTTCTCTCGACCTCGCCCAAGCGACTTTTTATTATTCCCTAACCTCAAAAAAACATTGCCGGTCCGGAGGATTGACAAGTCACAAATGACAGCATTCAAGAAGTGGAACAATGGTTTTCGACGAAATCTGCTGAATTCAACAACGAATATCTTCAAAAGGTCAAGAAATACTGGGAGAAATGTAGCATACCTCTGGATATTGACTATGTATAGACGCTTCAAGAATAATAAATAAAAATTATGTCTCTATCTTGGGCATTTTTAGTAATAATTGAAAGATTAAAATGGCCCTCGTAATATATATTTGTAACTGTATTCCTATGATTCAAACAAACACTAATTAGGAAGAAGAAATAGATATGAAAGAACAAATTACACTGCAGTTTAATATTTTTTGCATATATCATGGCTCGAGAATCATTTACAGGTACAAGTACTGATTTAAAAAATGTACAATATTTGGAGCCTTTACAAAAGCTAACGCCCCTCTTAAACAACTGGTTCAAGTCTGTAATTTCGTCGATCAATTGAGATAAATACATAATTATATGAGTATTCTAGCGAAAATAAATCGTAATGAACTAGAGGAAAATAAATTCATACAGCATGAGGAAAAAATTATTTTTACTTGTCATATATTAATGAAAGCGAAAAGTTAATCAAATTAAATCGTTTCAAAATATATATTCACCAACAAAAAAGCAGGAAAACAGAGTGCTAGGTATTATTATATGTAGATATTTGTCGAAAATAAAATGTAAAGGACGATTCCGATGCAGGGCAACACCCTGCGAGGAGTTCAGTTCAAGTTATTAAACACGACTGCTTCAAGTTTCACTTCGCGAAAATTTTGAATATTCATATTTTAACATAAATTCAACAGCGCATTTCCATAGTTGTTTATTGGTAAGCCGCGTTGCCATCAAATTGCTTTGTATCCATTTTTTCCGCCTCCTTTTGATTTCTCCTAACAATTTCTAAATTTCTTATCCCGTCTCCTCACCCACCTTCTCCAATACATCCTCATTTGCTTTCCTTTCTGCTCACTTCACCTTCTCCATTCTTCTTCACACCAACATATCAAAAACCTCCAATCTACACCTGTCATCCTGCATCTATGACCATGTTTCCGCGACGTACATAACTACGCTCCATATCAAAGTTTTAAAAAGTCTTTTCTTAACATTACTCAACATCCCTGTCATCAATTCTCTCGTCCTCGTGAAAGATTCTCTGTCTAACACAATTATTCTCCTTATGTCCCCACTACTTTGACCATTTTGGTCCAAAACACTTTCGAGATATGTAAATTGCTCCACCTGTGCCAATTTTTGCCCTCCTATTTTAACGTTACCTTAGCCCTCATACTTTTAAAAACCGCAAAACCTTTGCTTGATTTACATTCATCCTCATCCCATACCTATCACACTTATCTTCCAATTCCCTCAGCAGAGTTCGCAACCCCTTGACTAAGTGGCAAACTAAAGCTTGTTTATACACAAATCTAACTAATTTTATTTCATACCTCCGATTTTCAATCCAATGAGGTTCACCGATTTTCCCCTACGAGGCTAAAAAATAATCCTATGAGACCCTACTGATTTTAATTCCTACCTTCAGTTCTTCCCATGCCTATTCTACCATTTACTCCACATATACATTGAAAAGTACAGGTGATAACGGACACCCTTGTCTTTCTCCTCTTCCCAACATTGCCCTTCCCGGCTCTCCAGGCACCATATACACTTGAGTAGTTTAGAACATGTTTAGGTTTCGGATGATTCACTTACCCGTCCAATCCACTCCCATCTTTTGGAATTTCTTCATTAATTCTACCTAATTAACTCTTTCGAACATCTTTTCGAAATCTACGAAACAAATAGATGTTCCTTATTACAAGTTACTTGAATTACTAGCACTTGTACTAGTGCTACTAGCTAGCTACTTGCTAATAGCAAGTTACTAGCACTTGTATTAGTGACGTGATCCGAGTTATGGAATCAGGCGTGCCTAACCCCTTCCTGAAAACGGTCTGATCATCTCCTAAACAATCATTTTTCCCCCGTCCATCCTCTTATTGATCATTCTTAGAGCCAATTTAGCTACTGGCTAAACCAAATTTTCCTATAGCTCTCATATGTGGCTGCCTATTATTTTTTTGCAATAGAAACTAACACTGATATCACCAAATATTCCGCCCAAATTCCTCCTTCAAACTTGCTGCTGATTAACCCATCCAAACCTCCTTCTACGTATTCCTAAACCCTTAGAACATTCGTGGGAATGTTATCCAACCCCTCGCCCTTGTTTGATTTCACTTCTCCTAATCGCCCTCATTTCTCACATCAGGTATGAATGAACCTAAGTTATCGTATTCTACGTCATATGTATTCCCCTCCTATTTCTAATTTTACCTATATAGTATTTCTACCGTATACATCCTCTACGTACACATTTTCTTTCCGCCCATCTTTACTCTTTCCTGATTCATTAAATAATTTTCCTGAGGATTTTTCCTTCTTACTTCCCGAGAGTGCTTTAACCTTCCTGTGAAGCGCACCTGCTTCACCCTTCTTTTGTGAATTTTCCATATCAACGCAATACACTGCCCACTACGTTTCTGACGCTCTATCAGTTAACCTTCTCAATTTATTCATTTGTATTTCCTTTTTCCTAACCCTGTGTTTACATGCTACCATTTCCTTTTCTCATCTATTTTTATAATTATTTCAACCATAATGCATGGTGTTCTTGTGCTCTTACTGTTTACTGACCCTATGCTTTCGTCGACAGCTTTTAATATCCTGATTCTGATAAATTCCCATTTTTTCTTTTGTAGTACCCTACTCCCTTTCCTCGCTCATGTTTTCCTCTAGTCTGCTGATACTCTTTTTTTTATTGTTCGTTATTACCTAATCGTGATCCGAGGCCGCATTCCCTCCCGGGAATCTGTGTAATCATTCGCTATTCCTAATTCTGTGCCTAACCCAAATATATAGTAGTCTAACTGATATCTTTCTGAATCTCCGGGCATTTTCCAAAGTA
Organism: Hetaerina titia; assembly: GCA_037158775.1. Classification (NCBI taxonomy): domain Eukaryota; kingdom Metazoa; phylum Arthropoda; class Insecta; order Odonata; family Calopterygidae; genus Hetaerina; species Hetaerina titia. Next base: position 25,065,246 of record CM073772.1, read on the forward strand.
TTCCAACGCCTAATGCAGTGTTTGAACCTAGTGTTTGCTATAATGAAGCCCTGTCTCCAACAGAATTCTATATTGTTTTCTCCCCGCAGCCATTCCTTGTTAACAAATAGCTATTCACTTCCTCACTACCATCTCTTCTCATCTTTGAAGTGAAGCCCTAATCTTGGAAAATGGGATATAACATTTCGGATCAAGAGAAATCATTGAAGGGGACAGGCAAGACTTTGACCTTTTAGCAAGGTGCAGAACAAACGAGTTTAACAAAGACACAAAAGGACTTATTAGAGCCATACGTTATTTGGGTAGGTTAGACCACAAAGATAAGATAAGGGAGATAGAATCCACTACAGATAGATAAAAACATCCTATCTTTCCCCGGACAATCAGGAATTATAATACGAGTAGGAAAGCAATGTCATTATAGAAATACTTAAGACATTTGATTTACAAGTGAGGTCAATTTAATTAAAATTGGCAATTTTCCACAAAATAATTATTATTAGGTAATCTACCGGTTAAGGTAGGTTTTTGGATGGACACAACTATCAAATAAACATTTTGTAACTCCCCACCTAGAAAACTAATCTATATCAGGTCCCTCTTCATCTCGGTCACAAAATAATATTTATTTAATAATTATTTTGTCTAAAATTGCCAATTTTTATTAATCATGGTATTTCACCATATCACGCCTGAAACGTCACTTATTATAAGTGAGGACAGTATTAAACGCTATGTAGACATAAGGTATATTCGTAGGAGCCTATGTATGTTAGTTGCAGGTATATACATGTGTGTAAGTTAAAGAAGTAAGTTGCATGTGTGTAAGTTAAAATGTATTTTGCATGAATATGTACGCCTTTCCCTCCCATGGGCTACAACCTTGACGTGGTGGAAAGGCTTGTGTGTTCCGATGTCCCCTAGAGCTGAGCTGGCGAGAATAATGGTAATTGCTCCTGGTAGGGTCACCCATGCCAGAGAGGTCGAAGGCTGGGAGCCAAACGAAAGGTAGTCCAGGCAGCGTCTGTTCCTCAGTGCGGCGGCTGCAAAGGCGTCTGATCCCAGTAGGGGTTGGACGCCTTTGCAGATTGGATATAAACTATGAAATAGAGGGTTCAGTGCTAACTACGATCGATTAAGTTAAATATTTGGGGGTAGTTCTAACCTTTCATGGGGAGCACATATCAGGACAATATGCGGATCCGCGTAAAAGAAACTCAGCTTCATTCGACGGGTGGTGGGAAAATGTAATGAGAAAGTTAAAGAGGGGTGTTATTTTGCTCTAGTTAGACCTTATGTGGAATATGCTGCAAGTGTTTGGGATCCTTGGGAGAAAATATGGCAAAAAGAATTAGATAAAGTCCAAAGAAAATCCCCCAGGTTCGTTAACAGTTGCTATAATAAGAACACAAGTGTCACAGGTCTCTTAGTGAATTTAGGTTGGGAGCCACTTGAGATACGAAGAGAACAAGCGCGCCTTAGAATTTTGAAAAGATTCAGAACCAACGAGTTTAACGATGACACTAAAGGCATTATGATGGTCTCACACTACTTAGGTAGATCAGACCATAAAGATAAAATAACGGAGATAGATTCCAGTGCAGCAAGATACAAATACTCATTCTTTCCCCTAACAATTAGGTATCATAATAGTAAGAAACCGAAGTCATATTAGAAACATTAAAAACATTTCATTTGCAAATCGAAACAAAATTAAACATTGCAAAGATATCAGGTATACGTGTAGGTGCATGTGAACGTTAGTTGGCAGTTTGAGTGTCTGCATGTGTGTGAAGGGTTTTTACATGAATGCATACCATGGGTTGTTTGTGGATTGTATAAATTTGTGGCTTTTGCATGCGATTTTTTTCTTAATTACGGGTAGTGTCCTAACATCCCCGCCACGCACCCCTGTGGTGTAACGTTAAAAACACAATTGAGGAAGGCAACAGGAAACCACATCAATTATTATTGCCAAGAATATTGGACGATTGGATTGAACGATAGACAATACAGAGAATATGAGTCCTGGAAACTACGGGACTCGGCCCAATCGGCCTTGTGTCGTGCCCGGCAGCGGGAGAGGTATGGCTTCCGTAGTCATTATCTCAAGAAACCGTTACAAAAGAAAACCGACGGCAGCAGGACAGTAGACGGAGAAGAAGAAGAAGACCAATTTAGTTAATAGAGGAACTTGGAATAATAGGAAATGTTGAGGACAGGAAAATTAGATAATATTAAGCGAGAGATGGAAAGAGGAAATATAGATATTTTAGGTTCATGCGAGGGGAGATGGAAAGAGAGCGGGGATTACTGGAGTGATAGTTATAGAATAATATACAGCGGCGGGGAAGAGACCCACCTAGGATTAATTAAAATTGGTAATTTTAATTAATCATGATATTCTACCATATCACGTCTGAAACGTCTCTTTTCACCCAACGAGGAGTAGGCATAATATTGAATAAAGAGGTAGGAAGAAGCGTAGTTACAATAGAACAAGCCACTGATAAAATATTACTAGTATACTCGTAGATTAAAATAGAACCGACGAAATTGGCCACTGTTTAGGTATACATACCACCGAGCATTCATAGAAAGGAAGAATTCGACAGGATATACAATCAGTTAGAGGACATAATCGCGTGTGTTCCTACAGGGAAACATTTGATAGTGATGGGGAATTGGAATGCGACAATAGGCGAAGGAAGAGATGATGATAAGTTGGGGGACTACGGTTTAGGTAGGAGGAGTGATCGCGGGGAGAAATCAATTGAGTTCTGTAGGAGACAGGGGTTAGTCATTACGAACACTTGGTTTAGACACATCAAAAGGCGGAGATGTACATGGAAAATGCCAGGTGACTCAGAAAGGTATCAATTAGATTATATTCTGGTTAGGCATAGGCTTAGAAACAGTGTGAATTTCTACCTCTAAATCTCTTTTGTTCGGAGCCAATATCACGAATGACCACAGTATTCGTCCACTTCAATCGTAATAATACTATTAAAAATACTAAATTCGTAACAAATTTTATTTTCGTAACATTAATTAAACTCAAATTGTGTTTTTGCAGGCATCTCATAAAAACGTTCTTCATATTTAGTTTGTCATTTGTAATTATGGCAGACGCCATATTTGAGCTTCCTTAATCCAATGAAAATGGCTTGGTGTAATCGATAAGATAAGAATTTGAGTGAGCATGGTGGAAGAAAATTTCCGCATGCACGTGCATCGTCCAACTCTTCAAGGCAAACTGCTTGAATGATCAGAGATTAACGTCGACGAACTCTCGAAATACATTTTCTCCAATTAACATCGAATAACCGAGATGACGATGAAATACCCTTGCCAACCTTTACGATGAAATTCTGGTCCTTGTAATTGGAAGTCGCCCTATTCATGCTTCTAATGTAATCCTCCGCTTCAGTTCGTTCGTCGACAAACATTTTAACCCGCCGGAGAAAAATATAAGATAAGAAGTCAGAACACCTTCATGTTTTGGAGAGAATCAGCGGAACGGTTGGGGAAAGTTCTAACAGTTTACTTGAAAATTCTAAAAGTTTGTCCCCGAGTTTGAATTCCCTCACCTCAATCGAGTGGAAGGGGAATAAAATATATCTAGCGGGAAAACCGCAACTTCCATTTTGTGTAATTCTCCTTTCTTCCCTCCCGCTTCACTCCAAACCTTTCTTCAACTTATTCTTTGTTCGTAGACACGTGATTGACTTTAGCAGTATTCTGTGAACTTTCGCAATCTCAAAGAGGCATGAAAGAAGAGTATTTTCTGCGTCCAGCAGTGAGAAACTCTTTTGAAAAGTATTTTTTTTCTAGGTAGCTCTGATCAGGTGAGCGCATTCACCGTTTCCAATGTCATTGTATCACAACTTAAATGTCAACATACTCTTGTGACATTAATCCTTGCGACGGCGTTCACTACTTTTGACTCGACGGCGTAGGTTATTGATTTATTGCACAGTAAAAATACCCACACAAACAAGCTGACTTTCATTTAGCACTAAAATTATTCAGATAGCTCCATATCATAATTATGGAAATGTCTAAAAGGAATATTGAATTCCAAACCAAAAAGGATACTTCATGATGTAAGTGGTGGGTAGAATGGATATGTTAACCGAAATTATTTAAGGCATTTAAAATTAATTTAATCTTAGTTTGCAATATTTGTATGCATGCTAAATAATGCGGGGCTGGCAAGGTGAATATATATTTGAACGTTTGTGGCGACGTGGTATTAATTAGTGATAAAAATCACGTCAGGTAATATTAGATGGCAACAATAATGGAATCGGGCAATTAAAAAGAGTTATATCTTAGATTACACATTTTTATGACGAAGCTAAGTTGCGTGTTAATTCCTTGAAAATAAATTCACGATGTTTTGGAGAAGTATACATAAAGAAATAAAACCCCCCCCACGGACGGGTCAATCCCATTTCTCCATATGGACGTGGCTGCAGCATTGGCCGCTTCCGTTGAAAAAACGTTGGCATTGGCACTATGTCACGAGAGAAAAGAGAGTGTTGCGTATAGATATTTCCCATCTCTGAGGTTGGTGTACCGAGAGTATTGATTTCGAACAACTACGAAAAAATATTTTCAAATAAAATAAAACTCGATTAAATACTGAATAAAAACAAATTACTTAGCGATTCATTTGATAGGATGACGAAATGTGATTTCCTATAGGAATTCATTTGAAATATAAAGAGGTGTGCTTGTAGTCGTCGTTGGTAAGTAATTTTTGTTATAATTTTGGCACATCAGTATACTGTATTCCAATTACCGATTTATTGAAATTGGTACTTTGTTATAACACTACTGATATTTAAAGAATGCTCATCGGCAGATTTTCAGCTTAGCCTCCGTTATTTTTCGTAACTGATCTTTTTTTTTCCTGACGGCCTTGAAAAACATATCACGTGACAAATTTTATCCTTTTGTATACTACACGAGAATTAACTCCCAATAGGAAATAAGGCGCATATCGTATCATCAAGGCAACAACTGAATTATTATTTTATTTCAAATTCGGAATAAGGGTTACTTATGCAAGCAGAAAGAGAATCATTTACGAATGCCGAGCTCCAGGAAGATCCCATTTTTTAATTCAGACTCGATCAAAATATTAAGTTCGCTTACTGATTGTCATTAATTTTTTGTAATGGTTGATCTCTCCATAAAGTCGACTTGAAATAACTTGAGCACCAAGAAACACGTTTCAATCCAAATTAAAAGATTTTGTCTGAAAATCCATAAGTCTGTGGAAAAGTACATAATATTATAATATGGATATCAAACTTTTTCACAAATGAAACCTGAAACCGTGTAGTACATGTGTCAACGTTTGAACTGCATGTCCAAATGTTCTGTACATTTAAAACACAAAAATAGTAGAGGTTGGGTATAAAGTTTAGACGTGGGCCACAGTGACTGAAGAGGAAGTGGTAAAAAATTCTATTACTTTCCCATATTTATAAAAGTAATTCACAAAATTAAAGTTGTTTCAATTAAATGTATTGCTGTCTACGATTCTATTATTAATATTTTTAAGAATATTATCGCATGCACTCTATTGTATGATATTTTGAGTTCTTAAGACTTGACTGTTTAGATTTGAACACTTTCATTTACAATTGGATATTAATAATGAACTACAGATGCATTACCACGAAGTAGTAGAATAATAAAACAAAAATAAGCATATATAATGTTTAATATGAATCAAGGGCTGAAACAAAATGAACTAAATATGCATTTAGATATGCAAAAAATAATCGGCAACCGGTTACAAGGCAAAAAAAACAATGTAAAATTTCATCATGTTAAACCCGATATATTCCTCCTAAAGGTCCGTTCGCCCATAAATGGTTTCCCATTTTTATTTTTAATGCCGTTTTGAAATATTCATAACTTTTTTTGGTGGTATTTTGCATATGAAGGCACATATTAATATTGAGTTAAGTTCTTATTGAACTATGCTACGCTTCAATAACGATGGATCCATGCTCCGAAAAAGTAGCTTAAAAAAGTAATTATGTGAAACTATTTAGTCCCTATTTATTGTAGATCTTGTGTTAACCAAATCAAATGTAACAATTTATTTCTCCCCTGAATTCTAGCACATGCTGAAATTACTATCAATAGTGACCAAATAATAATCAATTGTTGTTCATACCCCAACTACACTCGTTTCTTTTATGCACTGGATAAAAATGATTGAAATTTTGAATTGGCTTCACCTGATTTACCTTGTCACTCCACAGAAATGAAAAATTAAAACTCACACCTTGCAAGGAGAAACCTGTTAATGTACTATGTAGACTAGCGCGACTCTAACATAATGAAAAGAGAAACTTTGTAATTCCACATAGATTTATCTTTTCATTATGTTAAGTCGATTCCATGAAGTCACGCCCGAGACAACGAATTATAGTGCGACTCTGTTTTAGTGGATATTAGGCAGTTAGCGGCTGATTTCGCATTCATCACGAAAAATATTAAACAGACTCCCACTCTCACTTATGCGATTAGAAGGAAGTTCCTCATATCCATTCAAGCGCGAAAGCGACAGCAAGGTATTCCTCCAGATCGCCCGGTATCACGAGATCGTTGCAGACCGAAGTTGGCCCCCAGACACTCGCACGTCGAGAAGCTCGTCTCGCGATTGCATCCCGGAGACGCCGTCGCGCCCCACGGAAGCACACCCGCCCCTAACCCCTCCTGGGCGATCCCCAAGGAGCACGCTCCCCCGCCCAGCCTCACCCCAAATATCCCTCTCTCCTCCTTCCCGCCGAAAAGCCTACAATCGCGCAGTCGGTTTTGAGCACCCTGGCCGAGACGAGGCGGCCGAGGGGGTGGCGCCCTCGGGAGAGGGGAGGGCCGGCTTCGGGAGGGGGGGGGAGAGTAAGATTACGCGAAAGAGCGGGATCGCCTCGTGTGGCAGCGGGCCGCAGAAGGAGGAAGGGGTCTGGTTTCCCCCCCTGAAGGCGGGCGGTTCGGGAACAGGTAAGAGAGGAGGGGTGGTATTTGGGCGATGGTTGGCGGGGGGAGAAGAGAAGAAGGGGTGGTTGACGGTGGAAGGCGTGGAGGGCACCCGGGGGAGGGGGAGTGCAGATGTACACAAATAGTTCGTCTCAGAGCGCCACCTTTCCATCCACGAACCGCACACAGAACGGACAAGAGGGCATGGGGCGGGCACCGGACGATACCTTGTACGAGACGCGAGATCTCCCGGCGACGCCTCGGGACCACAGGGCCGTCGCCCGCCGATAAAATACTCGCGATCACATTTAGCACACCCTCCCAAAACCCACTGACCTTGCGAGCTCCGAGATTCCTCTCGTCCCGGCCGACGACCATCTTCCGGGCGGACGTCCCGGGCCGATCACTCCGGGAACCGGCACAGCGCCGAGCCCTTCCGGGTGGGGAGGTTCTTCCGGCGTGGACTGTCGCGGTAACGGATCCGGCAGAGGGACTCGAACCCGGGGCCAGCGAGGCGCGAAAGGGGAAGGGGAGAAGGGAAGGGTGAACATATGACATGGGGTGACGACCCCGTTCCTCCTGAAACCCCGGCCTCCGGACACCACGACCGGATTTTCGGGGGAAACTCCCCGGCTCTGGGTGCCGCATCTATCCCACTCTTTTCGGCTCTCTTTTCTGTGGGCCTGCTTCTCTTCATTCCCCTCGCCCCTCTCGCTCGCTCTCTCCCCACGTGGTGGGTAGGGGCATTAGCATGAACGGTGTAATCAATAGGGAAGAAAGGCGAGGAGAGAGAGAGAGAGAAAGAGAGGGAGATTTGGAGGGCGGGAGAGGGGAGAGAGGGATGTGTTTTGGGGGGTCAGGAGGGGACGGAGGGAGGGCGGGGAGGGCGACGAGGACGGAGAGGGCGACTGGGGCGGCTTCGGGAGGGAGAGCGGTTCGAGAGGAGGTGATGTCGGTCGGCTGGGCTGGGTTTCCGGTTAGTTTTTGGGGGAGAGTTCAGGAGAGGAATGAATGTTATAGTGTGCGTCGCAGGCGATGTGGGAGGATCCTGGCGGAGGGGTGACGTACGAGGGGCGGCAGGGGCCGAGGTGGGGAGTAGTTAGAGGGAAACAATGGCACCCTAAACCCTCCTCCCCTCGCTCCCACTCTCCTCCACGCCATCGTCGATGCTCAACTCCTGCCTCCTTTCATTCTGTTCCCTGTTTGATTGATGACGGAAATCCATTGGAATATACCCGAATGGTATCTCATGGACCACTCCTGATTATAGATCACTACCTTACAGCCCGATTCGACCTATATTTGGATCACCCAAGCCATTTGTTTATCTCAGGCGCATGGGTCAAAGGACCAAAACATTAGGAATCACACAACCCAAACGTTAGTAAGTCATAAGTACCTACAACTTGTAGTTAATTTCTTTGTTTCAAGTTGATGTACCTCGAAGGCACTTTTGTGTCAACGCTGTGATTACTAAAAATAATAACTAATGCGTATTCAAACAATCTTCAAGGTATCTTTTTTCAACGTCACTTTTTTCTCGCTGGATATAGTTATGGTGAAACCCGCAACAAATGTCTATAAAACGATAAATAATTGTCCTTTGATACCCTTTTTTAAACTACTAACCCCTCGGCTTACATCAATAAAAAGTGATGTGCAACAGGAGTACTGGATGGATTGCAACCTAAAAGGCAGAGGTTCTTTCCTAATAATAACCCAAAGAGGTAACGCCATTTTCTATGATTAGCTTATTTGCAACGCACTTAATCCGTATTTCATAACGGGTAGCCTGCCTAAATATCTCGATGACCATATTTTTTGAGTCTGTAGCAAATTTAATTTTTTATACAGGAACCTTAATCAATTGTGACCCAATTTTCATTGCGTTACGGTTTTAGTAGTTTAATGGCCACCTCTATACCCTTTATCTTTTTCATAGCGCAATCGATGCGAACTGCGAAGATTCTAAATTATGGAATTATTGCTACGTGTTTATTAAAAATCGAGTTTACGTGTTGAACTTTTAATTTTAATCTGTCAATGTCGTATGGGCGCATAATTTTATACTTTTATCTTAATAACAGCTTTTATTATTATGATTAACTAATTAACTAATTATAATAAACGCTTTCACTATAATAAATACCATAATGCTTTTATTTTAATAACTGACTTATCATAACTTTTTTTAGTTAGAAACTGAAATTGGAGTATTGAAAGAAAACTATAATGGCCAGAGAATAGTAAAATAATAATTTAATGAAACTTTCCGAGCCATTAATATCCATTTTTTTTCTTTTCTTCAAACATTCATTGGGATTAATAACTACCATTTTCGGTGTTCAGTTGCATAGGTCCGATTAGTAGGCATATTTTCCTCTTCCATTACAGTAGACTTGAGGTCAAATTCGCTTCAGCCTTAGGACAACTCCTACATCCAAAACGAAACCACCAGCCTGATCAGTGTAGCTATGAAAGCTGATAATTCTAGAAGCTTTGAAGGCCTTTACACTTATTCAACTGGACCGCATCACATCATTAAAAAAGAGCAAAAATAATACTCTGATAATAATTATGTATCCTCGTTACTTTGAGCGATATCAATAATATATTCCTTGTACCCTATAATGTATGCGGCTTACAATAGTTCCACTACTTAGAAGTAGAAAAATCGGGATGCCTCTAGTATCCAAGAGTTTGATTTTTAAGAAAGAAATGTATTGAAGTAGAAGAAAGAAGTGTATGTAGAGGTTTCCAATTCGCTTTCTGATCTCCAAGAGACCACTTTCTCACCATATGTACAGTTTTGAGTCATCGAAGGAAAGAGGTGATCTCGCACCCTCTCTAATAGCATAACCGTTCGGTCTCGTGAGCTCGCCCATTTCCTTTTCATCCTCTGCCCCATTGTCGGGACGATCCCCGGGTGGTCCACGACGCTGACCATTCGCAGCTGGTCATTCCCGAAATGCAATGACCATCGTTACCCCCAATCCCATATCCCTTGGTCCCTGGACCCCAGATGACCGTACCCTTGTCATCAATATTATATCAGTTCTGGTGAGTCACACGCAGTCTCGGGGAAAATCGAAGAAACTCGAGCCGTCGTAAACCAGCGGGGATTGTCTATTCTACTTGCAGATGCTTAACCAACCGCGTAAAGTTATGCATACTAAACCGCAGAATATCTCCATATAATCCTTCAAACCTCGAAAAGAGCGCATTTCCCACGTTTGAAGCAAACTTAGAGAGTATGAAGACGACATTGATTTACTGAGAAATAAGGACACTGGCAGACTGTGCTCTACTCTCCATCTATTTAGACCAGATATCAAATTGGCATAAGAGAACAGAGGCTAGAATTATTGTTATTGATATTCTACCGGTTAAGGAAAGTTTTGAAAGGAAACACAATACAAAGGTCCCACTATTCATTACTTTGCCTCTCCTAGCAAAACCAAACCTGATTGCCGACAATAAAATTAGCCCCTTTTCAATTCCGCACATTACCTTCCTCTCTTCATTTCGTTCAGCATTCCTATCCTGTTCCTACCCCTTCCCCGTTTGTCCAAACTTCTCCCCTCTATCATAGTCTTTAACACACAATCGCTAATCAAAATTATCTGCATCCATATTTCCTGTCTCATTTAGATTCCTCCCAACAATCTCCCTTCCTCCTCCACCATTCCAAGCATTTCCTCCTTTGTTTTCCTTTCTGTCCACAGAAAATGTGCGGGACTGAATCTTTGATAAAAGTAAAGATATAAAGAGTTAAATTCTAAAATAGATGTGATCGAGTTAAGCATTTTTGGAAAACACCGGTCTAATACCAGTGGGTAACATTCATATCAACCTTTTTCCAAGATTATTCGGGTCTCCCACCGGGTCCACGTTCGTAGGTTTGCCGACGTTTCGATGGCCGAGTCGTCCATCGTCCTCTGCCCTGAGGACGATGGACGACTCGGCCATCGAAACGTCGGCAAACCTACGAACGTGGACCCGGTGGGAGACCCGAATAATCTTGGAAAACATTATTCGCCTGGAAAGTACCAGATCATTCTTCACATCAACCCTTTCATTTGATACACACATAGAAGAATATTGGGTCAGCCTTAAAGAAGCTAGGTTTACGGGTTTTAGGAAAATCTAAAAACAGAATGAGAGAGACGTGTTGCTTCTCTTTAGGTAGGCCACATTTAGATTACGTGGCAAGTATTCGGGATCCATGGGAGAAAATATTAGTTAAGGAATTGGATAAGATTCAGAGAAAATTCGCCAGGTTTGTTAAAAATTGCTACGAGAAGCAAGTATGCGTCCGGGTATGCGGAAGAATTAGGTTGAGAGGCTCTATATTTTCGAAAAGAGCAGACAAGACTTAGACTTTTAGAAAGATGCAGGATGCTTGTCAAGGATCTAGATTTGTAAAACGTTGTTATGATAAACTTAGTAGCGTGACCGAAATATTAGCGTAGCTAGGCTGGGAATCACTCACCGAGCGAAGGTTAAATTACGGACTGACGCTCTTGCATATATTGGAAGGGCCTCTCTTAAGCACTGATGTTGAAAATGCATTATTACCCCATCGTACGACGGTAGGAGAGATTATGTCAATACAATTAGAGAGATTAAGTGTAGAATAGATAGATTTAAGATGTCATTTTTTCCACGAAGGATAAGGGATATTAATAACATTGTCCGACAGCGGTAGGGTCATGTTAGGGTAAAAATTAGTCTGGTGTGTATTCACCCCCTGCCAAACGCACCCTAGCGGCGGCTTGCAGGGTACATAAATAAACAAGACACTTAATTTTTCTCGCGGCACAATACATTATTATGACATCAAATTTTTTGGTAATGTCGATCACTGGGATAAAATAAGAGATATAGGCACTGTCATAGACAGAATCAAGTAGGTACTCGTTCTTCCCTTGAACGAAACGCAATCATAACAAAATCGATCCCAAATAACCGAAAAAATTAAATTTACTTAAGTAATAAAAAATGCATTAATCACACTGGCAATAATTGTATGATGCATGTATATAGGCATGCATGTGAACGAGGTGTTTGAACGTGAGGTAACTCATATATTCAAGTGAACGTATTAACTAAATATTTTGATGCACGTATAGCTGGTGCCCTAATAACCATACGCTTTTGCGATGGCTTCCGGGATGTTATATTATATCCATTAATTAAATTTTAAGTTTGTTATAGCGCTTTTTTTATCGATAGATGGTCTCATCATGAGGGAATAACTAAATTTTTCTGGTAGTTTTAGAACTAATGTCACTGAAGCGTACGAGTAAAAAGAGAAGGTAGTTTCCCCTAAGTTTAACACTACTTTGAAAAATCAAGGTTACTACTGCAGATCATTGATATTAATTTGCATTAAAAGAGAAAATCTCAAACTAAATTTACTCTTTTGTCGTTATTCACACATAATTGCAGTTTATGTGAATAATCCGTTGCTTGCCACTACGTTTAAATCTTTTTTGAGCAAAGTATATAAAGCATCCAGGTACTCTTATTGGTCCCTCCGATTTTTGGGCGCCGTGAATAAATAAATTTGGTTCTTTTCTATTTAGAAAGATACCTTCTCTTTCGGAAACTTTGAATTGTATACAAACTGTTAAGACTTAAACGAAATATTTTCTGGAAAAGCGAATAAATCTAATAAAAGTTTGAGGTGTAATGATTTTCATTCCATATTTCTAAGATATAGAGATATTTCAAAAAAACAATCGCAAAACAATCATACCATTGCTACATAAGATAAGATCGGAATATAGCACTATTCCATGAACTCATTACAAAATGAATGAAAAACGCAAGAGGACTTTTGAGTCATCTGTGGTATGAAGAATGATATTGATTCGCCGTGTGGTAAAATTTACACTGTATTCTTACTGCAAAGTAAAGAATCTATTTTTAGACTACACAAAGCTATTAGTCCAGAACCAGTCCAAGCGAAAAAAATGTACTAATAGTGTAACATTAACAACCTTTCTCGTGTTTTCATCTCCTACTCTGGGTAAATTTAGCAAAAAACTAGAATGAATGATCAAACTATTGTAAAAGTAAAAAAGGCTGGGTTTATTTAAAACACTTTATGGTAGCTTCCATCCCGTTAGCTCTAGAACGCTTATTTTCGTGCTTACCCTTCATTAATGTTTTATTGTCTACACTTGGTCTAAATTTTTGTAAATTTTCGAAAGTTTATCTTATTCCTCTAAATTTGAACAGATCAGCAACCTCGTTTTTACATACATTTTTATGACACCCTAAAATGACGGCGAAAGAAATCTGAATTGCGTAAAAAAACTTTCAGACGATTAATTTGCGTAAAATTTGATGTTTTGGCGTTCTTGGTGCATTTTATGACACGGGTTGGGTTTTCAACACCTCGTACGCCTCCTGGAAGGGGGCGTCCGGAATACTTTTTAGCTCCTTCGTCACGGCCTGCGTTTCCACCGATCCGTGATGACGTCGTCCCTTTTTGTGGTCGAAAGGCGTCCGGAACATTCGGTATCTTTAACCTCTTCTCTACCCTCCCGGAACAACCTGTTCCACTCAAAAACACCCGATCTATCCATGACGTTTTCACCATAATCAGCTGACTTGAGCATGTCGTAAGTCTCTTTCCCGGTTTTCCCAGTTTCACACAAAATTTGAAGGTGTAGCGCTGTTCCAATAACCGTTTGATGACGGAGCGTAACGAGATCACATTATAGACGTTTGGCAAACGAACAATCCACACTCCGCAAAGGTTGGGATCCAACATGCCACCAGCCTTTTCTGAGAATATCCTTCCTCGAACCCAGCCAGAGAAACCACCGCTCGTCGGTCCGTTTATCCAGGAAAAAATGAGTCCTACTACTTTTGAGAGAGATCTCCTTTAAACCTCACGAAGCATGGTACAGTCATACATCCTTAACTACAAGAAAAACTTCTTCATTTCCGCTTACTTTTTACCTTTCATCGTTCCAACCAACATGTCTATTCCTTTCCTCCCCCTGCATCTCCTACCTGCTGTTCTCCGTTTTATCACATTCTTTAATATTCCATCCAGTTTTCTTGCCTCCTTTGGATTTCTCCCAAAGATATTCTCCCCTTCCTCAGCATGCCGAGTACATTCTCGTTTTTTTCCTTTCCGTCCATGTGACCTGCTCCATCCTTCTCCATACCAACATTTCAAAAACCTTCAATCTCTATTATCTTGCTTCAACGACCATTCTGCCAATTACCTCTTTCATATGAAAACTTCATTGTCTAAGCCAATTATTCTTCCTCTGTACATACTACATAGGCCATCTTGGTTCAAAACCATCTTGGTACAAAAGTAGGTACACTTTTCCACCTGCTCTAATTTGTATCCACTTTTATCTTAAATTTCCTCTAACTAGAAAACCCTATGACCTTGGTTTATTTGCAGTCCATCTGATCCCATGTCTAACACACTGATTTTCTAATAGGTTTAGCAATGATTTTAACCACTTTGTTCACTGACTGACTAAAGCCTGATAATGCAGAAACCTAACTGATTTTATTCATTCGCCGTCCAGTTTGAGTTTTGTCTCCAGTTACTCCCATGCCTCTTTTACCATTCCGACTCTGCATATGACACATGCACCTGAGCAGTCTGCGACATGTATACAGTTGCGTATAAGTCTCCTACCCTTCCAGGCTACTACTATATTTGTAATATGTTCATCAATTCTAAAAAATTCACTCTATCGAACATCTTATTGGAATCTACGAAACAGACATTTACTCGTACATCCTGGTTATGTTCTGTTCCTCTTTATTAGTGACATCATTAATGTTATGGCATCACGTCGACCTCATCCCTTCTTGAGCCAACACTGATCATCCCCTAAGTAATAATTTGCCTTCCTCTCCATTGATTTATTGATGATCTTAAACTTGACCTAAGATGCCTTAGCTGCGTATGAAAGAAAGCGTATTGCTCAATAGTCATCACACATGGCCGGCTTTTCCTTTGTTGAGGTGAAAACTAATACTGATTTGAGGAAATCTTCCCTCATAACTACTACGAATTAGCCCGTGGAAACTATTTCCTTTTTCCTAAACACTCTGGTATTCCCGTGGTTGGTTTTTTTCTTATCTTTTGCCCAGTATATCTCGGAATAATAATTGAGGATGTTTCCCGTTGCATTCCTCAATAGTGTTTTCGACGTGACACATTCAATCAATGGCCGCCCAAGTGGGGTCAGACATCTATGGAGGTGCGTCACTGAAGTCAAGGCGATGCGCGGCTCACCTCTACTCTGGCTCCTAGACTTTAACCTATTCATGGAACCCATAGAGCTGCTCTGGCTGGAGCAATGACAGAAAGCACATCTCTAAGGGTCATCAGATCGCGCAAGCCTTCCGCCACGTCAAGGTTCTAGTGCATTGGTTAGTGCGTCAAGGTTCTAGTGCACACGCGTAGATGTAAAATAATAGTCTATGCTACATCAGCGGTTCAAAAATACTTATTGTAGGAAACTGTAGCACGAATATTTCTCTGATTTATAGGAACTTCTATTCTAACCCCTAAGTATTTAATCGAGTCAGAACTTTCTATGTCGGTGTTCCTGATGCAGTAGGCGTTCGGGAGGGAATAGCTCTTTTTCCAAAAATTCATCACTACGAATTTTTTAAGTTTAATTCTAATAGTAAACTGTCGCACTAGCGTTGTACAGTATTCAAGTCATCTGCTAAAGCTGCTTCGTCCTCATAATTATGGATATCTCTGTAAATCACTTAATCGTCGACAAATAAACGTATCTTACTATTAAACCATGGAGTTAATGTCGTTAACATAAAGAGGGAATAAAAGATGTCCGATAAGACCTCCTTGGGGAGCACCTGAAGTGACGTCTACTGCATTAAACCTAGCACCATCAATGACTACTCTTTGTACCCCACCATTAAAAAAGTCTTTAATCCAAACCAGGATATTTTTGTTTATGCCATAGGCTTTTAGCTTTGTAAGTAGTTTACAAATAGGCACTTTGCCGAAAGCCTTTCTCAAATCTAGAAAAATCGCGTCCACTGGAACATTGTTCTCTCTCTGTTCTAAGAATTTCATGAACAAAAACGCAAGTTGTGTCCCGTAGGATTTACCCTTACCGAAACCGTAATGGTTTTTCATCAACAACTCCTTAACTATCAAGGTGTCCCACCATCGAATTAGCTTTATGTTCCATGATCTTGCATTAAATGGATGCGAGGGGATTATACCTGTAATTGATCGGTTCCTTCATGTCTCTGTTTTTAAATATTGGTGTTAGGTTAGCCGTATTCCAATCTCTGCGAACCTTGTGATCTATTAGCGACTTCTTGAATATGATTTCTAGATACGGCGCAATTTCCGACGCTAGTTCCTTAAGTATACAAGTGTGTATTTCATAGGACTCGGAGGATTTATTAGGATAAATATTTTCAGCAAACGTTATATTCCATTATATAAGATTTCAATTTTGGGCATCGGTTGGTCGGCACGATTTGGTAAGCTAGGGCAGACATTCGATGAAACATTGATGAAGATGCTTTGAAAGAAGGAATTTAATAAGTTTGCCTCTTCCAATTTGCTGGTTACTCTTTTGCCTTTTTGAGTTATCATTTTGTAGTCAATTAACTGGAGGCTTATTTTCCTGAATATCTCTGACTTATCACCAAAATGCTTTCGGATTCTCTTTCAAATTTTCTGCTAATCTTTTCCATTTGAATTCCCTGAACGCTTTCCGAAATTCCTTCTTGGCATTCGCCCTGGATATATCATTTACATTTAGATTCTTTTGCTCAGCTGGGATAATAATAATACTCTCCATTTATCTTTTTCCTTTTTGCATTAATTGATGTAGATTAATCCGCGTGCATGCCAAAAAAACCGTGGCCATCACCTCGTCGGTCGATTTCACAGTATCTGCCTTCTTCGGTGCTGGAACCAACCCACTGCTTCGACTGTTCCTTTGTCTATAGTGTGTAGTATTGTATCCATGTTTCGTCCTCATTTATGTACTGACGCAAAAACTCATCAGGATTGCGACGGGAAAGCGTCAGCCACCGAACGTCATGGTTACGTCTATTCTCCACCGAGAGCAAACGCGGTGCCATCTTTCCGAAAATTTTTAAACCAATTTTTCGTTCAACATTTAAAACACTGAACCGTACCTAGTGATATGCCTGTGGCATCAACCACGTATTCCGCGAACTTTGATTCGTCGATCACTCGAAATCATATCGTGGATTTTATCAATTATTTCGGAGGAAGTCACATCCACTGGACGTCCCGAACGATGTTCATAATTTGTGAATGATATGAATAGCCACGTCTAAACTCATTTACCCAATTGTATAGAGTCGGAAACACGGGAACAAATGTGCCATGACCTTCATGCAATCGGCTTGGATCTCTTTCGGTATTAAGCCTTTTAAATGGAAGTGTTTAACCACCGCACGAAACTCAGTTTTTTTCTATTTTTCTAAACAAAGAAAAGTATTTCACGTCAAGCGACTGTGAAAATGAAACTACGAGATGAATATGTACGAAAATCTAACAGCAATCTTGAGAGAGCTGAGGCTTGCTAAAAACAAATGTTTTCCGATACTGCTCGTACAAGCGTCACTTCTTGGATTTTCGAAGGAGTTTCTCCAAACTGACTTTTTTTCATCTTGTTTTGTTCGCGCACCATATTTACATGGGTCCTGATATTTTATTACCTGTTTTCAAATGTATTTTATTCCTTAATAGGGGCTATGAAAAGTTCAAAATGATCCTAGCTACAGGCGCACCCATAAATTTCCCAGAACTAATACAAAAACGCAATACAAGAGGTAGTTCCTTAGAGAAAATGCAAGTTAAGGAAGCCCGAGTGCGCAGAATGCGAAATAAAGATGTTGATGCAAGATAGTTCAGTGGTAATCCTTGATTATACATTAGGTTGTATATAAATCGTAATAATAACTAGGAATAAGTCTATAACCCGACTAAAATGAATGTAACAACTGGGTAATCACTACAGTACATGGTACCTACTCTAATTCAGATGTAAAGTTTTGATTCCTTATCAAATCTGTATTTTAACGAAAATAAAACCTATCCTTTTCATTAAATAAGTCGCGTTTGTTTCATTGAAGGTTATGCTAGTGAAAAGGGGGTTAAGTATCAGGAAAACTTTGTCATCAACTTTATACAAACTTAAGGTTAACAATGCAGTTTATTTTTGAATGTTGCAACCATATATTTTACCGTAAATTTTGCGGACACCTACGCCAATTTTATCAGTAGTCATTGACTCAAGTATCAAGAAACTCAACTAATGCTCATGGGCAATCATATATTTAATCATAGATTATCATAATAACTATTTTAGAGAACATGCTATTGGCAATTAAAAATTTGGGTACTATACACCGTTATTGAATAATTTCTTATGATTCAAAGGTAACAAATTTTGGTTGCCATGGCGACCGAGAAATCATTTCCATGAAGTTAAAAGAAAACATTATCCACTAATAAAGGAATTTTATAGATTTATTAAACCTATGAAGTGATCTTAGTAATTATTTCTGATAGTACCTTGTTATGTGGCTGCAAAAAGAACTTCAAAATCATTACCTGAAATCGTACAGTGTGATATTGATAATCACTTTCCGATCTGCGGAAAACATTAAAATTGATGATCCAACTAGGAGTAATGATGAACTCAGATGAAAATAAACACCAAGAAGTAAATCGAGGATCGTTTAATCACTTTTAACACCACTGAAATAGTTAAAGTAAGATTAAACAGTGGCATTGGTGTAAGACTGCTGCATTCGATTTAACAAGAATATATGAATTAAATACCTCATCCGACGATACGAAACGGCCTGAAATTTAAATAATCTTGCAGACGTGTAGGAAGTTTTTCATTCATTCAATCAGAGGGTCCAGAAACGAATCTGCTGTTCATTCTGAATCACTTCTTGCTGGATAAAGTTGAAGATACAAGCGGGAAACCACATGCTAAGAAATGTCTTACTTCATACTCGGCGAATTTCGTTTAGCTATTGTTTTAAATGGCGGTGTTATAGAAGTTAAAGGCAAGGGAATGTTTTTACTTGTATTACAAATTAAGCTCATTGGCTTTCCGTAGTTTCGAATTAGTCAACCTATATTTTTTGATTATTCATGTTCGTTAGCTTTTTCCTTTTGACCTTGCTGTATTAATATTATGGATGAAATGACGAATGAAAACCCTGGAAAGGTTTACCTTTCGAGTGCAGAATGGGATGAAATAGGAAAATATTTAGTGGGAAACAGTCAGAGATATAGGGAAAATATAATTATTCCTAAGTCAGTAGGTCCTGTCAAAATAAAAACCTATGAAGAAAAGTTGATAGAAGCAGGTTTTGAGAGTTGTGTATTCAAATCAGTCATGAGTTGTGTACTAGGCAAGTATCAGTTGAATATCTTTTGAGAGATACTTAAAAGTGCTTTGTTTCAGTTCACCGAAAAGGTAATAATTAATTTTGGTTAATTTAGGCTATGGTTTGGGAGCAGCAATTGGATTGTTTTCTGCTAGCGTAAATCCAACCATAACAGGAACAGATGCAAAACAGCAAACAGCTCGCGAAGTACTGCGCGATATGAAAAACACCACGGTTGGTTACGCCAAAAACTTTGCTATGATTGGAGCTGTTTTTGCAGGTGTAGAATGTGCAATTGAATCTGTGAGTTACTTTTATTATTATATATTCGAAATTTTTACAATTGCTGTGCAGTATGTAGTAATTGGAGTGTCGTATTTCAGTATCGCGGTAAAAGTGATTGGAAGAATGGTACCTACGCTGGCGCAGTAACGGGCGGCGTAATAGGCCTAAGAGGTATATTTTGTTATTTCTTTAAATTTGTAGGAAAATAGAGATAGTTTTGAAGGCAATGAATATCTTGAAAAGGCTACTGAAACTTTAGCAAAGATATTCGGTATCAACTCTATCATACACATATTCGTCCATTCAGACTGGTTTCAGCTACGTTGTAGTCTTTCGGAGCCTATACTAAGTTTTTATACTGAATTATTTATTCACTGTAGAAGAGAGGTCTGCCGAACAGGTATGAAGTACGTGTTATGTTCATGAGTATCATGAGCATACTTCACTCTCTATACTATAAAGATTTCCATTAAAAAATTTAAAGTTCAAGTGGAATGTGGGGTGTAGGCGATAAAACCATTTATCACATTCCAGATTTTACATGAGCTTCCTCCTAAATCAAAGCAGTCCGAAGGCTTGCATAGTATCATGTCAAAACAGTGATCATGTGTTAAACTTCAGAGAATCTTAACCAAATTAATTGATTCTGTCTGGTTTTCAATAATGCCGAGCGAAAATGTTGGATTCACACGCAAAATTCAGAATGCAGAAAGGATGCATGCTTTCTCATATCCGTACTCAAGGGAGTATGAGGTTTACCTTTTGATTCTTCGAACAAACACTCGGGCTTTTTTTTAGCCCAACAGGCTAATAACATCCAATCTTTTACTTGAAAAACGATTTAGTTAAATTAACTTTTATGGGTTGCAGTCTGTCAATTTTGTGACCCTGGCTGACGTGGAGAAGTGTTTTAAAAACCAACATAATGCTGTTTAATTAATCTTAAGTCATTTTTAACCAAGTTTAGAGTTTATCTCTTATAAAGCTATCTTGAATAAGTTAGTACTCATAAAAAGTAACTTGATTTTCAGTAAAAAGAATTTAAGAAATCATTACCCCATATTGCCAATGAAACTCGACCACTCATATTAAGCATACTAGCTTATAAATTCCTCTCCACAATATTTCATATAACTAATTTGACATTTTTGCAGTTACAGAAACCTTAATCTTGACCAATCTAAAATGTAAATATAGTATTATTTACTGTCAAAACTATGACCAACTACTTTCTGTGGAATGTTTTCTTGCTAATATTTTTCAACTTTAATACTTATTCTGAATTACACTTAGTTAAAAAAATATCTTAGCATATTTCAGTGGCCCTGACATTATTGTAGCAGCTAATTAAATTTATTTAATCAAAAGTAAAATCAACTTAACTTTAGAGATTGATGTTAAATAGTAGAAGAAAAAAATAACAGGTGTACGTTAAAAGTTAACTAAACCTTTTACTTTCCACTTGATTAATACTTTTAAGTTTACCTGAATTAATTAATTTAAACGTGATGCCTGATAAATACCTTTTTTCCCAACACTGCTTAGAGGACTCGAACACCGACTACACACAAGAACCAAAATTAAGTCTCACCTAGAAACCATGCTCTTCAAAAAACTGAAAGAGCTAACCTTAGATCATATAGGAAAGGACACAAATATGTGAAGATTGATGTTTTGGGGATCATGTGGATGGAGGAGAATTAAGGGGCAATGCGAAGTATTAAAAATGCATAGGTTTGGTGGCAGGTGAAAATTAGCAATCATTAGAGTTTTCAATCAGCAGTAACTGTTATGACAGTTTGGTAATGGAATTAATTAAAACCACAGGTATTGCAATTTTCTACTAGATAGATATCTAGTGGAAAATTGCAATACCTGTGGTTTTAATATGTTACGCTTCCACCACATCACGGTTGAGACCTCATCATTCGTTGGTAATGGAACTTTAATATGGCATTGGATTGAATTTTTTAAAAACAATATAATAATTATATTATTTAAAATTACAGTAGGGTTCATGATTCACATTTGTACAATTTTTTCTTCATTCCTTTACAGCTGGGATTAAGGCAGGCATGATAGGTGCTGCTGGTTTTGCTGCATTTTCAACTGTGATTGACTACTATATGAGGCATTGATTGTCACTTCTGTAGAACACTATAGAGGCAAAAAGCAATGGTGTGTAGTTTTATCAGATTTAACATTCAAGTTTCTGGCAATATGCTGGTCATATAGTTTTACTTTCTATGAAAGTTGTATCTTTTGTCATTAAATTAACAAATATATGGAAAGTATTGAAACCTGTTTTCATGCTCTCTGACATTTAACCACAAATTTCTCCAATCTTAACCATGGAAATGCATTATTAATCATCTTCCTGTATATATCCAGTGTTTATATGGGTAAGTATATTCCTTAATCAATGTAAAGAATTGATTTTTGAAGGTAAGGTCATAATGAAAAATGTAGAAATCTATTACATATTTTAAAAAGAACCAAAGCACAGATTTTTGTTTGTGTTTTGAACCATTCATTACCCAACGGTCTGTAAGGATTGGTCAATCATGTTTCATCCAAAAATAAATACAAAGTTACTTTTTTTACTAATAGTATCCTCTATGTAAGATTATTGATCACATGGAGAGAAATTTTAAAATGGGGTACATTAGTTTTAATAAAAGTCTTCATCATCAGACTTCTATTGTTATAATAATAACTATATTGCTTATTTCACCACACGTGTGGCTTCAGCAAGAAGGGGATAAGGTGTTGTGATGGCTAATGTACTGACTTTTTACCCTGTGGGAGTTGGGTTTGAATCCTGTATCTGGCAGAATTTTTCAATGTTATCCCAATTCCTACTTAATATTTTACGTGAGGAGCACTTCATGTTGAGTATATCAGTTGTTGACTAGGACATTTAACTATGTGACCCTGTGGCACCTTTTGTTAAGAGTAGGCTAATGCTGACACTGAATTTCTCTCCATCTTCCTCCATTCCCTCGATATCCTACATCTATCAAATAGCTTTCTTATTGTTAATTTTAATGGAACTGACATACTTAATAATAAAACAAAATTTCATATCAGTAATGAATTAAAATGTAACATATTTACTTTCTACGGGTGCTGATTTCCTAATTGTAAAAGTTCCAATCGATGTTTAGTTTACTGTTACAAGCACATCACTTTTATGATGATGTCATGATAAGTTGCGTGATTAGTCAACCTAGTCTTGTGAATTCAAATAGGTGTTAAATTGTCTGTCATTGAGTATATCTGATATTGATTTTGATGAGCTTTCATTTGTTGCGTACGCTGTGCACACCATTTTAGAAATATTCGCTTTGGAACATCTTCTTGCATGGTAGCTTTTGTGGATAGAGATAATTATTTCAAATTCATAGAAAGAAATGTTGTACTTGTTTCGTAGTTTCTCTCAGAAATTACAACTTACACTTCATTGGTCAGTTATTCCTTTAATTACTGTGTTCAAACCTCGCAGTGCAACAGTTAATGATAAACTGTCTTAAATTTTCACTGACTGTGTTTTAGGAGTATTTAGATACACAGGCTCCTGTAGGAAGGTCATAGATGTCTAAAACATTTATTTTTAGACTGAAAAATTTCTACTCTTTTGCAAGGCCAAATTTTGTGGTTTTTGGACATATCTTTGACCAGTTTTGGTCTTGAGAAAACCTATTTATGATCATTGAAGCCAACCAATCTATCAAGTAAGCACCATCAGGTTATCTGTCGCCTTGCAGAAGGAAATGATGAAACAGTTTTAAAACATATAAGCAGTGGAAAAGGAGCTATTAAATGTAAGTAATTTTAAGGGTTTTCTTGAAAAACCTTGGAGGGTCTCTCTGTTAGTTAAGCCTATGAATTTGCATATGCTTGAGTGTCCTATTAATTTGAATTACACCAGTAAATTTTAGCTATTTATTCACAGAAAAGAAAATGGTCAACGGTGGAATAGAGTTGATTGGCTCTTGCTTTACTGTAAGGAATTCTTTCATGATGAAGGAATGCTGCACAGCAATTCCTTGTGAATATTTATTGAAATGTGGATG
Organism: Hetaerina titia; assembly: GCA_037158775.1. NCBI lineage: Eukaryota > Metazoa > Arthropoda > Insecta > Odonata > Calopterygidae > Hetaerina > Hetaerina titia. Next base: position 25,089,035 of record CM073772.1, read on the forward strand.
TGATTTCACTGCAGTGCGATAGGTTTTCATAGATGCACATAGCCAAGTATGGTATGAGGAGAGAAAGGATGTGGAGGAGAGGAGTTGGTGAAAAGTAGAGTGCTGGCCTACTGGAGCAGCATAGTGTTGTGGTTTAACTAATTTACTCTAATTACTATGCTAATGTAAGTTGTCACCTGATGAAACTGTACCCCAGTGAAAGCATGGTTATAATTCTAAATATTCATGTGGAATTGCTGAATATCTTTTGATCAGTGAGTTAGGGTTATTTGATTAGAGCATCAGGATAATTATTCTAGATTAATTGAAAGACAACAAGTGCCAATAAGATAATTTCTTTGGCTTGATCATAAATGAACCAGTCTATAATGATTGAAGTTGTGGAGATTTTAGTAAGGATTTGTGTATAATGAACTGAGAGTAATCTTGGAACTGAAAATGTTGCTAATTTCAGGAATGCCTTAGAATACCATTAATTCATTCTCATATTAATATGGCTTCTCCATCTTGAAGTAATCTTTTCTCACTGCTTGGTTAAGGATGATGGCACTGTAGATATGGTTAGCCCCTGTAACTCATTTTTTACCTGCAAGTACCTTATCTACCTGAATAGTACTTATAGCTTGCATTTTTCCTTATCCGAGTTCCAAAATTTGTGCAAATTGAATAGAATCACATTTTCCCTTGCATAACATTCAGCCACCAATGGAGTCACAGGAAAGCTGTTTAGAAATAAATCACAAAGGTACTACTGTGAACCATAAAATAAAGAATACCATGGTTAAGACCACCCAAGGGAGTACCAAGATTTGAACCCAGTACACAACTGTTTGTGGTCTAGTGTTCTATTCCTCAGTAGTTGCAGTACTGATGAATGTTTAAATAGTCAAGTTGTTTAAGGCTTTGGGCAGATAGATGACTGCCTCACTGGCCACAGATAATTAACTTTTCACCTCTTTTCTCAAACTCATTGAATTGTCTTTTGTGTGTGCCATTTGAGAAATTTGAAATATTGATTTGACTGTAAAAGACTGCTTTAAATTTTTTTCTTGGAAAGAATTTGGTACTGTTGCATAAAATTTTCCCTAGGAAAATCAATATGGAAAGTAGGAAATATGAGTTTTTTTTTTCTTAAATGCACTCGTAAATAAAGGAAGAGATGTTATAATATGTATTAAGAAATGAATTGGTACTTTATACAGAAGTATGGCATGTTTTAAATCCAATGAGATGCCTTTGGCTGTTAATTTTCCATAATTATCTCAAGAATGTTGACTACATTTCCTAGTGATGGCCAAGTCAAGAAAATTAAAATAAGATCATAATATTTCCATAGGAAAGTGATAAAGTTTTATCATTACATGTATTCATTTTTTGTTCTAAAGAATGAAACTAATAATTTGTTTTAACTCCCTTTCTTGCAGTAGAAGAACTTTCTTTATCATCCAATTTCATCCTCCTTTTCCCAAAATTTTTTGTAGCCTTAAATTTACTTATGAAAGTGAACAATACTGTGTTTGTACCTGATGATTATACAGGGTCGCACCCAAAACTAGTGGGACTGATTGTATCAGGTAGGGTCACTTATGATACCAGATAGGTCGAAGGTTAGGAGTCAGGAAAAAGGTAGTCCATATCTTGTCAGTTCCTCGGTGAGGCATCTGACACCATTGGGGTGGTTATTGAGTGATGTTGTCTTGTTAAAAACACTATTGAGGAAGGCAATGGGAAACCGCCTCAATTATTGTTCCCAATTCACACAATCACCTGGGAGTGGCTGCAGACTTTGATCAAAATTTAGTGCTTATTAATCATAGTGTCCGATTCAAAAGGGTAAGGCAGGGGCAGTGGGTTAGAAAATAGAATTTAGAAGCATTAACTGGAATGGCAAGGAAGAAGTATCAACCAGCTGTAGAGAAAATCATGAGTGAGAGAAAGGAGTGAGTAATGTCGAAGAAAAATGGAAATACCTCAAAATATGATATCGAAAGTTATAAACAAAACTAACCGGTTGATAGGAGAAAGACAAGGAAACTATGGAGTGGATTGGGAAAAACTAATGAGAATATTTCAGAAAACAGGTATAGATTGCAGGTACAGGGGGCTAATCTGCAACCTGTAGATTTCTCAGACAGCTCAGATGTGAGTGGAGGGATGGATAGTCTGGATGGGCAGTGTTAGGAAGAGGAGTAAGGCAGGGTTTCCCATTACGGTGTTGTTCAACATTTATGTGGATGAAATGATTAAAGAGGCATGGGAAGAACTGGAGGTAAGAATGAAAATTGGAGGGAAATTTGTAAACTCAGGTTTGTTGATGACCAAGCACTGTTTTGTCAGTCAACCAAGGGATTACAAGCATTGCTGAGTGAAATGGAAATTCAATGCAATAGATAAGGGATGAGAATCAATATTAATAAAACAAAGGTACTGCGAATTTTCAGAAAGAAAAAGGTTAAGCTAAACATGAAAATGGGAGGGCAAAAACTAGAGCAGGTAGAACAGTTTACGTATCTCGGAAGTATTTTGGACCACATTGGTGAAAGTATTGGTCAGATAAGGAGTAGAATTGCATTGGGCAAAGAGGGAAGTGCTTACACATGGAGGGAATTGATGATAGTGGTAAGATAAGAAAGGTTGATAAGAAAAGAATAAAAAAATGCTCGTTAAAACTTTGATAATGAACATAGTTATGCACCATGCGGAAGCAAGGTCATTGAAGCCAGATGATAGACCTAAGTTGGAGCCTTTTGAAATGTGGGTGTGGAGATGGATGGACAAGGTGAAGTGAACAGCAAGGAAAACAAAGAGGTGGGTTGGGTGAGGGAAGAGAGGGTATTGTTAGAAGAAGTCGTAAGGAGGCAGGAAAAATGGATGAAAAGCATACTGATTGGCAATGGGATGTTGAAGACTGTGATAGAGGGGAGATTGTTAGGCAAATGAGGTAGGCACAAGAATAGGATAGGGATGTTGGATGGAATGAAGAGATGAAGGAAGTATACGGAGATGAAGAGGGGCTTGTTATAGCATATAATGTTGGGTTGTGTTTAATGTGGAGAAACTAGATATTTATTTGATAGTTTTGTCCATCCAAAACCTACCTTAACTGGCAGATTACCTAAAAAAAATTAAATATATAAATATATATGTGGGTCGTGGTAGTCCAGGGGGTAGAGCGTTGGACTACTGACTGGAGGGTCCCGGGTTTGATTCCCGGGAAAGGCGCTCTGGGCACCTGCAGCTCCACCCAAGCTATGTGATTTTTCAGGTACCAGATCTTCCTGGGAAACCATAACCAGCACAGGGAAAGGAACTGGCCCCCCTACCCTGATGTGTGAATATTCACATGCCATCGGGCTTAGTACATGGGTGAGCTCTACCATCACCTACTAAACCGACCTTCGGGTTGATTACTGTGTTTATGGTTTTATAAACACAAATATATTTACGTAGGCAGTCTGAAAAGTTTCCGACTCAGAAAATTTCAGAAAAAATGTCTTGTGTCTTTGTTAAGTGGGAAACTTTTCAGACCATCCTTGTACATTGGTGTATGTATACATATATAAAAAATACAGTAATCAACTCGAAGGTCAGTTTAGTAGGTGACGGTATAGTTCACCCAGCACTAAGCCTGACGGCATGTGAAATTCACGCATCGGGGTAAGGGGGCCAGATATATACATACGTTTTTTAGGGTTTTTTTAGCTTAATAGGCCAGTAACATCCCGTCTTTTACCCAAAAAACAGATTAGTTAAATTTACTTTCATGACTTGCCGTCTGTCAATTTTGTGACACTGGCAGACTTGGAGAAGTGCTTTAAAAAACAACATAATGTGGTCTAAATCATTTTTAACTAAATTGTGACTTAATCTCTTGTAAAACTAGCTTGAATAAGTTTATACTCATTAAAAGTAACTTGATTTTCAGTTAAAAGAATTAAATTTATCATTGGGTGGTGGTAGTCTAGGGGTTGAACTACTGACCATAGGACCCGGGTTCAAATCCCAGGCAAGTCTCTCTGGGCACCTGCAGCATATATACTTATGTATATTTTTTTTATTTCCATGTTCACGTCTTAAATGTGTAATTCTTCAATCTATCCTATTCAAAGTAAAAACCAGAAAAATTCTATAGCATTTTAACTACGGATCTTAAGACAAGTTTATGCTTATTTGATGGTGAAGGGGTGCATTTTGGTTTCTAAAAGTAAGAATAGGTATGGGATAAAGAAAACATGATCTCAAATAATATTTTTAATTTATAATCTAGGTTATGGCACACATTTGACAGTTTACAATAATGGCCTCATCAGGTACTTCTGATGTTGAGCTCTCCGAAGACAGAAAAATTGAGCGTCCCTTTAGAAATATGCCATAAAAAATTTAGTTTGTTAAATTATGTAAAAGCTGAAAAAAATTACAAAGAAGTGGTATTTATGAATAAATATGCAATTGCAAAAACATCAATTTGAAGTACAAATAACTTGGGAAAATGAAAATACTATATAGTGTGATGAACCATTGATATCAGTGGCAGGGCTTCTTACCCTCCCTGAGAGGAAAACTTTATTTGAGGAGCTTATCTAAGGGGATTGGTTCAGATATTTGTTGAAAGGAATAACCCTTTTACAAGGCCTTCCATTATATTTCTTTTTTAAGTTCCAATACATTTGGAAAATTTCCATACACCAAAACACTAAATAAATTTTATATTGACAAAGCTGTTTTGTTACAAATCTTTCTGAATTCAGTTTTCTTATTTTTCCACCAAGCTCAAAATTGCATCCTCCAGTACTTCAAAAAGTTGACCTTGGAAACTCTCCTGTTTGCTTGCACCTTTTAGAAGAAAGACAATAGCAATTTAACTCTTGATATTTATGATATTATATCACAATATTATTAATTTGTTGGAAAACATTTTGCCCAAAATTTTTACTCTGTAATGGTTATTATGAACTTATGCTCTCTCCCCACCTGCGCACACAATTTCAATCAAAGTACTCTCACTAGAGATATTGACTATATGAACCCTCAGGTCTTTCAATTAGCTGGGATTGAATATCATACATTGATCACTCATCCAAAAATCGTACTCATATTAATTTTCACAATTCAATTTTCACTCCATCCATTTACATCAATTTTCATTTTTTCCTTGTCTAAACCCCACCCTTCAATACACCTGGGACTACTGAGTCCTCATCAGGAAGACCTAATGGTGGGAATAGGTTTCTGTGTCCCTTTTTATATCCCTCCATCCTCAGATCCATAGAGGGCAAGCAGTCAGTCTATTCTTGCCTTGATGATGAGTGGAGACTGAAGCTTTCTATTGCAATTGGTTTCATTTTTTGATGGATAAGGATATGGTGACCAACACTTGAGTGATGGATGGGTGCCTTGCAGCTTGAAAAGTGATATGCAGGTCATCTGAAGGAATTTAAGCTTGTTGGTATAGTTGATGTTAGGGAGTGAGGCAACTATAGAAACTTTGTTACTCTTATCGAATGAAATATAATGGAGGGAGGTGTATTTTGGAACTTGAAATACACATGCTTCTCCCCTTTCTGAACCCTTATATCCCCCAAATAATCATTTGCTCTCGTTCTCTTATTGATTATCTTGAGAACCATTTTACCCAGTAAAAAAATCAAACTCATTATTCTAATTTCATCCTTTTTCTTTTTTGAAATGGGAACTTAACCGATTTGACAAAATCTTATGGCCAAATTGAAATCAAATATATTGTTCTTTATTCCTTACATTTAGCTGCTTTGATCTAGCAAAAGCTTCCAGCCATATTCCTCCTTCTTAAATGCTAGGAAGTAGTCTATAAATTCTTATTATCCAGTTTTCGTACATATTTAAGTAGTTTGTAGGAATGCTATCCACTGCAAATGCTTTATTGGATTTATTTCCTCAGTGCCCTTTCTATCTCACCATCAAGTATGCCTAGACCTAAGTTATCCTTATCTTTGTCATATTGTCTCTGTCTGATCCTGCTGGCCAAATGTCTTTACTATATAGTTTTTATATCTATTCCTTCCATCTCTCTTGATTCCTACATGCTTCAATTGATAATTTTCCTTATTATATTTGTTTTTTTCATGGTTTTTTTCAGCGTATTAATTAACCCTTGATATTTCCACCTACATGACTCTTTTCTACATCTGTTCATTTCATTCTCTCATATTATTTCTAATATTTTTGTCTGTAAATCATAGTTCTTTGTCCTTTTTCCATTTACTATGCCTATTGTTTCTATTGCAGCTTTTATTATTCCTTTTATGATATGTTCCCATTTTTCCTATATAGCACCCAGCTCCCTTTCCTCACACATGATTTTCTCTACAGCTTATTGATACTCCTTCCTTTTTGATCCAATTAGTACTTCTATATTCCATTTCCTAAACCGTTTCCTTGTTTTATATTTTTGAACCAGATGCTGCACTTGATAATTAATAAATTATGATTCAAGTCTGCATCCAATTCTGGGAAACTGTGCGCATTGATCACACCATTCCTGAATCTGTGTATAGGCATAATATAGTCTAACTGATATCTTTCTGAATCCCTGGACAATATCTAGGTATAAATATGCCCACTATTGGGTTTTGACCAGGTGTTGATTACGATTAACCACTGTCTCCTGCATAATTCTATTACTTTCTCTCCGTGGTCATTCCTAGTTCCTAAACTATAATCTCCTATTTCACTACCATCCCTGTCTTTGATTACCATTGCGTTTCAGTCCCCTATTACAATCAAATGTTTTCCCCCAGGAATACCTGCAATTGTCCTCTAACTGATCATATACACTGTGAACCTCTTCCTCAGTGTGGTTGCCTGGTGGTATGTAGACCTGATCACTGACCAAGTTTGTTGGTTTAGCTTTTACTTCTCCTATTAATATTCTGTCACTCACCTCAATATTTTCTACATTTTTTTGTTCTATATTACTGCCAGCCCTTGCTGGCTATCTGCACTTTGGTTATATATTACTCTATAACCATCACTCAAGTATTCCCTGCTATCCTTTCTTCTCCCTTAGCACTGCCTTGAAAAATCTAATAATTCCTCCCTCCATCTCTCACTCATGTTTTCAAATCGTCCTGTCTTAAATATCATCCTAATATTCCACATCTCTATTCTATCTAGTTTGGTCCTCTTTTGATGGAGAGATGAATGGCACTGAGATATTTGAAGGAAGTACAAGTGAGTGGGTACAGAAGGAGTAGAAAGAAGGGGATTAAGGCAAGAGTCTGAAAGGGGTGCCAACCAGAGAAGTCCTTGCTGCCCCCATGCCTATTTATTTCTTTCATCAGGGGTTCTAATCTTCACTTTATTCTACCCTCAGTCAGTTCTCCTAACCTGTTTCAGGGTAAGCCAGCCTTTCAACCAATAAGGTGACTTATGGTCTTTCCTCCATATTGGGAGAACGGCATAAGTGCCTGAAGTTTTGGTTTGGTCTTTCGATGGTATATTTAAGCTTTATCAAATGTGTCCTTTAGCTTGTCCCGAGGTAGAAGCATGACCTAAATGTGTTTTAATCGTAACAATGCTATTAACAAAGAGATTGTACACGCAGTTATTTTTTTGGTTGAATGATATCCCCTTATGTTAAATGACTTTTCATTTTAGGGCTAGGTTTATTAAAGTCTCATCATAATTTCAATCTTTAATACCTATCAAGGTAATATTTTTTCAAGATTTGAGTGCTTAAATTTACAGTAGTAAATCGAATAGTCCTCCCTTTTATTTCAGTTTATGATAAAGTAAGCATTCGTTAAGCTAACGTAAAACCCTAATAATTTTTTAAACCATTATTGCTAATCTCTTTGAAAATTCCATTTTGCGATATTGATGCTTTTTATCAGTTATTTAGCAAAGGTGTTGCATTTGAATCATCGCGGACGGAAACTTAATGAAGAATAATATTTTCCCGGTTTGTCAGGTGTATGCAACTTTACAATAATCGTTGGCAAACAATGATGGCCGAAGATATTTTTCCAGATGATTAATTAATATAAAATAGCTAAAGAAAATTCTTAGCTTTATGATTTTACTTGATATTGGCTTGATTGATTGATACTTGATAGATGTTATTTGATAACATTCCCCTGGTAGTAAAACATATATCGTAAGAGCATGAACATTCCTTCATGGTTGACTGGTTGTCGTAAATGCATCCATCTGTCTTGATAGATATTATGATGTCAAATATCTCTCCGGTAAATACATTTTCCATGAACATACATTTGGTAGGGTGACGTAAAACTGTTCATATTATGTCTAATCAAAGATAATAAAACCTAACCTGATGTCTAATCTTGAACAGGATAGTCATATCCCATGCTTTGAACATCGCGCAGTTAAGCAATAACGGCCAGACAAGTTCTAGAAGATGGTGCCATCTAGTGCATCCACCTTGAAAGTAAAGAAAACAGAATAGTCGCTATAGCCGCTCTGTCCAAACTTGTGTGTTCGCGTGGGATCTGTTGATTTAACTGTTATTCATTAATAATTATCGCTAAATCTCATCGAATTAAAGGTAATATTTATTAAAACATAAGTTAGCCTAACCAATTTCACGTGATAACCGTATTACAGTTTTGAAAAATTATCTGATACCAAAATGACACCGCTGTCAATTAATTCTATAACATGTTGTGCCTTTATAAATTATGTTATTTGCAAATGAATGTGAATGAAACATTAGAATAATTCACTTGCATATGAACGTATGCATGTGTTCTGTCGTGCTGAAGTGATTATCGCTTTGAATTAGTGTATATAAAAGCATTTTGTGTCGTCTTAATGTCCCTTTACCCCTGTTAATTTATGGTGAATAATAACATTCTGCATTGAATTATAGTAAAATTTTTAAATTAATAGTGTCGGTCCTGTAATTTTATTGCCACTTGCTTTTAGATAATGCCGGTTGCGAAAATCCGTCAATCCTCCAACCCTGTGGACAATGCAACGATTTCAGTCAATGAGAAAATCCTAAGAGAATGTGCAACGCTTTACTCGGACCCTGAAAGAGGTTAGTGGGATGCTCAAGAGAAAAAATTACATGGCAAAACAAGGTTACTGTCGGTAGAAGCCGTAGTACCTACTCTTTATGTTTTCTGTACTTATGACTTTTTCTCGACCCGGTTTATGTATTACTCGTATACTTATGTATTATTTACGTATTCTCGGCGGTATTTGCCGCCCAAGCCTTATCAAGATTCTGTCAATCGGTACAGATCTCTGCTGGCGTCTCAATTAGCGTTTAATTCTGTGGATTACGGAATACATAATTCAATAGGCCCTATTACTACCTACACGGCCACGGTAATCATAATACGGCCGTTCTGGTCGAATGATCGTGGCAGTTTTGCACTCTGATTGAAAATGGTGGTGGCCCTTGCTCGAAATTTTCCTATTCGGAATTAGAAAGCATCACTTCATCCTTGATATAATGGTGCAATATCCGTGATATTCGATAATATTCGCGTAAAAAGTTGACTAATAAAGAAGATTCATTTTCAGTAATGTTGTGTATCATACGCTTTACCCGGGGTTAGGAAAGAGAATAGATTCCCTGAAATGACTTCCTAGTAGTAGTATTTAGGGGAGGCTACCGAGAGGTGAGGTTATTTGGGCCATTGGGGATGGACAGGAAAGAATGAAGGAGAAAAACCCGGCGTCGGCATTAGCCTACTCTAAACGAAAGGCGGCAAGGGCTCCGCAGCTTCACGTCCCATTCGACGGACGACGTACTCACTAAGTGCCCTCCACAAAGCACCTCAAGTAAGGATCGAGATACCGCTGAAAAAATTCGACGAACCCGAGCCCTCTGGGCGGGAATCCAATACGATGGCCACATCACCATTTCGACTATTACTACAATTGACTTCCTCTTGGGAGAACTTCCTGCTGAAGTTTTCTATATTTCCCATGAGCACAGCATTTGAGGTAGCCACCTCAAGTCATTATACATTTTGTCCACCTTAGTGAATCGTTTCGTATGAAAAGCGAAGGTGTATCCAGGCAAAGGAGACCAGCCACCTAGCGGAACTAGGCAGTTAAGCGCGTTAAGTTAACAGAACTCCAGATTCAAGTTCACCCAACTTAACTCAAGATTCAGGTTCACTCAACTCAAGAAGACAGTTATTGCATGAAAATTGTTTAGAGCGAAGCGATTGAGAATCGGCAGCCATTTGTGATTTATAGAGTATTTTTTCAATTATTTTATCTTTGTATTATTTACTAGAATTATTTTTATATAGTTTCCAATGTTATGCGGTAGTTTTGGCGTATTAATATAACTTTCAGGTTCAGTTTTTATTTCTTTCATTTGAAGGCTAGGAGTTGTTGAAGTTATAACATTAAGTTAATTTATTATTGTGGTGTTGACTATTCTGTTTTTTGGTTCAGTTTTTTCATCTCGTTAAACTATTTTTCCTTTCATTCCGTTTTGATTTACTAGAGTGAGTTCATCTGTAGATGGACCCAGAAAAGTCCATTTTCTATTATTATAATTTAATTTTTAACTCCGATTTTGCATATTTTCAGCGTTAGTTTGTGTTTTTGCATTTCCTCTAGGCATCTCATCAGCTCCCGAACCTAATATGCATTCTCCCGGACGTATTGATTGCTGAAAAATGTGTAATTCAAAATTAGAAGCATGCTTCTTAGTACTGATTCGCGAGTTTATTAAATGGATAAAGGTAATACCTGATGCCAAACGTTGAGTGCGATTATTTTGAAAAACGCGGGATCAAAATTATTTTTTGTTAACTTGGAGACCGGGTCAGTTTTATGAACACGTATAATTTTCAAGTGTTTGAAGAATCAACTTAAATTAACAATAAGTCCTATGAGTTTCGACATTATGATCAAGTTTTAAGTAGGCATTAATTAAACCAACAATGGATTGTATTGAACATTGTGTGTCTTTCCTGACCTTAGCCACCCTACATTTTTTAATCTAGCTGCGGTAATATTCCTTGTGTTAACCATATAAATACAATGATGAATTTTTTCACGCCATTGGAAATATAAGGGTACGATCATATTATATTTATATTTTTATATTAATATTAGTAGGCTCCTGGGTGTTTTGTTTGGAGTTAGAAAATATTTATTTGATAGTTGTGTCCATCCAAAAAACTACTTTAACCGGTAGATTACCTAATAAATATAATTTATATTAATATAAATTTAAGTCGATGATTATACGTGTACAAATTTGGTCTCAGTCTCAAATTTGGATTTATCATTGTTACCTTGTCAGTCGGAGTTTGTTTTGACTCGAAAATTTACCTAATGTCCGTTGCTCTTTTTCCGCTGGAATCTCAAAATCATGGGTCAATTCGCGGCAAAATTGGAGGTATTTTTTTGTACGGATAGGGGAATAAATAGAATAATAATTATTCACTTATAAGAGATCGTGCTTCAAAAATCCACAATATAGAGACAAGGGTGGATGAACGTAATTTTGTGTCAAGGAAGTTGAAAATGCGTAGACTTGATTCATTTTGAAAGCGCTCCAGTTTCCCTCCCTAGTCATTTCGTTAACATTTTTGCACCGGTTATATTGATTTGTTTTAAAGGAAATGAATTGGCACATGCGCCTGCGCCCTTTGCTACTTATCATTTGAAGCCTAAAATGTTCATACAATCTAATTACGACTAGGTCTAATTCCTTGTTGACACTCGAAAAGGAGTTTTGCATTATCTAAGCGGTTTACTCTCAATGACTTGAATCCTCCACTTTGAAAATTTGCCATTTGTTCTTCTTGTCAATCGCAATACTATGGGGGAGTGGATTAAATTTGTTACGCAGAGCTCTTTTTCCCAATTTTTTCCGTGTTGTTGTTGGCGGCTCATTTCCTCAATGGAATCCCGATTAATTTGTCTTGCTTTTCTTTCAGGTTTCTGAGCGATCAGATTAATGCTCTCTCATGCATGCCGGATGACGGGCTTGAACCCGTGGCACCCGGGCAGATTAACAAACAAATAAGCCATAAATCTAATTTTAATTTTGCCACGACTAACTGGAGTTAATTACGGTTAATTTTTTCTATTTGTTAGGAAACTAGATGGCGAATTCTCTCATTGTCTTTGTTTCACTCTGTCCATTTTTTTCTGAAAGAATAGGAACGCCTTTAAGTATGGATATCATAAACCCCTCATGTATCTTAAACTTTCTGCTGTTACTTTTATAAGGAATGTCAATCGACACGGACGAACTACTGGTAGCATTTATCACAATTTGGTTGCCTCATTACTTGTTTTAAATGTTTCCTGAAAATTGAACAAACTGTTTCTTAGAATCAAATTTAATCGAGGTCTTATAAATAAGGTAAACTTTCGTTCCAATAGGGGATCGCATTCGATGTCTGTGTTTTAGTATATACTTAGGCATTAAGTAATTGATATACTTCGGCATTCAGTGACTTGCGTGAATAATTAGAAAGAACGCTTTCATAGAGTAGTAATAAAACATTTTATGAAAAAATACGGGGATCAGGATGCTGCGGTGGCTAACGTACAGGCTTTCCATCAAGAAGACCCGGGCTCGAATCCCGGAGGTGGCAGATACTTTTCAATGGTATCCCAATCCCTGCCTGAGTTGCAAATGACTTTAGATGTAGGTCACCTCCCCTTAAAAACTACTACGATGAAAAGATATCAATATTTATTTGGAAAAGAGGTAAGGTGAATGCAAATTGTATTAAAAAATATAAATATGTCTGATTAAGCAGACCTCTTATCCATCTGGAACTGACAATTGAATAATTATACCGGTACTGCATACGTGAGTGGTCTAAAAAGTTTCCGACCTAAAAAAATTCAGAAAACAATGTCTTGTATCTTTGTAAGGTCGGAAACTTTTTAGACCACCCTTGTATTCACTGTACTACTGTAAAAGTAGCTCGTTTACCGTGGAGTTTTCCCACCCAAACTCATTCCAGGTTGAGGATCAGTGGATGGAGACTGACCTCTAGAAGTAGTCTTAAATCGCTCCCTGTTCCAGCCTCATTTGCACTGTTCAACTATTGTATTCTCGACTGGAATGCATAGATAAGATTAAGCGGAGGAGAATGAGGATACTGAAGTCACCGTTGGAATTCTGGGAAAGAGATGGAAAGGAAGACGAGGTTTCCTACTTCTCCAACCATCTTAGTTTCCCACTTCCCAAACCATTCCCTCTGTCGTGACAGTTTTGAAATAATTTATTCACAACATTTTCTGTTATTATGCCTTTGCTATTTTTAATGTTTCGGACAAGAGTCGAAGGAGGAAAAAAAGTTGAAATTATTTAAGTTAGGTAGGCAATATGGCAGCTTTTCTCGCTCTAATTGATGAATTTGGGATTGAGTAGATGGCTGTTAATCAGGGCATCGGTGGATAGGGAGTGTTCGGATGGCGTATTTATTTGTATGTCTTCTAGAAGTGTTTATGGTGTATGGTGTTGATATTTTCTACAGTTTCTACGTTTATAAACCAGTCCGTCGTCTGAAAGAGAGCCCCTAATGAAAGAATAGCCATACCGATAATTATTGGGGTTCGCGTTTCCATGTAGAGTAATGGGCTGACAAAAACCTGTATCTTGCATTTTGAGTGTATTGGTTTATTTGTTATGCTTCCGTGTAAGGTAGGTTTTGGATGAGGACAGACTGAACAGCGATAGGGGTCGTTGCCTCTCCTCACAAAACCACCTCCATTGCAATAAACCTCACTTCAAATTGAGTAGCTTCAGGCCTGATGTGGTGGAAGTCAAACATTATGAATAATTATTCGTAGCACTTTTCCACTTGATAGAATTTATTTTACGACCGGGTTTCGATGTAATACCTACCTATGTTGACCTGATGATGATGTAATGCATCGAAACACGGTCGTAAAATAAATTCTATCCAGTGGAAAAGTGCTACGAATAATTATTCAAACCTTGCTTCAATTCCTCATACTTACTTACTTCCTTCATTTCGTCCAACATGCGTATTCTTCTCCTACTCCTTCCTCGATTGCCTAACGTTCTTCCTTTCTATCAGTCTTCAACATCACAAGAACAATCGAAAGCGTCCTCGTCCACCTTTCCTGCTTCCTTTGGATTTCCACCAAGTACCAACTCTTCTATCTCAACATGCCTTACACTTTCTCATTAGTTTCTCTGCCCAAATCACCTTTTCCATTCTCCCCATTTGCAGCTATCATCTTGCTTCAAAGGCTGTGTTTCCGTGCCGCACAAAATCACGCCCCATATCAAAGTTTTAACGAGTATTTTCATATCATCCTTACTCCGGGTCGCTTTTATCAATTGCCTCCTGCTTGTGAAAGCTTCGTTGTCTAACACAATTCTCCTTCTCATGTCCATACTACTTTGACCTTCCTGGTTCAAAACAGTTCATAGTTAATATGTATATTAGATTTCCTCAGTCTAGAAAACCTCGTAATCTCTGTTTTGTTTGCATTGGCCTTCATCCCCCACCTGTCACACTGATTTTCTAATGCGCTCAACAATAATTGTAACCCTTCGGCTGTCTGGCTAACTAAAGCTTGATAATCTGTAAACCTGACATTTTGTGATTTCCAAACCGACTTTCTTTCCTTTTTCAAGATTTCCTATGACTCTTTTACTATTTCTCCCACTTATATTTCAAAAAGTTATATCCCATTTTTGTGACGCCTTCCCGAAATCTACGAAACAAGCAAATACAACTTGATGAAAATCCTCATTCTTTACTATTACTGGCATGATCACAGCTATTGAATCACGCTTGTCTATATCCTTTTTGAATACGAACTGATTATCCCCTATATAATCATTTGGCTTCCTCTCCGTCCTCTTATTTATCATCCTAAGAGCCACTTTAGCTCCTGGCTAAATCAAACTTATTTTCCTATAGTCCTCACGTATTGCTGCCTTTTACTTTTTTGGAATAGAAACTAAAACATTTGACGAAACCGTTCGGCCTCCCTCAAATATGCTACGTGTTAACCTGTGACTAGTTAGTAGTTAATATCCTTCCGCGTAATTTTAAACCCTTAGTGCATTCGTTGGGATGTTATCTATCTCCTTGTGCTTGTTTGACTTCCTTGCTCATGACCTTTATTTCTATATAAATCGAGAATGCCTCGACCTAAGCCATCCCATTCTACGTCATATTCCCCTTCTATATCTAAACTTACTTTATTAGTGTCTTTACCGGATCTCAACTCTATGTGGAGGTATTCTTTTTTCTCCCTTGAATCTTTTTTGGTTCATTTAATGATTTTCCTGGCGAATCTTTGATAATGTGTAAGGATTTTCCATTCTTACTTCCTGCTTTAATCTTCCTGTACAGCGCAAAAACTTCACCCTTGTTTCATAAACTTTCCACATCTTCATATTGCGTCTTCCATCACGGTTCTTTCGCCCTGTTAGTTTCTCGTCTCATTATTGTTTTTCTCCTGTACTTTCTTCCATTTTCTTCTCTAGTCTACGTATCTTCCTAGTTGTCTGTGATCCTTGGTTTCCTTGCCCGTCTCAATGTTACTATTCCAGTAGTTTCATTTGTTGCATTCGATATTATTTTTTAAATGTTCCCATTATTCTTCTATTGCACCCATATCCCTGTGCTCATTCACAATTTTCTATACTACCTTCCGAAAATCCTTTCTTTTTGTCCCAGTTGATGCTTCTACATTCCATTTCCTTATCCGCCTCCCGGTTTTATCCTTTCGAATCTGACGTTGCACTTAATTAGTGCTTAATTATAATCTGAAACCACATCCGCTCCCAGGAAATTTTAATAATTTATCACGCTTTTCCTAAATCACTGCCCAACTATTTTTATTATCTAACTGAAATCTTTCTGAATCCCTGGGTTTTTCAACCACATGTTCCTACGTCTTATATGTTATTTAAACCACGTCAAATAGTTAAACCCTTTCTCATGCTGGGTTTGATTACTCAATTGATTTCTCCCCACATTCACTCCTTGATCCCAAACCGCAGTAACCTACTTCCCTAACATCATTCCCTTGGACCATCATCGAGTTCCATTGGCTATCAAATATTTCTTTCCAGGAACATCCGCATTCACGTCCTCCAACTAATTTTTTATCCTGTCGAAGTCCTTCTGTAGACCTGGGCGATGACCAAGTTCGTTGGTTGAGCTTTTACTTTTACTAATATTATTCAATCAGTCGCTTGATCTATGTTTACAACGTCCCTTCTTAACGTCTGTATTCAATATTAATTTCACCCCTCGCTGGCTCTCTTCCCTTCCGCTGTATGTTACTCCATAACTATCGCTCAAGTAATCCGCGCCATTCTTCAATCTCATTGTGCACAGTTCTAAAATATCTATATTTCCCCTTTTCCTTTGTCGGTTTTTACGCACTAATTACCTTTTCCTTATCATCCTACTCATCCTACTATTTTCCTATTCTTACTGGTTCATTCCTCTTTTGTGCTGATGATGTCGATTTCGCTTGAAAGAGTTACAGGAGATAACGACAGCGGTACCTTACCTCTTCCGCTTGTCCGTACAATTAACGCCCCAGTGGGTCGAGGCCTCCAGTTGTCAGGACTGATACATCGATCTATATCCATCATTGTTTCGTGGGATAATAATTAAGGTGGTTTCTCGTTGCCGTTGCCAGTGGTGTTCTTAACGAGGTATCATCACGGAAAAAGTCACCCCACTGAGGTCAGACTTTTTTGCAACCACCTCACTGGCGAACAGATGCTGCATGGACCTTTTGTCTGGCTCCTACCATTCGGCGTAAATGCGTAGCATGAATGCGGACCCTACCGGGAGAAATGATCTCATTGATCCCTCCAGCACAGCTCGAGATGTAATCGGAACGCACAACTCCTTCCACCCCGTCAAGGTTGTAGTCTATGGAGAGGGTTTGACCATATATTCTGCGGTAGTATTATCAAATTGTGTGACGATGTTGTTCATCTGGTTTCGTCGATGCAAATCGACATATGGTCAAAATATCGGTTTTTCGAAAAGTTCCAAAATTTACTGGCAAAATGGGCAAACTTGGTGGTGGAATGTTAATTCCTTTCAATTCGAAATGCATTTTGTTTATGTTATAAATTTATCGGAAATTACTGGGAAAGTGAAGGATCACAGGCAATGGACTGTAGGCATAAAACAAAGAATCTTAAAATTTTTTATGCTAAATAATAAGTTTATGGGAAATTGCTTAATGTATGTTAGACATCTTTCAGGGAATCTCAACTTCATAATATCGGGGATTACATTTCTCTTGTGTGTGCCATCAGGCCTGCATATTTCTCTCCGTTCTTGATTTTTGAGTATGCCCCATAAGCTTTCTGTGTTTTTGCTTCGTGGATATCACTGGTTTCGGTCGCGTGGGGCCTCAGACCGGAAAGAGTCTGCTAGGAAATACCGCGTCGTAAGCGGAAGCAAAACCATAAACTGCGATAACTTACATGTACGCGAAGTCACACAAATCTGTGTAAAGCATTTTGGCTGTATTTGACTTGGTTGAACTGAATTCTTAGCGATCCTGCCCGAGACACTTTTGAAGTACACTTGGCGTTTCAGGACAATGTACGTAATATCTGGAGGTGATAGGAAATAAGATTTTGAACATTTCTTCTCCTGTGAACGTACGCCCTTCAACTCTTAGTAACAAATTGAAGGTAACAAACATTTAATTGATTACGTGCAGTAATTACCGTGAAAGCACCTTGTTGTTGAGAGAGACAATCTTAAGAGCGGAGCTGAAGCTATTAGGTGAATTAAAGATAAATATAAATTGTAAGTAACTCACGAGAGTGGATCAAATAACAGCCACAGGATATTTTTTATCAGCTTGCAAATTTTATCGCATATAATCCCATCCTGTCGCACAGCATATTTAATCCTATTTCAGTAGCTTTAAAATGAGACCTGAGACACCTCTCTGCTTTCACTCGAGCTCAAACTTAAACCAATTAAAAATCATTCCGATCGTTATTTTTTTAAATAAATTGACATTTTTGCAAGTTAAGCTAAAATAAATGCCTCACGAGCAAATTCTTGAAAAATAGGAAGTAATTTCTGTTTAGATGCTATTAGAATTCTGCATCTGTTGTAGATCAATCATGGGCAAATCATAATTTTTCCGTTCAAAAAGCTAATTTTCTCCATTTTTTTCAATTTCTCCGATACAAGAAATGTTCGTAGACTGTCTTATTTAATTCAATTATGTCCCTGGTGATGCCATAGTAAATTTTCTATTTTTATTTTTAACAAAGATGTGGCAGTTTATGTGACATCCTCAAGCAATTTTGCATTGCGTGTGACATAATTTTTTTAAGAGATTAAATCAGTTAGGGGAAGTAGGTTGCAAGGAGTTCAATTGGATTTGTGTTACCTAGCAAATTTTCAGTCAGAGAATAGAAACAATATTCCTTGATACACGCGGTCACATGAGCCATCTCATTCGCTTATTTAGGAGTCTGAAAATAGGTATCTGGAAATGCCTCGCAAGACCACAAACTACTTTTCGTTTAGCTAAAGCGAGCATGTATCTAAACAGGCCAAGAACTTTAAAACAGTTTAAAGGCTAAAAATTTTTCGGTACATGGAACAACGGAAGTAAATTTGATTCAGAAATTAAGTACTTAATATTTTATGGTTACAAATAAAAATTGGATACAATCGCTCCCCTGAAATATCTACGAACAATTCAGCAGGACGCGTCGCGGGTTGTCGTGACGCAGTGGAAAGTGCTTCTTCCAAAATCGCACGCGACTGAAGTGCATTGAATTTCTATCTGTGCTTATGACGGTTGACCGTCCACCGTTCTCGAAGAGTTTCGACATCAGGAATGCTTATAGCCTCACACTCTCAGATGAGTAAATCCAATTGCCGCATCACAGAATTTTTTTTACAGTTGTGCGAAGTTATAAATAATGCATTGGGTCGTCGGGGTCGGGGCAAACAATGGAAGTGAATTAAGTATTGATCTCTATGGTGTCAAAGAAAGCCATGTGACTTCACCTAACGCTTGGTTACCAGCACCTCTGCGTTCATATTATTTGGCGTAGCTAGTCCAAAAGTATCGTGAGCTGCTCGTCGGGCATTCGTCGATCGTGGAATGTTGTGAATGTATTGTCGGAATAACAGAAATAATGTGAAGATCTTTCGGATTTTTACGGCCACATGGAACTTCCTTCACGTCTCAAATTGCTAGTTCACGCATGATGATGCAATTTCTTTTTTAAAAATTGCATTTAATCCCAAGTTAAAATATAATATCAGTATTTGATATGTTAGTGTCGGCTCTGGGGTTGTTTTTTTATTTCCGTAGCGTATTCATATTATTGTACATCCCTACGTAGTGTAGACTACTTATTAGTGTAGTTTTTGAGCACTTGGTTTTCAAAATGATCGATTCAAATTTTCGGATCAGAAATTAGCTTACAAAATTAATTTATCCAAATTTCGTCTCAGCTAATTAGCGGCGCAGGAGTTCGTTAAAAGGAAAAAGCGGGATGTTGGAGCACGTGGTCTCAGATTATACTCTCAGACGCAGTGAATAATATATGGTTGCACTCTTCCACGTGATATTATTTGGATATCAAGTGGAAAGGTGCTACCATATATTATAATGTAAAATAGGGGAGCGGTAGAAAAAAAATAATAACGAGTTTCGCATTTTTGATTGTGGCGGGCGTGTTTCCACCGGCCCGAGTGGGATTGTGGTCAGGGATTGTGTCCCCCTCCCTACTTTTCCAAACTCGTATGTCCCAAAAAGATTATGTCCGAGGGAAATGATTCCATTCGTTGATTTCATGGCCGCAGTAATTTTATATCGATTTAATAATAGAATAGATAGAATCCATATAAAAATTTGATTCGAACTTGCGTTTATGGCGAGAACATGTAAAAATGATTGCCATTCAAGGATCTAAGTTGTCAAGAGTGGCCGAAAATTAAAAATAGGCTGCATAAAGGGACTAAAAATATAGCTTCTTAAGCTGGCGTATGTCTTGGGAATATCTCAATATTCTGTAATTTTTTTCTGATAGTTTTCACTTGGCTCAGTCTGTATTTTGCTGCGCGTTGACATGCCCAATGACCGTAGCAGTCACCTTCCGTAGTAATTATGCGTTATAGAAACTCTTTAGTCGAAGTTAACATTGAAAAAATGGGGGTTTATGGAGCCCTGGGGTAAAACATTTGCAAGGTAAGGGGAATAGTTTCCTCTTCCCCTACATTACTTCAAGCCGCTTTTTCAAGACGACCAAATTTAGGAAAGAACAAATGTTACTAAAATACGTTTATCAGTAACTTTTATCAACCTATTGGCACTAGGGAAGAACAGCGAAGGGCATTTGAGATTGAGAATACCAGGGGCAGGCTACCTGTAACGATGTGGCTGTTCGTAGTAGTCCATCGTAAAATTTTATTTCGGGACCTCAAGATCAAATTCATTCTTTAATTTTAAATATCCTGTTTAAGCGTTGCTAATTTATGTTAAAAAGTTTTATCTTAAAAAGTTAAATCTTAAACTTAAAATTAGTTAACCGAGAGTATTAAAAAACAACTTTTTCTTTCCGAAAAGTAAAATAAATCAAATTTTAAAATTGTCTGACAACATTGTATCTGTGCGGAGGTATGAGTACTTTAAGAGTCAGCTAACCACGGTGGGGCTACTGTTGGCTCGCGACACGATACGGCAATGAGAAGCGTAGAACTTGAATAGATTTTCCAGGAACCATTCGGCATTTCGAAAGCTATTTCGTCAAGTTTTGTAGAAATAATGGTGGTTTTTCTCAAAGGATGAATTTTAGGGATTTTACTCCCCTGATTTTAACGTTTAAGTCTAATAATGGATGTATAAAATTCTGATAAATAATTGTCTTTGACGTATTTCCGGATCAAGGCAAGATGTATATTGTTGACATTAATTTCCGAGACAATAAACTTTTTGACTACTGTTAAAAATTAATGTGCCAAATATATCGCTCGAATCGCTCAAAATATAACGGGGGATTCTCACTGCATTTGTGTTCCTGAGGCCTTTTTTTATGGACCACTCCTTCCCAACACCTGTTGCCCTAAGTGCCGCAAGGCACCAAGCCTCAATATTGCTATCCAGTGGTGTTAGCCGGTCGTTTGCATGGGCATGACGAATACCAGTCTTATTCAATCGTATCGTGAAAAGAGGTAGCGTTTGTGAGGTAATGCTAGTAAATGTATCATCCTAACTTAGAATAAGTCTGTAACAAATGGAAAACGTTTATAAACTAAGGGAAATTAAACTATAATGTTTGGAAATTTAGAAGTTGGGATTGAAATTCATACGGAAGGGTTGATTCATATGACTACCAAGCGAAGGTTGATTAAGCAGATGCATAACTACCTCTGCATTCACCACAGATTCTAAAGTATGGTTTTTGACTTCTAAAATATAATTGAATTGCAGTATAACTAAAATTGCAGTAATGTTCATCTGGTAACTTGGTAGTTGGTGTACGAAATTTTTACTCCAGATTATTGATAATTTGGACGAAAAAATCTTTGCTTGAACGGGAATTCATGAATTCATTTGCTACTCAAATCTGTTATCTTAAATTCCTTCATGAATGTGCATGAAGTGAGTCAGGCTCTTCCTTGAGTATAAGTTTCAGTCATACATAGATGACTCAGCACAACCTGAAAAATTTGGGGCACCGAAAGTTTTGCCATTAAAATAATTCCAAATGTTACTGCTGATTTTCACTAACAAGCATTTCATATTACCTATTCCCTTCCTCACGTTTTAAACCCAAAATATTTAATCATGATCTTCAACGTTCGATTGGCTACTGATGACCCTATGTAAGTAGTGCATATAGCATTTATTGATTCAGAAAAGCCATCTGACCGAGTAGGCTAATGTTATGGCAGATGATTCAAATAAATGAACACTCGCAGCAGTTAATAGCGTGAAATGACTGTTGAAAGCTTCTAGTAATCAGTGGAAAATGACTGTGGAGAATCAGAGTAAATAATTGTGAACCAAGGTGTCAGACAACGATTTCCTCTCTAACCTACATTCTTCAATACATAAAATGACGTCAAGAACAAGAGAAGGTGGAAATAAGTTCAAAATCGATTTGAATAGGTGCTTTGCCACGTGATATGTGA
The DNA here is from genome assembly GCA_037158775.1 of Hetaerina titia. Classification (NCBI taxonomy): domain Eukaryota; kingdom Metazoa; phylum Arthropoda; class Insecta; order Odonata; family Calopterygidae; genus Hetaerina; species Hetaerina titia. The sequence continues at coordinate 25,111,174 of CM073772.1, forward strand.
AAAATATTTGTATACCTCTTTTCCTCACTTGCTCTATTTATTCATTTGGTCCTGATGCAAATTTGGAGAATAATTCGTGCCTCAAGCATCCATTATTTGGCAGATTACGATATTTGCTGGGAAAAAAAGAGATTTCCGGTGTCATCCATGTGCTTTACTAGAGGCTAAATTTTCAATTATCCTTTGGGGATCCTCTCTCTTTGGGAACCGATGGATCAAATGAACGAACTAATAATTTTGTGTTTCCTATTGACAGAGGGTTCAAATATTGCGTCTTTCTTTATTTTTCCGACCAGTCCCACTCCTGCTGAAGACCTTCAAGTATTCCTCCTAAATAGTTACTTTCGTACACAGCGTAAAATCTATTCTTTACGTTAAAATATGATAGTCATTTTAAAATAATGGATCCTAATTACTTAGCGCATATTTAAGTATTAATCCAAGGGCAGGAACCAAAGCTGCAAACGTTAATACGCAACTAAAAACTGGCCTGAATTGAGAATCAGATTAATCCTGCTAAAAGAAGATTGTCACTGTATATGCATAGAAGTATTTTATGGTTAGAGAAGAGGTTATAATAGTAAACAAAAAGTTCTGAATTTCGCCGAAATAATTTTTAAATTCAAAAGTTTTAAAGTATTTATTAATATACGGTCCCAACTCCTTAGTCGTCGCTTTACCAATGGTTTTGAGAGTATATTTAGTAAAAATGGCCCTCGCGGTATTTAGGAGGCTTCTCTTTTTACCTTTTCTCTGCTTTCTTTGTTACTTCCTTTTATTATCGTCTTAATTTTTTGCTCGAGTGAGAAAACTGCTTCATCCGGTTTCATCATTCTGCGGTTTTATATCCCCGCTTCAAGTGGAAAAGTCAAATTTAGTTGCAATTTCCTTGAGATTTACCACACACAACAAAAATGGTTCAGAATACTAATATATTCTTTCGCTTTTGTGAAGGCATTAGGCTTTCTCCTTCTCATGTTCGTTGTTAATTAGATACATGTGTTTGAGAAACTTGTTCTTTCCGGAATTTTGGTAATTTACATGACCCATCGAAAATTGAAATCATCCATTGACCCTGGTGGTGGCGGGATAACGTCCTCGCCTGGCAACCCAGAGGTCGCGGGTTCGATTCCCGCCCAGGTGGTTTTTCCTCCACCTAGGGTTTGGGTGTATGTCGTTGTAATATCGTTATACCATCGTTTCAAGTCTTGTAGAAAGGCCGAAGTGCTGTTTTTGGACTAATGCAAATAAATAAATTCATCCTTGATGAGTTTCTTCCCCTGGTTATGGAATGAGAATATGTACTCATGGGGGAAAATTTTGTGGGCCGAATACGGTTGTGTGTGTGTACTAAAATAACGCAATGAGGGTTACGAATGATTGTTCTATCCAGCATTATATTCCATAGCGTCCAATGAGAATCACATGTTTTTGCGAATCTCCCAACAAGTTTTCGTCAATGAAAACTTTCATTGGCCACCTGATTGTGCTTGACTACTAAGTTATTATTGTAGACTAATCATATAATTTCATAATTTATAGTTAAAATCTGAAATATAATCGGTTCATTTTATTTCATAGTTGTTCGTATAATAAATCACTAACTTTTGTGCTTGAAATCAAATAAATGCTTCTCAATTTACGTTTTCTAAATGTAAAAATATACAATCGCCCCAAGCTGTTAGCAAATCTATTCTCTGGTCGCGCCAACCTTAAAATAAATTTATGAAATTGATTAAACATGCTCACTCCCAAGTGTGTTGGCTATCTTGGGCTATCACGTCAAATCCACGCCAAGTCCGAGGTTGATTCGGAAATACGTTTTTATCTCTTAAGTAGATAGTACATCCCTCCCCAATGACTACAACCTTGACGTGATGAAAGTGGTTAGCGGGTCCTGATGGCCTCTGGAACTATACTGGCAGAGTAAATGAGATAATTGCTCCCGGTAGGGTCACCCATGCCACTTAGGTTAAGCTACAAAGGTGGGGACAACCAAGAATAGGTATAATAGTTCACCTATGTAGGAAGTGTTCTGGAAAAGGATAGGCAGAATAATGGGGCCATGAAAATAAGATATGCTGCAGGTTAAGAAGCATTTACAAAGAGGCGGATATTAATGACAGGAACCGTTAAGTGAAGATGTTGAGAAAACACTTTTGAAAACTTGAACATGGAGCGTAGTTTGGTATATTTCGGAAACTTAGCTGTCGATGCACCCAAAAAAATCCCCGAACCTTAGTAGATTGGAGGAGTGTACTAGATTGGTATTCGAGATGCGTGGAAAAAATGGAAAGATAATATGGACAGACAGGAAACCAAACGATGAAGGTCGGGGCATAATTTCCTAAGAAGACATTACTGCCACTAATAAACCAATTTTTAAAGTAATATCCTCACGCTGACTTATAATTGCATATATTTACACATATACGAGTATACTGCTCGTCAGGGTTATTTTTCATAGGAGAAAAATAACCCTGAATTGTGTCCTGTAAACATTGAATATAATGACCCTAAACCCGATCTCAGCACACTCCGTCTTCCTTAACTAAATTTTAAAGGAATTAATATTATTTTTCTAGTGTTCCCAATTAAAAGTGAGGGTTAAAAAGGTGTTATTGTGATGTAAAACAATTATTATAAGACTCGTTACGACATGAAATATTTTACTTATTTAAAATGCGAAGAATGTGTATTTTTTATCAGGGGCAAATTTGCTACCATTTACATAATGGTATGTACATCTGATATCATGATGATAGATGTAACTAATTCTTAATAAACATTTACTTTGATTATAATTAAACAATATCATTGTAAGTTATTAATCCGAGGATTGGTTTGTATGAACTCCAAAACGCCATCTTCTTCTCTGCCAATCTCTTTTATCCTTCATAGCTTCTTACATCAACATTTTCCACTGTTCTGGTTCTCATAGTTAATTCTCAGCCTTCCTCTATGGTACCTTCGGTTTGGCCTTCAGTAAGCTAGTATACCTCGGGATATATCCAATCCAGGATAGGATATGGCTCCCTTTTGCTTGTGTCCGCCATAGGCTTCTCTCTTCAGCCACGCGTGGAAGTACTTCTTTTTTGTGTCTTTCTATCCCTTATTTTCAGAATCGTCTGTTGCATCGCATTTCCATTGCCTCAAACATTCTTCTCTCCCCTGTCCCTCTCGTCTAAGTCTCTTGTCCATAGAAAAGTTGGTTCCATATATAAGTTTGAACCAATCGCTTCCGTATGTCAATGCTTGTGGCAGTTTGGGAGTTTTTTTAGACTACACGATAACGTGACGAGGAATAAAGACCCCGATTAATGGCGGGATACTCTTTCATGATTTGGACTCCAGGATTATTTTAGAAAATGAAAGTTAAATTATATATTTGGCAAAGTGTACTGTATTGAAACTGTTGAGCCAAAGAAATGGGGAAACCGAAATTACGTGCGAATTAAATAGGGTAGAAAGAAATAGCTTTGTGTAATACTTGTACATTCTTGGAAGTCATTTTCACGTCCAATCCTTGTGGGATACACACAAAGATATGTGCCAGTCTTGAAAAAAACTTGTCTTCATTGGAGTGAATCTTGGAATTTGTAACGAAATATTGGGAGTGTGGAGGAGTGGAGTGTGTTCTGTGCATCAAGAATGCAACAACATTAGAGTATGGCGCCATTGTTTGAAAACCATCGGAGAAATTGCCAATGAAGAACTATTTAGATGAAGTTATGAGAAGATATTCTAATTTTCACAGTTGCAATGAGAAGGAAATGATTTCCAGTAACATAGTATGTTACTCGTAGTCCCTTATTACATCCCCCAGTTTCATCGCATGTTACGATGTCCTGGGGAATCTAGGAAGAGATAGATAGATAGAGGTCTTTATTTGGGCGAAATTGAGACCAAATGGTCCCTTCTTCCATTTAACCCATCATCGTATTCATACTGTATTAGGCATAATGGTGAAGCACCCGAAGAATTTTTTTGTCATTCGGCAATACCCCATTTGGGAACCTTTCAAGCCAATGTTAACATTTTTTGGCAATAAAGGAATTTTCCATGAGAAATTAGTATTTTCAGACAATACCACCGATGTAAAGTTTTGCTGCAGTGTATGTCGGTATCTAAAGCAAAACGTGAGATGGAGATGATCATTTATTTGGGACCTAACCAACTAGATGGTCCACTGTGATAACACCTTTGTTGCTTAGGAGTTTCTGACGTCGATGAACATGGTGTTTACGGGCTAATGCGTATTATTTATGGGAATAGAAATTCCGATGGCCTTTTAGAAGAAAGTGGTCTTCCCAAAACCAAAAAAAGAGAAGGGCAGAAAAATATGAAAACTTCAGAACGATCAGTCTGACAACTCATGTATCAAATATTCTGACAATAATACCTTACGAAAGAATGGACAAGAAAGTGGAACAGTGTTAAAGTGAGGACCAATTGGATTTAGAAGAAGCAGAGGAAGAAAAGAAGCCATTTACGCTTCTAAATTCATCTCAGGGAGGAAGACGCGGAAAGATCATCCGGGTTATTTCCCATTAATTGATCTGGAGAGAGGCTTTACAACGTTGATTGGAAGATATGTGACGCATCCTACGGAGAAAGGAATGAATTACCTGTACCATGTCAGGAGATTGAAACATGCTTAGCATAGAGAACAGGTAGTATTGATAAAATGTGGTGATAGAAGGGAATAAGCTAAAATAAAGAAATGAATATGCGCAAGGGTGCGAATGTGTATTCTTTGTGGTATTATGTAGCTTAATGCAGTTCAAGCAACGTAATAAAGCTGTATATATTTTGCATTAAAATGTTTTTGCACTCTTATAATGGAACGTATGTGGCGTTCTTTTTTCGTAAATTTTGTGATCCGCTCATTATAGTTATAATACTAATTTCTATTCGTAATCCTTCTTTTATCTTAAAATTACCTTGTAAAAGTGCCTTTCTAATACTTACAGGACTTATAAAAGTTGCTGAGCAATTCGGACTCACGTTGGTTGCACCGAGAAAGAAAATTGTTATAATGCTCATCGGGAACCACTCGGCGGGAAAGTCTTCCTTCATCAATTGGTACGTTAATTTGCACAACCATTTATATTTTGTTTGTGTTTGACTGTAAAAGCTATTGGTTCAGAAGTTCTCCCTAATCGATAGTGGTTTTTCGGTAATTAGCTGTTATTGTAAAACACCTTGGTATGCAATTTGAATTATTTTTTGTCTTGTCATTTCGATGCATTATCCGGCATTCAGTCCTGCTTTAATGGTATAAATTTGTTAGCCTTAGCAGAGTAGGCATTTTCTATCCCATTTAAAATTACGAGTTGAAATTACATTAGTTACAAATTAATATGGTTTGGAATGGTTTATTGATTAATTAGCAATATTTTTTCGGCGGCAACAGAAAAATGTTGTATACCTTCCGTTATCGGAAAACAAAGGTCATCATAGTTCAGTCATGATAAAAAAGCTTTCAGTTAATAATTTTGACTTTGATACCTAATAAAAACAATAGAAATGCAAATAATTCAATTAAAGTAGTTTAAACATGTAATTGTTTGGGATAAAATTATTTAAAGTACTCTAGAAACATCTCAGTCGTAAGTATAGTTTTAACGTAATACATTGAATAGTAGTTTTGTCATTGAATGCTTATTGCCAAGTTTTCTGTTTCTATCGATGGATGTTAACTTTATGGTCAATAGTGTTTATGGCCCGTAGTCTTTATTAGAGACCGGACGGCATTTGGATTGAGGTGAATTAGCTTATCGCTACGTACTAGGGTGGATCGCTACGAAATTTCATGACTTGAAAAAAATCAACATATTTATTCTTTGTTTCAATAATGGGCTCTGTAGAAATGAAAAGAATATTAGCTGATGCATTAGAAGTAATCTTTATCTCGCAGTTAGTTTGTCTCAACTAGTTGGAATGAAAATAAGTCGATCGTGCCCCTAAATATGATGCATAGTTGCCTTTTTCATTCGGAACAATTGCTGCGTTAAAAACAGTCCTACAACCTCCCTACTCCGAGGCATCAAGTTAAATTGACATAATTGAAATCAAATGTGCAAGCTTGATTATTTGCTTAATAACTCAATCTAAAATATATATTAGAAGCTAACCGTACCCTAATCGGAAGTTAGCATGCGTTGAAAATCTTCGTTGCACCCCATTCCCTTCTCCTGGGGAATAAAGGATGTCTGGTTGGCCGCGTGGACTTCCTCTACCTCCCGTTATTCTTTCCATGCTCTGCTTTTAGAATTTTATGGAGATATCTGTTGCTATCCCCGGGTTGTGCATACTCTCTCACCTTATAAAATTTCTCGGATGCATAATTCACGACGTCATACTTCTGGCAAAATGTCAAAGACCAATGGCGATTCCATTTGATATTTCCAAGCACTTTCTCTGCAAAGGGCCATCGTCGTGTTTATCGTTTTCACTTTGTCCTACTGATATTTGATAGTATATCGTTTCGTGCCGTGTAATCAATCGCATCCGCACCCTCGCGGTTGTTAATCCGAAGGCTTATATTGATAGGTGACGCACGTCGGTGTAAGCTCCCTGGCATGTTTAAGTTCACACATTTATTGGCAGAGGAGAGTGTTCGTTTTCTAGTGAGATTTCCCACTAAGCCCTTGAAGCCAGGAAATCACACCGCTTACATTTTAGCTGGAAGTCGAGAATCTTGATCGGGATTCTTCCCCCAGGATCCTTCAATGAGAAGCCAAACAATCTAACTATGACTCTCAAAAAAAAAAAAAATAACAATTCCCATAATTTTGTGCCTTGATATTTCATCCTAGTGTTCGTGGAATAATGATGAAAACTACAATGCAGGGGAGCACAAAAGGCAAGCGAGGTGGGGGGGGGGAGGAAAAAATAGGCAAGATAAGCAGAATGAGAGGATGTTGAAAGTATGAGGAATTTAAGGACTTATTGTAGGGTAGAGTATCAGGTAATTTCGTTTGGCGAAGCTTAGAAATCCAACGGTGGGTAGACTTGAGTTCCCATCCAAAACAGACATGCTACCGTAATTAAATTTATGGGATAAGAGTACTAATGTGCAATCATTGGACATCGGTGATGTCGATAACACATAATTAATTATATATCCTACGGTCGTACACCCGAGGTCCGGTTCGGATAAGCTTTCCTGTCACACTTTTTTAAGTTTAAATTGAACGACATTTTGGAATATTCGCTAGTATTCATGTGGATGAACTAGCCCAAGTAAAGTTTTAATGTGATTTAGGAAGGGCGTGGGGGTCTTAGAGGGTTTTTATGGCACTCGACGACATCATTAGGCTCACATCCCGCGTGAAGTCATACGTGTTTATCGATTTTCGCTATAAGCGCGCATTGGTGGAGCCCCATTTTCACTGTGACACAAGGAGAATCGCGAGCTAAATCCGACTAAATCCTTGGCGGCGTATGGTGGAAGGCGTCGCGACGGGAGGCGTCAGGCGGGGAAGCCCGCGAGGCCTTCGAAGGGGGCGAGAGAACGAGAAAGGGAAAGAGCATGGAGTTCGGCACGAGGGAGGAAGAGTGTGTGTCAGCGGTCTGCGTTTGCATGATAAGCTCGCCACCATGAAGGAAGCGGGGAGGGGGAGGGAAGGGGGGAAATGGGCGAAGAAGACGGGGTTCACGAAGGGAACGCTGGGGCCGTGTTGGTAAGGGCGTCGCCCCGGAGATAATCTTTCGAAATACATGTGTGTGTTTTGGAGTGTCGTTATTAAGTGGAATGCTCCGCCTAGCAACCTCATGAGTGACGTTCGTGCCTATCCTTGTGGAAAAATATCCATATCTTAGAGGAGAGTTCCGCTCACTGCTCATATTCCGCCGAAAATTGCGAATGGCCTTCCCCAAAATTTTCTCCATTAAACGATTCTCATTGCCAATAATGATGCGAGCCCACCATGGCTCTCAAAAGATTTGTACTTATTTCTCAAAATGTCATTCACCTTTATCACTCAAAGCAGCTCCAGATATCCTTTGCAAAGACAAATTATTTCCCTGCTCTGGTCATCACTAGCGTGGAATTAATGCGGAACCCTATCTTCCAGCTTTTATGAAAAAATCGGCCCGCGTTTACGCAAATAAAGCATCCTGGATTAATATTTTTCCATCTGGTTATTCCATTATGCTGTGACAGTAAAAATACCTGTTGGAATTCAGCGGGATAAAAGACTACCAAAGACATATATTCGTGCAGAATTTCAATTGTTTCACTCCCACCCAAAGGAATAAAATGAAACAATATAGTGTGAACAAGTGCGCAAAATGTCGTTAAATATCATTTCTCTTCGGAACTATAGCGAAATTGTTTTACTTGTTGCATTTCTTGTGTCGGAGACGGTTTTGCTGGACTTAAAAAATATTCGTAAAAATCAATTTTAATGTAATGCGGACCTTCTAGGCCTTCGAGCGACAAGCGTAGGTAATCCCTCGATCAGGTTAGGGAATATATTTCAATTCTGAGTTCTATTCGGGAGCTATTATCATGTCATGAAGGTATTCTCCAGGCCATATGGGAGTGATTTATAAAAGGATGGCCAACGGACACCTTATATGTGCTTTGCTATAGAAGCCTAAGATATGCTATAAGGTGAACGTATGGTCGATGGCTAATCATTCACGTCTACCTACTACCTTGATGTCTTCCAATGTGGCCACCATTCGAGTTCTCCTTGGCATTAAATATTTGCTTTTTGACACATTCCATTTTAGCCCTAAAATACAAGTAGGGCACGGCAATGATTTGTGTCTAAGATTCGTAGTCAAGAAGTGTGCAATCCCGAAGGAACATATTACGTACCTAATGGGGTTAGAAACGCATAAGTAAGGTTTCAGTGTACTTATCTCATTTTGACTTGTTAACATAGTGTTGTGATTTACGAGTCAGTGATTGAGTCGTTTCCCTTAAAGTACCTAGTTATTTTGTACGAGGTATATGTCAAAAGTAAAGGCCAATTTTTTCATAAAAATATAAACTAAGAGGAAAAATATAATACTACTCCAAAATATCAACTTATGTACACACTTCATTTAATCGCTTGGTTCCCATTGTTCTTCAGGTGTTTTCAGAGATTTAATTTTTAAGGGATTTCAATGTGACGAGGAAAATATGTTTATGCCCTATACATAAAAATTCAACGCCAACACGTACTGCAGATTTGAAAAGGCAAAACGATTAACGGATTAAGAAAAAATGATTTAAGCCTCGTCTTTTTTTCGTGTTGTTTTTTCGTGTTGTTTTTTCGTGTTGATTTTTTTGTTTTGATATTCATTTTATTGCTGCACTGCATAAATAGATAATTATTACAAATTAACCTTTCAGGTAGAAAATTTTGGGATTGGTAAGTAGTAGTCTCTTGTACGCGTGCATATCCCCTGCTACACTCCATTTTGGCTGCTTGCAGGCGAATTTCTCTGTCAAAATGCATAATTATATATTTAAAAAGGGTGCCTCGACTGGAATTCGATTTTTATCTATTTACCCAGTGTCGATGTTCACCAACTTGGCTACGTCGTGTCTTCCGTTCCCAGTAGGAATTTGAAAAATAAAAAGCAGGCTTCCTAGCCGGTGGAACACGTAGGAATGATGTCTAAAGAAAAACCTTTGGACGGCATGTCCTAGTACTGAGCGGGAGCTTCTTGCCAACACACTTCCGCAGAAGTTTTGTTACTTCGCCTGCGCTCGGCTTAATTTTGGCGGGCCCCGCTGACTCTCAATTCCTCTTCCGACCTCCCAGAGTGACATAAACTACCTCAGGCTAAATGCTTGCCAAAGCTTTGTGTCTCTTGAGTGCCTTGAGTTCCATCTTTTTACGGTGCAGTGGTGACTGCGTAAACACTATTTGGGTGGATATTACCTTTATCTGTGATGAGGAAAGGAGATTGCAGTATTTCATTGCGATGATTCACGACAAAATCGCGGGATTCGCAGAAAATATCTTGCTTTTTCATTTTTCCGAGCGAAAACCAGGCAGAGGGAGACGGGAGAATGAGGCTAGCAATGGGTGGGAGCACTTTTCGTGGGATGCGCCACTCTAGGGGTTCAACGGCGAAGTTTAGGACTCTTGAAAAGTGCGCAAGGGTTAAAAGAATCAAAGAGAGGCGGAGGAGTTGGAGGGAAAAACCGGGAGTCGGGATTAACTCATTCATAAATGGTGAGTCGAACTTAATATTTTGACGCCATGCAGGACGAAGTTGTACTTAACTCGACCGTACCTCCTTACGACACCAGTGCCGACGGAAATAACTATCCTTTATCGTCGTCATTTAATTTAACCGTACCCGGACCTTTGGCGGGGGAGCACATGGCCACAAAAGGACGATGACTGTGTAAGTGGGTGGGATCTGGTGCTGTGGCCGCTGCGCTGGCCTATGCGAAGGCTGTATGTAACAAACGAATATAATTTTGGTCTCGAATTCCCAGCTTGTGTGTCGCGCGGTGAGCACTTCAAGTTCAGTGATGTGTCCCTCGGATAGGACGTACAACTGTGGTCATCTTGAGGTCGTTGGTAAAGAGCGAACCGAAATGACATGCCGGGTTTCTGTCGCCACCCAACTACATCTAGGCGCGATTCTCCCATGTGCAGGCAGGCGCTTGGCAGTGGTCACCCGTATTCCTTTTTATCTTATCTAGTTGCCCACGTATTCCTCGAGGGTAAAACGACCCCAGCTTTCGGTCACCTTCTCTAATGACATTGCCATAGAATGCACTCGTTTTCCCACGGGTCTTTCCGTCCCTTTCCGTTCGTAAATTTAGTAAAATTTTAACAAAGGCTCTCGAAAAGGTCTTTGAGCTTCGCATTTCGCGCGTGATTTTTTTTTAAATCGCTTCCGTTCCACTTTTCAGCTTCTGCAAGTCAATGCGACGCCTTCCCCGAGCGTCTTCCACTCCCTTCATAACCCCCGAGTAACAGGCCCGGAAACCGGCAGAGGGAAGATAATGGCAACCGTCCTTTCTTTCAAAACATCCTATTTGCCGCAGTTTCCGCGTCAGTCCCCTGCCCTCCCCACCCTGACCACACCCCCCTCCGCGCCCTGCACCCACGGTCCACCCCACCACGGCGCTTGAGCCACCACATCCGCAGGCTGACGACAACACCATTCTGGGGTTGCAAAGGAAACCAGCGTGTTTAGTCCGGTCTCTGTTTTTCCCTCATCCAACCTAGGCTCCGTTTATGTCGAATTTGACAACTGAAGCTCGGGAAGCGTTTCAAATCTTGCTTCGCTATCAACCTTTGCCGGACCCGCGTAAGGATTCCCTTGGAACTGCTGTACTTTAGTATTTCCGGAAGATGTGATCGGTGGTACCCCCCCCTCTCAAAACCCTTGAAAACAATTCCATAAATATTCTGACGTGCATGTTATTTGTAATGATCTATGTGACTTGCAGTATAGTCTCTGCGTCTTGACCTGCCTGATATTAAAGATTTTTTTAATGTTTAAAGGAAGATGAACCTTCCCGCGTGAATAAATGATTAATTTATGCATTCTCGTTTGCAATGTTCACGCATGGACATTTTTCTTTTGAGGATTCTAACATAAAAGAAGTTAAATTTTAATGCAACATACTTTCCACTTTGATATATTAGCATTGAATGAGTGTAATATGTTTCTAGTTGTATATGCATGTAAATTAATATTGCCAGAGAGCTGTTCTTTGGTTTAGGCTCTCGAGTAAACCTTTACGATGGGCATTGTTTCTATATGTTGCTCTTCTCAATGTTAGATTTGCAAGATGTATTTCTGGGAACCGATCTGCCTATTCCTCGGAGCTGCTTAATTGGTTAACTTAATCTCAATTTTGTATTTCGTTATCGCGTAATAGTGTGTAATCATGGCAGTGACTGATAAGGAAAGGGGAAATGAACATCATGCAGAGAAATGAGCAGTGAATCCATGGCCATAAATACCAGTAGCTCTTCAATCAAGCGGCACAAATGATGTGAATAGATATTCTGTTTGGGATACACCGTTTCAGTTTTGATATCAATGGACCTTTTGTCCCGGCCAGGAACAGGATAGTTATTTATGGAGGATACGGGCTAACATGTGGATCGCCTATTTTGATCTCGGGGCTCGCTTTTGGCGAAATTGTAATATCTAGGGCAATCCATTTTTTTATGATTGGATAGCCTGGTAAAATTGGATAGAAACGAAACATTCGGTAAAAAGAAGGTAGTATGTTGAAAAATGATGAGTATAGTTGTACTGTAGCACCGCGTATTCATTGTTTATATTTTCTCTCTTTATCTTGTCGTCCATGTAATCTATTCTATGACTAATTGTCTTTGAGCGTGTTTTTCTTCTGAAAGAAAATTTTATCGCCACCCTTACTGTATCCCTGAGCAGTATCTTAAGAGGAAAAAGAGGGGAGTAGTCATGACAAGGAGAACTGAATTGACGAAAGAAACATTTTCAAGATGAGAATTGATGACATGTCCACCAAGAACTTGCTAGGAGAAGTCCGAAGAAGGTAGGAAAAGTGGCTGAAGTAAATATTAAAAGGTTGTGGGATGTTACAGGCCGTGATAAAAGGGAGCATGTTGAATAAGCGGGATGGAGGAAGTAAAAGAGTACATCTACACAATGCCCGCAAGGGCCTATGGCGGGGGGTGTTAGGTCACCAGCCATTCATCCACAATCCCAATCATGTTACCTCTACACAAATATTGGCTTGATAATGCACTCGAAAAATGTTAGTCGCATGAACTAAGGTACTTACACGCAACAATATTCAATAACGGAATACGTACATTCAAACCATGATGTAGAAATGATATAGGGATGGGTCTATTAGCTTAAAACATAACATGCAGGAAATCGGCAAAAAATATACACTATCAAATTCTAATTAGCGCCGACGTGAGTGCTGTCATATATATATATATATATATATATATATATATATATATATATATATATATATATATATATATATAACTTTTGGACGGCACAATAGAACACAGAATAAAACAGATAACACGTAAAAGGAGCAGTCTGACCTGAAGAAGGCCTTGGAGTAGGCCGAAAGCTCAAATCATCTACAGTGTGAGTGTCCTTTTACGTGTTACGTGTTATCTGTTTTATTCTGTGTTCTATTGTGCCGTCCAAAAGTGATATTGCTCTCGTGAGTACTTCTGCATCATCTATATATATATATATATATATATACTGTATATATATATATATATATATATATATATATATATATATATATATATATATATATATATATATATATATATATATATATGATCTATATATATATATTCTAATCTCTAATTGTACGAGGAAATTTGAAATCTCTCCGTTCTACAATGAATCTCCCTAATTTTGCTTTGGTGATCTGATCTTCCACAGTAAGTCAGGACCTGTAATATGTCTTTTACATCCACAGATAAGTAACCTGCCTCAAATATACACTGTAAATTTACCTGTGTTTGAGCATATGGTCAACTAGTGGCTCCCATTCTTATTCTTACAATAATGTTGTGACACTGCTACCTTGTTCATAACAACTTTTCACAAACCTAGCTGCTTTGCTTTGCACTCGATCTATTTCCAAAATTGAGCCTACCTCATGAGGATTCCATACACTTGCAGCATAATCAAGGTGGGGCCTAACTAACGTGTAATAACAAAACTCCCTTATTCTTTCATTACAATTCCCAAGTATCCTTTTCATGAATTCTAACATTTTATTTGCTAATCTGCAAATTTGACGAATATATTTTCCCCAGGACAAACCCGTGCTTGTTGTTCCACCCAAGTATTTTATCGATTCTAAGTGTGTTGGTTCCCTGTATAGTGTGTTTTCGGGTACTTTTCGGGTAATACTATACCTCCAAAAATTTCCCGAAAGGGAAAAAAAAACACATTTATTCAAATTTAATTTTCTGTGCTTTCACCAAATCTAATCACTGCCGCCTGGTCTCTAGATAGAGCGTGTGTCAATTCATGTCGTTTGCTGCTAACTCCAATTTCCTTTAGGATAATTAGCATTATATTCCAATTCACGTTGTGAAAATCTTTCTCTAGATCTACGAACGCAATGAATGTTGGTTCATTATGTCCGCTTCTCTACAAAATGTCGGAGAGTTTGAATAGCTTCTCTTATTTTTCTACTTCCACATTTAAATATGCCCTCCCATACATATACGTTGGACAACACTTTCCTTCTTGGCTTCCAGTTTCATGCAATTTATCACTATCAAGTTTCCTTCAAATGTTATAAAATGCCGGCAGTTCTTCATTGTTGTCTTTACTGTCTGGACTTTAAGATGGCACTTCATAGTAACTAAATTATGGCTTTGGATGGATATAAATGTATTACCGTGTACTCATTGTGTCTCCTCATGCGTCTACGGACATCTTCTTCGCGTGTTTCCAACCACTAATTACTACTGTTCACCGAACTCCAAAAATGTTTCTCCTCTTGTGTCTCCATAGTCTATATCTTACTGTAGTTTTACCTTTTTGGGCCGTATCTTACGATTATATTATAATCTTAAAGGATAATTAGATTTTTCGCCTTCACATTTTGTATTACTTGAGCGATATCATCATAGGACTACTACTACTACTCCCCCACTAAGATATAGGGGAAGAGGAGGGGTAAGGGTGCCAATCACCCCCTCCAAGACGCCTTCCAAGAGTTGAATTTTCTTTTATTCGATTTCAGTAAATTGTTTGAAATTATCAATCACCCAAACAACGGATAGATTTGATTTTAACAAACCTGGTTCATTTCAATCTCTACTTAAATCTTTTCGCCCCGTTGGCTCAACACTGTTGTCCCCTGAATCCATCCTTGTCATTGCATTCGTCATGTAAACTTGGAGGATTACGACATTTGTGGGTTTCCCTGCATTCTTCACCGTGGTGATTCTTTTTGTTGCGGGAACGTCATCGCTCTCACTGCGGAATTCATCTGCAGTATGCCCACTCCCTCATTTTCATTTCCCGAATCTGTGTGAATTATCCGAAATTTACTGCGTCAAGTCTCCTTCTTCGGGCCATTTAAATGCGATTATATATTCTCCAGGTAAAGATTTTGCATAATACATGTGTTTGGTTAGGTTGTCCTTCGCGGAATTCCTGATGTAAAAATTGAATGTGGGAGAACTCTTTTGAAGCATTATGGGGTGAAGCAAGACACTTCGATTGCAAATCTAAAGAATTTGAATTATTCCAACACAGAAGATCTGAGAAAAAAGAAGAACATCTTGTTTTCTGTGTCATAGGAGAAGATATTTGAGCGAAAAGAGAGGAAGCTTGATGTGAATCAAAGTGTTCACAGAGTCAGAAGGATTTTCCGTTGTTTGGCATAATAGTAAACTTTCAAGATTTCCTTCAATGCATTTTTTAATCGAGCTATATGTCAATTTTTTTCTCTCATCATACTACGGGTCGTTATAATATGATATTCGCTTTACAAACCACATTCAGAAAACATAAGAATCCCATAATTGAAGAATTCGCCCCATTATTTCAGAATTTCAAAATATTGAAAAAATATTATCATAAACAAATACTAAAATGCCCATATTTTAATAATAAATATTGAAATCTAATCTCATGGAAATAATTAGCTTTCAATGTAAAATCCCTTGAAAACGAATTAAAACTATAGTGCATAAATTTGAAGCCCTCCGTTTTTCAGTATATAGCGGGGATTATATTATCTTTGAAAAATATTAAGTGGTTCCATTGCCATGCAAGGACTTGTATTGATTCACAAAATATATGCCACTTTCCTTTTTTCTCAATGAATCATCTTATCATTTAAAGTCATAAGTTATAATTGTCACTGCTCATAGTTTTTCCGATTTCAATTTGTGCAGTAACTCTAAGACCGGGATAGATACCCCTTTCTAGTATAGGTTACAGAAAATTTGGATAGTGTCAACAGTTTTCGTAATTAGTGCTTTGTTTTTATTATGTGTATGATTATAATAATGATAGAATATAACGTTTCTGGAATAATATAATTAATTACTTGACAATATAGTTCAAATCTGTCCGAAGTTTTAAATTATTTGATAAGATAGCGTGAAATATACATACGAAGTATATTGCTTTGCCTGTGTAAGTTTAAAGTGAGATGGATTTCTGAGATTAACAAGAAGCGGATTATCGGATTACTGATTTAGCTTTAAAGGGGAATGCATTTCCTCTGATAAAGTTTTCATTCGACGTTAAACGCATCCTTAGTGATGAAACATGTTGGCATTGAAATATTTTTGATACATCGGTTAAAATAATGTGCGAACCATCATATTCATCCAGAAAAAATAATAAAATCAAACCGCTGTGGGAGTATCGTAATGTCAAGTATGCAGGAATATCCTTATTTAGCGTTAAATATTTCCTTTTAGAACTATGGATATAATTAATGACTATTTATTCCTTTCTATCATTTTTCTTTGCAATCTAGGTAAATCAGTCTTTATAGGCTACTTCTACTTGGAATTGTGTCTTAATGAGTAAAGTATGTGGAACTAATAACGGTTTTTGTGTTTTCTTTAATCGTCGCAGGTATATTGAAGAACATGTTCAGAGAACAGGAGTTGCTATTGAAACCAAAGGTTTTACTATAGTCACGAGTGGGAAGAAGAGAGATTCTCTCTTGGTAAGTTTTTGCATTAATTTATTATTCAAATTACCTATTATACATTTACTTATCATGTAATTTACTCACGTATTATTATATTCCCTCCCCATGGGCTACAACCCTGGCGTGGTGGGAGGGGTTGTAGCTACTGATGAGCCCAGATTTGTTCTGGCGGGAGCAATGAGACAATTGTTTTTGCCACTGACGTCGCAGGTCAGGAATCAGACGATATTATCCCACGAAGTCTGTTCCTCAGTGAGGCGGCCATTTATGTTAAGGGATAACGTTAAAAACACTATTGAGGAAGGCATCGAGATACCACCTTATACATATATTTCACTGTGATGGACAAATATCGGAGTGTAAGTTCTGGGATATGCGGGATTCGGTCCAATCAGCAGTGTGTAGTGCCCAGCAGCGGAACAGGCAAGGCTTCCGCGGTGGTTAAGTCACGAAATCCTTACAAAGCGAAATCGTTATCAGCAGCCCAGAAGAGACGGAAGAGGACCAAAATAGAGTGGGAACTTGGATAGGACGATGTTGGGACATGGAAATCTGCAAATATAAAGCGAGAGAAGGACAGAGGAAATATAGATATTTAAGAGCTGTACGAGATGGGTATATATGTATGCATAAAGGGGTTAATGAGATTAAATTAAAATAGGTGTTCATTAACTAGTGCAGGTGGTACAGATAACCTATCTCGGAAGTGTTGTAAACTAAAATGGTTGAAGTAGTGGAGACATAAGAAGAAGAATTGTGTTAGACAAAGAAGTGTTCACAAGGATGAGGGAGTTGATGATAGAGACGTTGAGGAAGGATGTTAGGAAAAGGCTCGTCAAAACTTTGATATGGATTATGGCGTGGTGTTGTATGACGCGGAAACATCGTCGTTGACGCGAGACGATAGGCGTTAATGCCTTCGCCACTTTTGAAATGTGGGCGTGGAGAAGGAAGGTAGAGGTGAAATTGACAGAAAGGAAAACAAACGAGGAAGTGCAGGGCTTGTTGGGGGAGGAGAGAGAATTGTTGGGAGTAATCCAAAGGAGGCTGGAAAAATGGACAAAGCATTTTGATTGTCAATGGTATGTTAAAGGCTGATAAAGTGGAGAGCGTTGTTCACTTAAGTCTGGGCGCTCGCAATCAATTACTACTGGTTGTGAAATCATTTGCTCGGCCGTCGTTGTGCCGCGTTCTCTAACGCAATTGGCTGATCGGCCCACCGAGACGTTATTGTGATTAAACTGATTACGCAGTTAGGCATTTTTGCTCATTTTGAAAATTGAAAATGACTTTGGCTTATTGCGAGCTGGCTGATATATTTTTGAAACACGAAGAAAAATGCAAAAAACAAACGAATCTCTTCGGTTAGTTTCTAATTGATTGTTGAAATGACAAATTAAAAAGGATCCTGAGGCGTTAATCCTTTGCCATCATTTTATTATTGGCTAGTTATAATCTCATGAATAAAAACATCTCGGGAAATTTCGATATAACAAAACATAGATTAAAAATTGGGCTCAGCCCTGTTGTTTCGAGATTGCTTGTCACTGCCGGGTGTTGATCATCGCCGCTGTCATTACCCCCGAGGATGACTGCCGATCACCATGTTACAATTTGAGCCCTTATTAAATCGCATACTTTATTTATTAAGTGTAATAAAACATGTCTTTGAGAGGATTTAATGTCCATAGGTTTTATCGCTAAATTATCATTGAGGAAAAGTGAAATCACCTTATCGCAAAGTATGGACTGAAGAATATCGGCGCGCGAAATTTAATGCGTGTAAATTTTTAACTATATAATTCAAATGTCTAACACTTTTAAGACGTACCATTTCCCTTGGCATCGCCAATTATTTTGTATGTCGAATTAATAATCCCATTTTTATGTTTTAGCCGTTTCCTAAATGACAATCACAGTGCACAAGGGCAAATTTATCTTCATTAAAATTTACAAATATGCCATGTTTGATTTGTTTTTTTCGAAGCGTTTTTTTTAAATAATTCGATTCATTTTTCAGAAGAGTTCCTTAAGGTGGCTGGTATTAATATATACGTATGTAATTAAAATTCTGTTGTTATAAATTTTTGTTACTTTATTTTTTATGACTGGTCCTCCATCTAGTTCAAGAGTGGATGCCAAAATTTAATTATCTTACTGATGTAAGCACATTGAACCTTGTCAATGACAATGTAGAGAAGAATGCTTTTCTGTTTATGAGGAACTTTTACAATGTGTTGTTAATAATGCACTCAGTGATGTCATCAGGTAGGCAAGATATTCAACTCATTGTCTTGTATCATTTTTTTTAGGGAAATGCAACTCTTCATCTCTTTCCACACTTCAAACCCATTAGCCAGTTTAAAGGTAATTTGAAAAAATATTTTGTTTGCATGCCATATCATCTTAATCCAAGAGTACCTTATTTTGATTTTTACATTTAATATTACAATAATTTTCACAAATGATGAATTAAAAGTCACTGAATTATCTGATATATGAATTTCCATAAAAATGTCATGTTTCAAAAGAATTAAAATGTGGGTTTTCGAATTATCGAAAATAATGATACAAGGGTCTACTCATAAAATTTTCTTGAACATCTGGGCGCTTAAAAACTTTTTCAATGATAATTTTCAGGTAAAATAACATATTTTGATAATTTTGGCATACTAAAATAATGAAAATGGGTACATATATTTTTCAAGTTTCTTCCTCTCCCTTTTACTGGCTACTCTCATTGTGGTGTAGATCTAAATAACAAGAAGTGAATTATAAATGAACTCAATGGTAAACATCAGGCAAGTCCGCATGGAAATGATAATTTTTTAAATTGTGATATGTAAGTACTATGTTAAGAATAGAATTGTATTATGTCTTTTTAAAGGTAATTCATGTGTCATTCAGTGTGGTTATTACCCAAGTTGATAATGTTCATAATGCAAAATGGTGTAGTAAAGCTTGTGTGGCATGATATATTATGTATATCACACATGGTGTAATAGCATGTCTGCAATATATTTGTGGTTATTTTTGTGCTGGCCTTCAACTCATGTTAGTTCCAGGGGACCAGGAAACTACTCATTCCTTCCCTAGCACCTCTCAGGTTTATCTCATCCTGTTTGGTTTACAAAGACTTCCTGGCTGCTAATTTAATGAAAAAATGGGCAGCATAATTAATATTTCTGTGGAAACTATGCCTTTGTGATTTACATGTTATAAAATAAGCTCAATTATTTTTAATTCCTATATATTGATTAATTGCAGTACAAATAAAATTTAGTTGTCAAATAAATAAGAACTGAAATTTAAGCAGTAAAACTGTTATTTTACATCAAGGGATCAAAACATTGAGCATATAAAAATCCAAGGTGAAAATAACTTCAAAAAATGCTTGCCACCCTACATTTGGACGGTAAAAATACAATACCATCTGATCTTTATGTCATAATATGAGGGAAATTGATCAGGAAATATGCTAATTTAATGCTTTTTTGTAACAGTAGATAAGATAAACTTTCAGCCATAGTATTTATTTAAAAAAACAGATTGAATGAGTAGCTATGAGCAATAATCAGTAAACAGAAGCTTTGAATCTAATTATATAGCTAGCAGAATCGGTGAAACTAATATTTTTTGGTCATATAGCACACTTTTTCCCTCCTCTTATCAAGAATCTTGCACTACAGTGTTCTTTTCCCCAGATGCTCTTCTTTTGCTTCCATTGAAATCGGTTAAAAGGACTGAAAAGCTTCTTAAGCTATGGCAGGATCCTTTTTATTATCACTCACGGAAGGGGAGAACTCAGTGAAGTCAGCCTTACACCAATGCTTTCCATATTTACTTATTGCTTTCTCCTACATAATCCATGGGTATTGTATGCACCCAAAGAAGATTATTGCTTTTCCTTTTGATGATAAATTACATTTTCTTACATCCATGGTTAATTCTTGTGAATTATAGAGGTAGAAAAAAGTGTAATGATTTAAATGACTCTATGATAGAATAAAATGCTCAACACAAAAATGTGTATTAGTTGACATTAAATTTAAATTAGTTATAAATTCATGAAAACCATATTTGTTAATAATTGCTGTTAAAAGCCAGCCTATAATACTTTTAGCCAATTTTTTTAACTAAACAGGTATTTTTTTAACATTGCTGATTGGCTGGAATCCCATGTACAGGATGGAGGTTTTGTTTCAATCATGTAGATTTTTTGTGATACAAATTTAGAGCACAATATTACTTTAAGGAACTCAAACCCTTGAAAAACCTTAACACCACTACTGCAAGTATGGGCTCTACAAATTACATGGGGCAGTATTTATTATGCTTCCTGGAATATGTGCATTACATTCTCCCATCTATTATCCGGACAAAAGAACATGCTTTTCATGATTCATTGTTGAACTTGAAAGAAGGATAAGATTCTTTGCACTTATTGTTTGGGTGATGATAAGATTCAACACTTGCCTTCCCAACCTGAAGGGTGAAGGAGGTACAAGAACAAAACACTTCTACATTAGGTGTTCATATGTTAAAATTTAACTGCTGTTATCAATTTTCCTTGGAAAAGTTACTTATAAGGACAAAAATAATGACGAAATATTTAATCACTCATTTTTATCCATTCAATAAATTACACAGGCCTACAAAAAAAAATTTTTTTGGTGCCGGGAATCTTTGTGATGATTTTAACTATATTTGTAGAGCTGAATCCAAATATGAAATCCGTTTTTATTTAACAGCTCTACTTTTTAGATATGGCACATCTTACGATTAGTTGCTTTAATATTTGATATATTCTGGAAAATAATTTTCAAAGTTAAATAAATCTATAAGTATACTAATTTATAACCACTCTGCGGTGTTCCTTTTATTTTCAATAAACTGTCAATAAGTTTTATGTATATTTCTGTATTGTAGGCCAATGAGATAATTATTAATATAATATTCCCATATCATCATGTAGAAGATTTTTTTACGTAAGTAACAATAACATATCTATATCTTGAAAACTATAGCTGATAGGAAAAAACTAGTGTCATAATTGGATTCAGCTCCCCAATTGTTCTTTAAATCAGCATTAAAAGATCCGGCACCAAAACCACTGTTGGCCTGTGTTATTAATATAATATTCCCATATCATCATGTAAAAGATTTTTTTACATAAGTAACAACAACATATCTATATCTTGAAAACTATAGCTGATAGGAAAAAACTAGTGTCATAATTGGATTCAGCACCCCAGTTGTTCTTTAAATCAACATTAAAAGCTCTGGCACCAAAAACACTGCTGGCCTGTGTTATTATATTTCAATCATGTAGGATGAATTCTTTTTTTCAAGGTATCCTGAAGAAAATCATCTCTTTGAATTTAATTATTTGTGAATCATAATAAACAAAGAAAAATAAAACAACACTGTAATTATTAGAATCCATTTCTTGCCTCCAATTAAAGCTGAGTACTCTCTAAAAATGAGAAATACCATCTGAAGTACCTAAACCTTTGCCATTAATGGATGGGCACTCTGAGGTCATTATTCTAATGCTAACAATCATGATGAGAAATATAAATTCACCTCGATAGTCCTATTCGCTGTAGTTGATTAATATTTTAACAAATGGTATGAACAACTCATTCCATCTGAATGACCTTTTAGTACGTGCAGATTTCTGTAATGAACTCTTTGGCATGATAGCCTACATTGTGTTTTGCCTTTATTGCCATGAAGTTTAATTTTCTAAAACATGGAGTCTTTTGATAAGCCCGTCTATATTTATACTTTGATTCAAGTTTGACGGTATAGAATTCTCTCATTTCGCCCTCACCCAACCTTTCCAGTGTCAATACCATCTCTGTCAGCTAGTAACCCCTGTGCGGAAGAATTCTTGTTTACCCCCTCAGGTGACCTAAGGGAAACTCACACACTGTTGTGAACAAACCTTGTGAAGGTAATGTTTTAGTATATGCTGTCAATATTGGCAAGATGAATGTAAGCTACCAGAATAGATTATGTCTTTGAATTTCATTTTAGGCATTTTAATTTCTCCATGCTGAAAAACTTAAAATCATATGCTTTTGTCTGGGAATTTTGGCTCTTATCTTAAAATTATTATATTTTGAATTTATCTGCCTTCAAATAATGAGGTTTTACCATATGTACTGTGTAGCTTTGGATTTTGCACTCAGCCTTTCAGGTCTATGTGAATGTTTAGGCAAAAGATATTTTGGAAACTTTGGTGGCTATCCTTTTATGGAACAACAATTTTTTTTCACTTTGGCATATTTCAATCTTGTCTTTCATATGACTTATATATGAGTATCTTTTCATTTTCTACATTTTAATGCTAGTTTGAAACATTCTAATATTTCTGTTTCCTTCATAAATTCCATTTTATCAATATTGTTGCAATTATGTGAGTGGTTGTATTTTGATAGTTCATTCTTAACTCTAAATATGTTGAAACCTTTGAGAAGTTTTTTTTATTTTCTTCATTTACTATTCCTTTTTACTAATTAAGGTTTGAGAGGTTATTGTTTTTCAATGCTTAATTTTCTATGTATTCACCCTGTTTCAGTTTTATTATAGATTTTCCCTTATAAACTGTATCTTTTGGGTTAATACTCTTTTATCTCTTTTAGGATGTAGAAGGAAGAGGAAATTTGTCACTGGATATTATATGGTGTGTAACTTCAATACACTGATTTGCTTTGTACAAATTAATGTGGGCTGCTTGTGATGGTGTAGAGCGTAACACAATGAACAACTAATGCTATAAAATTTTCATCTCATGTAACATTCAGCCTTGCTAACCAGGTTTTCAAAATACGTATTTCTGATAAATATATGTATTTGCATTTCTGTAAATGTGTGTTCAGTACTTGTATTTTCGTATCTATTTTAATACACACTTTTGCATGCATGCCTGAGCATTTATATGCCAACTATTGAAGGTTTTGTCATCAAAAATCAACTTTGTTACATATGTTTTTGTGAAGGCTTATTGTTTTGTTTTTAATATGATTTTCCTAAGTGTTACATCAAAGCCATTGGTTATGAGTTTCCCCTTTCAGTATATTGAAGCAAAGGGAGAAGTTAATTTTTAAATTTTAAACAAATACTGTGAGTTCCTTCATTATAATTTAAGCAGACTAAGCAAACGTTAATAGCAAATTTTGATTAAAAATGGGGTTATCTTTATTTAGATCTAAAGAGTTTCACCAAATTCCAGGTGTGAACTTTAATGGGGGGATTTTAAAATGTATGCTTACCACAGTTAGCGACCCAAAGGTTTGCTTGATAGAATAGAGGAAGGCTCACCCAATATTTAGCCCATTGACATGTGAAATTCACCCATCATTACAAGGGCCTGTTCCTTTTCTTGTGCCCCCTATAATGATCAGGTACCCAAAAAAATCACTAAGCTTGGGTAAAACCAAAGATATATAACCAAAGAACAACTTGGCTTTTCCACTTCAAATTTTAAGTGGAAAAGCCAAGTTGTTTAATTTTCAAATGTCGATATGAAGATTTTTGTCAATATGAAGAAAAGTCAAATTGTTTAATTTTCAAATTTCAACTTTAGGAGATCATTTATTTTGTTTATCCCGTGCTATTGAGAGAGTTAACCTTAAGTGAAGTTGGCACATTTTTATTTATTGGTTTGAGAGGTTGGTAAAGTACAGCAAGTATTTGCTCATAGTCTTATTCTTGCTTCATCAATATTCATGGCACTTCTAACACGCATATAGAGAGTTTAAGAAGCCTCCATACTAATCTGTGGAATTATTACAATTTCCCGAGCCAATTTAGAATTTAATAGGAAAGATTTGTGCAAATTCATTTCTACTCTCAATTGTTCTTGACGTTTTCTATATGGTCTTACAACCCCAACATTCAGTGTCCGCATGCCCTGATTCCAAATCCCAGTGTCTGTGTTGTGTACCTATTTGTTCATTTTTGTTCATGATGGTTGGGTAAGTAGTGTGTGTGCATGGTTGTGGAACTAATCATATGTGCATTTCCTGACAATCTCCCTTCCCCCACCATCTTCTACCAATTCACAGAATGTGAATCTCTTTCATGTGTATTTGATGATGCAATGATGTGGTGTATGGTGTGTTACCCTACATTGTTAATTCTGTGAATCTTGTAATAATATAAAAATGAGGCATGTTCAGGCATAAGGATTTTGCAGTGAAAAATCAAGGTAGTTCAACATAAAATAAATGCACTTGATTATTTTTATGATTAACTGAGAACATTCTAACTTGTCTCTTACACTTAAAAAAACAATATTGAGTCACTCTGATCACATATTTGAAGTTATGTGAAAAATTATTGCTAGTACCTCCCCATATCAACTGTTCTTACCATTTTAAAGGGCACTGTCTCTATATTCTTCTCTCAGATTTTGTTAAATATTTTGGGTAGCAACTTTGTATGGTTGACATGTTAAGTGAAACTACCTTTTGGATAAAATTTGGAGTACTCCTGGAAGCAAATTGTTAATAGAAATGACCAAATGTGGTATAATGAAATTACATAAAATGGATATTCCTTGGATGTAATGATTTTCAAAATAGTAAAGTGGAATCATTCTGTTTTACTGCACTGTTCATAAATGTGTTTAACTTCGAGAATGTATGCTCATTCATTTAGTTAGACATGCTGTGAATTTGGATGATAGTGTACTTGGATGTGGCTAATGGATTATTTTAATAGTGCTTTATTTATCATTACTTTGAGTTTTACTTCATCCTTGTATACAGCTGCCTATACTTTTTTATGTGGTGTTAATTAATCTTTTTAGTAATATAGGATAAAGTGTCAGTAAAGCCTGCAAAACCTACATATTTAGGTGACTGTTCTATGAAGCAAATGGTTTTTTGTGTTGCAATATGAGCATCAAAAGGACTGAAGAGATTTGAAGATAGGAGGGGCAGGATGGTAAAGAAAAGGAGAATTTCAGCAAACCAGTCCTAAGACTTGATTATGTTTATAAAATGTTCATTTAATATTTGTGTGTGTGTGTGTGTCTGAGTTGGTATAGAATACAAATATCCCTGATGAAATATTTAGTATAAAAATATGTTCCTATCATTATTAGTCAAACACTCTTAAAAGCACCTATTTTATTGATTTGAAATCTTCTTCTGACTAAATTATGGCTGTTTAACTAATTCATGAATGATGATTGTAATATTCAAATTTTTTAGTTACTTTGAACTACATGCTTATTGTGTATATCTTTTTTTTTTTTTTAAAGACAGCACCAATCATAATAAAGAAACTTTATCAGGAACATCATTTTAATATTCTGTTAGTATAGATTTCTCAAAAGTATTTGCATTATATATGGATATATATATATATATATATATATATATATATATATATATATATATATTTATATATTATTAATAGCGGGTCGCAGTGGTCTAGTGGGTAGAGCTTTGGACTACTGACCGAAGGGTCCCGGGTTCGATTCCCGGGCTGTTGATTTTTCGGGTACCAGATCTTCCTGGGAAACCATAACCGGCACAGGGAAAGGAACTGGCCCCCCTACCCTGATGTGTCAATAATCACATGCCGTCGGGCTTGGTACACGGGTGAGCTCTACCATCACCTACTAAAACCGACCTTCGGGTTGATTACTGTGTTTATGGTTTATGGTTTTATATTAATAATTATATATTATTATTAATAATTATTAATATATATTTATATATATATATACATTTATTTATATATATATACATATATATATATATATATATATATATATATATATATATATATATATATATTTATTTATTTATTTATTTATTTATTTATTTTAAAAATTAATTTTTTACTCATTAAGCCTATACATGTAAAAATAAAAAATTATGATTTTTGAAGTGATGTGTGAACTCCGTGTTTTATAACACACACCTGGTTGGCAAGGGTATATTAATGATTGTAATTTTCTGGGTAGTTGTTATGCTAAAGAAATTGTATAGAAGATGTTCATTGCATAATAATGTTTGATATTGAAATAATATTCAGGATTCATGTAACAAAAAGTATGGGAGCATAGCTTTGACAACAATATCACATAAATTGTAAATATCTGATATATCCGACATTTCTTCACACATTCCTTGTCCATATCTTCCATATTCTCTGCTGCCATGCCTTTCTCTCTCTCCTCAAGTTTTCTTTCTTGACGCTTTGTCCACATCATGCTATCCTTATCT
Source organism: Hetaerina titia (assembly GCA_037158775.1). NCBI lineage: Eukaryota > Metazoa > Arthropoda > Insecta > Odonata > Calopterygidae > Hetaerina > Hetaerina titia. The sequence goes on from CM073772.1 coordinate 25,138,072, forward strand.
CTTTCCCTGTCACTCCTTGCTGGCCACATATGTGCCTTCTGTTCCATGTGAACCAACTGAGAAATGCTTTATGAATATTCATTTATTCAAATCAGACCATTCTACATATTCCTGGTGTGATTAAATTTAATTGAATTTATGTTCACATATTAGTTTATTTACCAAAGTATGATTTGCTTCTGGTCATTGTCGCAAACTAGCCACATTTTCCGGCAATTGATGTTATAAAATCATTGAATAATAATAAATTTCATTAATTTGAGTCATATTTAATAATGCAGATTAAATATACTCTGAAGGTATGAATTGAACAAAAAAATTATATATTTATATTTTGTGTTAAATGTTATTTTGAATTCCTTGCACATGTACATAATTCAATCACTGATCACTGTTTTGTAATAAATTTATGAAAACCAGTTTGAACCATTTTGAAATGTTTGCTTTATTTTATGGATTTGAATGTGCATATAAGTGTACTCTATGAAAAAATGTGTAATTTGGATATTCAGTTAAATAAAATTTGTATTCTTGGGGGTAACTGTTAAAATAACAACATGAAACAGATGTTCCAACTGAAGAATTCCAAATAAATATCTCTGAACCAAGCTCAATGATGTAAGGAATAACAAAGCATTAAGTAGAGGTTTCCTGTTTATCTTTTAACAAGTCATTAGCATAAGTCAGATCATCATTTTTCTTTTGTTGTACCTATAAAAGCTAATGAATTTCTTATTGAAGGTGTGGGGTGCTACTGAAATCGGTCAGAAATAATTTAAGCTGTCTCGATTATTTTAATACTTGGCTGTGTATTAATTCATTTGGTTCTCATCCTCTAAATAATTATTCCCATTTTAACACATGGGTGAGTGTACTTCTTTCAAATCTTGCTTGCCCACCTCCTATTCCCATGAATCCGTGAAGCTCGCAGCTGCACATGGTTAGGCAGCTGCCTATCTCTCGCCACTTCCTGATGTGGTAAAGACAGTTGGGAGTGATTGCAGCGAAAGAGGGATGGGGTGAGCTAGGAAGGTGGTGGGGTCGAGGAAGGCGTGAGACAGCAGTGCAGTTTGGGTAGGGCCAGGGGAAGGGGTAGAGGAGAGGAGTGGAAAAGGAAATGAAACCTCTCCTAACAATATAAGCTGCCTAGTCTCATTTGAGGGTTTAGTTTGTGGGTAGCAGCCATGGAAAGCATTAGTAGGAGCCTTAGGGGTTTTAAGTGCAGGATTTCCATCATTTTGAGTGAAAAGTTGGTAGCTTTCTTTTGTCCCATGTGTCTGTTCAGTTATTTGAGTATTTTGTTTTGAATTTTCACAGCAAATGAATAATATTTAAAGTTTTCATGTAGAACAGTTAAATTCAGTGTCCTATGTATGCATTTGTGAAGATTTATCATTTAAAGACTTAATGTCATTCAATTTTTGTACTACCTGGAAAGAAAAATCTAAGGCTGTCAACTAATCATTCTTGTGTATTAAGGTTAGAGTCTTTGTGTTGATCTGTTAGGATGTGTACCAGTGATGTTTTAGATGTGAAGAACTTTTATAAATGTGGTGTTTACTGGTGTGTGCAAGGATTGTTTTTTACACTTGTTTAAGACTATATTTAGGCACTACAGTACGGCTCATCGCCGGGCATCTTGCGTGCTTTAGACATGGCAAGCTGCCTAGTGAAGGGCAATACCGTGGTACCTTTACTGCATCAAAAGGAGGATTTGTGAAAGAGATCGTAATTTGAGCTGGAAAATTGTGGCTGACATTTTTGTATTACAAGGTTTCTGTCGTTTTTGTCTTTGCAGTGTTCATCATAATTTTTTTATAAAAACTCTTTTTTTAATGAAGTTCAAGTCTAAACTATGGAAACATTAGTTGAACTAGCTAATTTCTGTTTTTTAATTGTTTTCATGCTCCATTTGTCATAGTGAAAGTATTGAATTATATTCTCCAAATACTTCCATTATATGTTGAATGTAAAATATTATCCATTCCTATTCTAGGGCATACTTTCATTACAGTTATATATATATTTAATAAAATGTGATTGCTTTTTAAATTTAGGGAAACTTCTTGTTGTTCAGTGCTGTTTTATTCACATTTATTTTGTTTAGTTGTATTTTGATGCTTTATTTTTGTATCTCATATGTATTATCTTTGAATAAATAAATCAGTAATATTCCTGCCTATTTTTCTAATTTTTTGAACTTAGCATAAAGTATTCTAATTTGTTGTGGATGCTGCACCAATGTACAAGTTATCAAATAGTTTTGTGAAAAATACTCATTTGTAATGCTAGCATGAGAACATTATAATTTGCAATTTTAGTGGTCAAAATGAAATTTGTGACATACCATAGCAGTAGAAAGTGAGATTTTAAATAAAGTTTTTCCATTTTTTAAACTTTTATTTGGGAAGATTTATGATAGTAAAACTAATGAATTATGGATACATATATGTGGTGAATTTTAAGAGCAATTTTGTATGCAATGGTGCTTTAGGAAATTTCAAGGAAAGATTAAAGTCAGTTGACATGCAATTGATGACATATGTATGTTGGTACAACAAAACTTAGGACCTGCCCTGCTTGTGGCCTTCGTGTTTAGAATTAAATAATTCTAGTAAGGTTTCTGATGTTATTTATGGTTCATATTATCTAAGAAACTCTAATAAAATAGGTAGTGGAGATTATTGCAAAAGCAAATTGGTTAATATAGATGAGGGTTCAAAAACTAAATGTTATCTCTTATGTCTAAATCACCCATTGTCTTTTCTTCGTTGTCCTTATGTTTTATGTGTATCTTGTAATTTTGCCAGGCATCCCTCTTTTTTAATGCTAATGTAAAGAATACATTATTGGCTATCTGTCACATTTGAAAATTAAATTATTATTATTATTAAATCACTCCTTTCAAATGATACAAGCTCTTTAGGTCAAATCAGCATTATTGAAACTATGAGTGTATATTGAAAAGATTTTTGTTACTTTGTAATTTCAACAAAGATTACAAAACTTCACCTTTTCTTGAAATTTTGTTTAAAAATTTTAGCCACATGCAATTGTACCAACTCAGTGGAATGATTTCTATTTGTTAAAGATTTTCTGTGTGTGAACAATTAATGGTAATTTATGAGTTCTAATTACTATAGTGGATGACTAAATTTGTCTGCTCCATGCAGCAATAAAAAGCTATAATGTCCCCCAGCATTGACGTTATGAATGAAATGGGAATGCTTTGATCATTCCTATTAGTAGTAATCCCTCTGTGTCAGTTGCTTCTATGTGCTAACCACAAGTCAGAACTTGTAAGACCTTGATGACTGTATTTGACTTTCATACAAATAAACCTAGAATGTACATTTAACTATTTAATAATTACTGGCATAATAATACTAATGCTCTGCAACATATTTTCCAATAGTAATACTCATTAAATGTAATACATATGCTACTCAAGGAACATTTAGAAAAGAATTTACCTTTAAATTAATTATTTAAAAACATTGAAAGGTCATCCAGTTAGTTTACTTAAGGTTGTGATGAGTTGTACACATGCTATGAATGTTACCTAAATCTAAGCAGAATCAGGTCCACTGATTATTTTGTGTGTTATTTAGATTCCTGCTAACAATTGTCTTTTCACTTATAAAATTGTATGGTGGCTCATTACCCAAATCAGTGTGAAATATTTTTGGCATTTTAAACATCAATTATTGTGCATGCTTATAGCTTTATGCTGGTAAGCTGGCTTTATGCTCTTCATCATAAAAATATTGATAGAAACTTATATCTATTCATTTTATTCATAGGTGTCACTGACTTCTTGACCACTGAAGTATCCACTTCCAAGCAGAAGAAGTTCAGCCTTGTGTCATTTGTTGATACTCCTGGATTAGTAGATGGAGATTTAAATTATCCTTTTGATGTTCAAGGAGCACTGCAATGGCTAGGTGAGCATCCATGTCTGTACTGTAAAAATAAGATTAATAATTACGAGGAAATTAATATTCAGTGTCTGTTAGATTCCTGGTTATTTAAAATAAATGGATGTGTGCAATATATGTTCTGAAAAAAATGTATTTACTTATTGACGTGCAACCATATCCTTTAAAATAATTAATAACTTAGAACTAATTTCTTTGGATTATTTTTATGTTCTTTTGAGTCTATTTTGCCATTATTATTTTGTATCATGCACTCATAGATGAAATTTATTGACTTTTTCCAAAGTGGGAAATGGTTTTGAGCTGTATTTCTGTTCCTGTAAATTATACTTCATCAGTAATTGAATTCAAATGACAAATGAAAAGCTAACCAAGCACTCTAATTAAAAGTGAATCATACATGATTTACCTGCTATCTGGTGGATTGATAATAGTATGCATCCATGCATTGAATATATATTAAGGATAACCAAGACACTGGGAAAGTAAAGAGGAATTAAATGTGGTATTTTTCAATCAAGACATTTTTTTTGTTCTTCTAGGATCAATGGCTGATTTGGTTTTTGTGTTTTTTGATCCCATCGGCCAGGCACTCTGTAAAAGAACTTTGAATGTAGTGGAAGCCCTGAATAATAAGCATGCAGAAAAAATGCGCTTCTATCTATCAAAAGCAGATGAGGCTGGAACTGAATCAGATCGCCAAAAGCAAGTATAAACTTATCCAATTATTTATGATTTATTTTTCAGTGGTTCACTCTTTTACTTTCCTATTTGATCCACCCTATTGATGCAATAAGAAGATGGAGAGCCTGGCAAATGAATATTTGGGAGATGATCAGTTTGGGTTCAGGAAGGGAAGAGGCATGTGTAATGCCATAGCAATAATAAGGTCAATACAATCAGTATGTACTTGTTGATTTCGTGGATTTCAAAATGGCATTTGATAGGGTGAATTGAGTGGAATTAATGAATGTATTGCAGAAAATAGGAGTTGACTGGCAAGATAAGAGACTCTTACATAACCTGTGAATGTCACAGAATGCTCAGGCTCAAGTAAGGGATGGAGAGTCTGTATAGGTACTGTTAGAAAGAGGAGTAAAAAGGAGTAAAAAGCTAAGCTAAATATTAAAATAGGAGGGTAAAAACCAGAGCAGGTAGAACAGTTTAAATCTTACACAAGAGTTTTGGACAAAAAATGGTCAAAGTAGTGAGGGCATAAGGTGAAGAATCGATCACATTAGGCAAAGAAGCTTTCATGAGGAGGAGGTAATTGATGACGGTGGGACTTTGAGTAAGGATGCTGAGGAAAGGCTGGTTAGAACTCTAATTTGGAGTCTTTGCATATGGCACAAAAACATGTTCATAAAAGCAGTATTATAGGCATAAATTGTAGGCTTATGACATGTTGGTGTGGTGAAGGAGGCAATAGGTGAAGTGGACTGGAAGGAAAACAATCAAGAAAGTGCTAGGCATGTCAGCAGAGGAGAGAGGATTGTTGGGAGAAGTCAGAAGAAGGCAGGAAAGATGGATTCAGGGAATTTTTTCAGGGGAGAACGTTGGGTAAATGAGGAAGTGGGAGGAATAGGAAATGTATTTGGGGGAATGAAGAGAGGGAAGGGGTACGTGGATTTGAAGAGAGACTTACTATAGTGCCATATTTAAGGTTGTTCTGTTAGGAGAGAGAAATAAATGTATTTTTGTACAATTGTTTAGGCTGTGCCCTCCAAAACCTACCCTAAACCATAAAATACCAAGAGTAGTAATTTGATGCATCAGAGTGATGATTACATTTACTTTCATACACCACTTCATCAGGGCCTTGGAAATGTTAATTTGAATGCATTTTTGATCCAAAGCAAGTAAATGTGGCACCCAATGTTCTGATAGTTTATGCCTGTCCAATTATTTAGTCAAAATATGAAAAACACATTTTATCGATATGCCCTTAGACACTGATATCTCTCCAACATTCATTTGATTTTTGTCCAGTATATTTGGTGAACATTTTTGATGTTATTAGTGGTTGTCGCAGTTTTTGGCCATTCTGAAAACATATCATCAGCTCAGCTGCTAGGGCCACACTTAAATTCAGCTGCCCAAATTTTCCACCCTGCCCATTTTCCATTTAATGGGCATGGGAATTTTCCAACTTCTTTGATTTGCGTAGGTGTATTGCCTTTCAAAAACTAAAATTTAGTGACCCCTTGTCACTGAATTTTTTCCATTTTCATGAAAACCCTCACAACTAACTCAACTGATTGTGAAACAACAACAGGGCACAAAATGGCTGAAATTTTGGTGCATAGTTTTCATTGCTTGCGCTAACACGTATCACCTATATTTTCTTGAATCAAAACCATCACAACCTATAATGTGGATGAATGCCTTCAGTGTACCTGTTTTTATTATTTACCCATGCAGTAGTTACATGGTTGTAGTTTTTATATTTTTCAACTATAAAAATAAGTGAAAAATTTTATATCAGTTCTTGCCAACTCATGAGATGTTGTTTCCATATGAATGGACCATATATATAATATAAATTGAAAATGTATGAGTAGCAGTAACAGTAATTGACTGCTATCAAATGGTCAGTAATATCTTAGTGGTATCTTAATCAGTATAAAGAAAAATTGTATGAATCCATCTTTATTTTCTGTGTTAAGCTCACATTTTTTCTTATTTGCATTCCATTCCAAGGTTCACTATTATTCATTCTTTAATTTCCCTTTACTTTAGGGTTATGATGCAGATTGTGCAGGAGCTCTGTAAGAGGCCCAGTTTAAATTGTACTGCATTTGATATGCCTGCCATATACATTCCTGATATTTACAAGGTAAAAGTCTCATTATATTTTACTAGTAAGTTGAGATTATTTACGCTTATTGAGAAGTGGCAAGATGTGAAGATACACTTAACAGACTACTCTAAAGAGCTTTGGTTTTGAAAATCTATTTGAAAAAAGAAAATATTATACACATCACTGAATGATGTGAAGTATACTTACTCTATTTGAGCATATAACTTTATGAGAGATCAATTGTAGAGAATATTAGCACTTTTTAATATGCCAGAATTATGTATACATGCTTAGGTAATTGTTCAGTTGCTGATTAAAGTTAAAAAACTTTAATTCATTGTTTTGGATTATTCTGAAAATAATCTGGGTGAATTAGGTGCTCCTTTGTAGAAATTTCAAAAGTACCATCGAGTGGTCATTTGCATAAAGAAAGTCATTAAAAATTAGTTTATTTGTAGACAATTTATCATAGGTCTTTATCATTTGATATATGCCTCTTATTCTCACTTGTATTTCTGAATTTACTGATAAAAATAGAAAACCCTACAATATTGCCACAAGGTGTGCTAGGATGCCTGCAATGGAAATAGGTGGAAACGTATCTGTAAAGGAAAATGTGTTATGAAATCTTTTATTTTCATTTGACTTGTATTGTGACCACACATTGCTTGAGGAAAAAGTGTTACCTTACACTTGATTATAAAATATAATTCTCAGTGATTGAATCATTACTGTCTGGAATGCTAATATATCCTGGGTCATTCATTATTTAGTTGATCCTTCAAGTAAACTCTTTTGATAAATAATGTTACAGTACTCCAGTATTGAATCTTCTTCCTCTGGTACCCATACTGAATTTTGTAATATCACCTGTGGGATATTTTGTGATATGTGCAGATTTAGTTATACTTTTTCATAATGTATAATTCCCAGCAGTATATTGAGCATGTTTGTTTCATTTATATCAGCTTAACTTACCAAGCAAAAGAAGAGCTTCTTTATTTTTTTAGTGTTTTCAGCCTCCCTCAATCAACCTGTTTCACTGTGGCAATTTTTTATGCACTCTTCTGAATGCCAGTATTTATTATTGTATTATAAATTCAATTTGTGCAAATGTCAAAAGGTTGTTTTCAGGATCATTTATGTTGTATTTAATTAGACTGAGAGTATTAGTGAAAGACACGAGGGTGATGAGAGCAGCTGAATATGGAACAGACTAGTGTTAGAACATGGAACAGACTACAATTTTATTTGATAATTTTTATTTCTCTTCTAATTCATCTATTTTATTTGATAATTTCCAAAGTATGTAGGTAGCAAGGAAACTTAGAAAGGGTAATGAGTTGAGAGTTAAGTCAAAACTGGAAGACAATACTCTTAATTACGTGTATGAATGCATACTTTAGCATAATAAATAGAAAACTCAATTGATGTTTGGGAGCGTTTGTAAGGAATGACTGTTCAATTGACTGAAAGCTTATTTGAAAAAGTTGTGGTAATCATAAATAGATGATGTCTGGTGGATAAAAATGGGAAAATAATTATTAAAAAAAAGATTTACAAGAGAATGATAGTCGCGAAAGATGAGGAACCTTGGAAGATAGCTTATGATGTTAAGACAGGAAAGCAGGAATGAAAAAATACTACCTTGATCAAAAAGTTCCCGGAATTTATTCAGAAAATTAAAAATACAAGTTTATTCATCTAAATCTATATTGTCCCCTTCAAAGTAATCCCCATCGACTGCAACACACTTATGCCAGCGCTTGATCCAATCCTCGAAGCATTTTTTATATTCGGTTTTCGGTATGTCCATCAGTGCTTCCTGCGATTTTTCCATTACTTCCTCTCGGCTGCTAAAACGCGTTCCCCGTAATGGTTTTTTAACTCGATTGAACAGAAAGAAGTCACATGGAGCCAAATTAGGTGAACTCGGTGGCTGTTGGATGGTATTTGTTGCATTTTTCGTCAAAAAATTACGAATAATGATAGCACTGTGCGACCGTTTCTGGTCTCTTTCGGCGAATTGCTACACGCAAACGTCTCATAACGCCCAAATAATACTCTTTGTTTACTGTCTGGCCTTCTGGCAAAAATTCACGATGCACTACACCGTTGTAATCCATGAAAACCGTCAGCATTGCCTTCTTTTTTGACTGAAAACGACGTGGTTTTTTTGGTCTCGGCTCATTTGGTGAACGCCATTCACTTGCCTGATGTCTGGATTGCGTGTCGTACTCATAAACCCACGTCTCGTCTCCAGTAATGATCCTTTTGATGAATGTGGGATCAGATTCAGCCTCGCAAATCATGTCTTTTGCGACGTCAACACGGTCTCTTTTTTGCATGAAATTGAGGTCTTTTGGCACCAACTTTGCTGCTACACGACGGAAACCCAAATCATTAACCACAATGTCTTGGGCGGATCCATAGGCAATGTTCAAGTCCTCCGCTATTTCTCTGATGGTTAATTTGCGGTTATTGACCAACATTTCTTTTACTTTATCAATTTTTTCACCGACTTTCGATGTCGATGGTCTGCCACTGCGTTCATCATCTTCGATTGACTCACGACCACTTCTGAACCGCTCGTGCCACTGGTAAACGACCGTTTTTTTTAGAGAATCGTTGCCGAAACACTTTTCCAACATTTCCAACGTCCGTGCGCCACTAAATCCGTTTTTTACGCAAAATTTAATACAAGTTCGTTGTTGCAAATTTAAATCCATTTCTGCAATTGTAAAAAATCGCCAACACACACAGAGATAGATGTACTCTTGGCTACGTAACTTTTGCAAATGTCAAGTTATGACACTAAGATTTAAAGGGAATATCAACAACAGATGTACCAATTTAACAAAAAAAACAGAACTCAAATCGGAACGATGGGAGCGCCACACGGTGGTTATTCCGGGAACTTTTTGATCAAGGTAGTATTGTGAAATAAAGTAATGAGAGAGTTAAATGGCAAAAGCAGAGAAATACTAAATTATTTTGATATAAATAGGAATTTTTTTTGGAAATGCATCATAAAAAGGGAAAAGGAATAAATTTTATAAAGAATAAAAGTGGGGATATTATGAAATAAACATGGAGTTTGAAACTGTTGGAGGGAGTATTTTGAGGCTTTGTGAAAAAAATAGTGGTGTGGAATATTAAAGAGAGCTAAATGCACTTGAGAGTGAAAATGAATGTGGAGAAAATCATATTTGAGTGGAAATGTTGTGGTAACAGCATTCATAAATTTGAAGAATCTGTCCATGTAGATGGTATATTTACAGAAATGCTGAAATCAGGGGTTATTTACTTATTGATAGCCAATGCAAATTATTTAATGTATAGCTACAAACTTTTGCTGTACGGAATGATTGGAAGAATGCAGTAACTTTTCCTTTATAGGAAGAGAGAAACGATGGATTTAATTCCTGCCCATTTGGTTTGAATGTTATGAAAACTTTAATTGAGAATAAGACCCTGGAAAGTGGTGGTTTTGCACTGTCTAAAGCAATAGGCTAGCTAAAAGAAGTTGTGCATTGTGGCAAACTTCTTTCCCTGGACAATGTTAGGCATATATAAGCAGCAGTACTATCTATGCTACCAATTGTTTCATTGGAAAATAGCACAGTTCCAATTGTCTAATATTGGAAATGCAGACCAGATATAAGTAGCAATAGAAACCTTCAAAACCTGGTACAGGAGGCATAATTGTCATCACCTTGATTCATCACTCTATCCTGAGCTCAACAGATTAGAACTTAACCACTAAACAACCATGTTAAATTAATTCAGCTTAAAAATCAGATAAGCAGATTGAGTGATAAAGTATGTAAATATCTTGTGTTGTACTTAGGTATTGAAATAAATTGCCCTCAATCTTCAGGCTATCTACACCTAAATGGGGTGATAATGGAGTTCTGAAATCATAAATCTTGTGCTTCAGTGAATTCCAACCCCTGTTGACATATTTGTACCCAAAAATACACTAACATGCTCACTATAGAAATTTTGACTGATGCATGCCATATTTAACAATAATAATACACATACAAAATAAATTTTCTTTGAAGAAATGTCAAATTGAGTGAAAGAAACCAGTCATATTGAATTCCTTTGGTAGTGTTGCACCTTGAGAATAGTATGTTCATTTGGTTCCCATTACTACTACCAATAAAGACTACTGATGGAATAACTTTTGTAGAAAACCCTTGATCATTCAGGCCTTAGATTTTTCCAATGAATAACCGATTGAGGCCTACCAATCTTCTTTGTCATGTACTAATTCTCTCACAGTTTGATATCACTATGTTTGATCAACATCTTGAACCCATGATCTGTCTCAAGGAGCCTTCCCTTCTAATGTTCCATTTCCTGTTTCAAACAAATCCATGTGTTCTCAGCATGTCCAAAATCCATCTGGTTCTTCTTTTCTACAGTGCTTCAATGACGTATATTTCTCTTTAGTCCTCTGTATATCATTTAGTTTCTCGTTTTATCTCACTTTTGATTTCCGGCATCTGCCTTGTGTACTAGGTTTTGATGGCTCCTTTCGTTATTTAGTCTGCTTTTCCAATGTTAAACCATTGCAACAGTACCATTTTCTAATGAAAGCTTTGGTACTGTAGGTAGTGTTTAATACCCAAAAAGCAATTTTACACCTGGAATCTCACGACTCCATATGGCAAAATAGATTGTGAGCTGAAATTCTGCAAAATATGTTTAATATGATGTGAAATATTATCAATAATAGTCAGAATATTTTTTTAATACTGCAACTTTAAATTTTAAAACTTTGTGTTATAAATTCTTAATATCTCACATGGACTCCCTGTTCATGCATAAGTCACATTAAAAACCATCAGTTGTAATATCCTTAAATATAGCTGCAAGATGAGTAAGTTTTACACATATTTTTCTTCAGCAATTAGTATATTTTAAGCATGCCATAGAAGAGAGTTTATTGAGCCTTGTATCTATTATTATTAGGTAATCTACCGCTTAAGGTAGGTTTTTGGATGGACACAACTATAAAATAAACATTTTTTAACTCCAAACAAAACCCAATCCAGCAACCTAATCTACATCAGGTCCCTCTTCATCTCTGTGTACTTCTTTCCTCCCTTCATCTCGTCCAACATCCCTATCCTGTTCCTGCCCTTTCCTCGCTTGCCCAACGTTCTCCCCTCTATTACCTTCTTCAATATTCCACTACCGCTCAACACGCCTTTCATCCATTTTTCCTGCCTCCATAGGATTTTTCTCAACAAACCCCTCTCCTCACCCACCATCTCCAGTACTTCCTCATTTGTTTTCCTTTCGGTCCATTTCACCTTCTCCATTCTTCTCCACACCCACATTTCAAAAGCCTCCAATCTACGTCTATCTTCCTGCTTCAGTGACCACGTTTCCGCACCGTACATAGCTATGCTCCATATCAAAGTTTTTATGAGTCTTTACTTAACCTCCTCACTCAAGGTCCTGTCATCAACTCCCTCCTCCTTGAGAAAGCCTCTTTGCCTAGCGCAATTCTTCTCCTTACTACTTTGACCATGTTGGTCCAAAACACTTCCGAGATATGTAAACTGTTCTACCTGCTCTATTTTTTCCCCTCCTATTTTAATATTTAGCTTAGCCTTTTTCTTCCTGGAAAATCGCATAACCTTTGTTTTATTAATATTGATTCTCATCCCATATTTATCGCACTGAACCTCCAATTCACTCAACAATGCTTGCAACCCCTTGGCTGACTGAGCAACTAATGCTTGGTCATCAGCAAACCTAACCGATTGTATGAATTCCCCTCCGACTTTCATTCCTACCTCCAGTTCTTCCCATGCCTCTTTAATCATTTCCTCCACATATACGTTGAACAGCACCAGTGACAATGGGCAACCCTGCCTTACACCTCTTCCTAACACTGCCCATCCAAACTCTCTGTTCCCCACTCGCACCTGAGCAGTCTGAGACATGTACAGGTTGCGGATCAGTCTCCTGTCCCTCCAATCCATTCCTATTCTCTGCAATACACGCATTAATTTTTCCCAATTCACTCTATCAAACGCTTTTTCAAAATCTACAAAACAGGCAAAAACGTCCTGATTGTATTCTATATTCCTCTCGAGTAGTGATCTCATTACTGCAATGGCATCACGCGTACCTCTTCCTTTCCTAAATCCAAACTGATCATCCCCTAAGTAATCATTTGCCTTCCTCTCTATCCTTTTGTTGATGATCCTGAGAATAACTTTAGCTGCGTGGGATATCAAACTTATTGTTCTGTAATCCTCATATGTTGTAGCCTTTACCTTTTTTGGAATAAGAACTAACACCGATCTCACAAAATCTTCCGGCCAGATTCCATCCTCATAGATACTACGAATTAGTCCATATAGAGTCTTCTTCCCACATTTTCCTAAACATTTCAACAGTTCTACAGGGATGTTGTCCACCCCCACAGCCTTATTTGCTTTCATCTCCTTTAATGCCCTTTCTATTTCATCATCGAGTATGCCTGGACCTAAGCTATCTTCTTCTACATCATGTTCCTTTTCTATGTCGAACCTTGTCGGCCTAAGTTCTCTACCATACAGTGTCTCTATATATTCCTTCCATCTCTCTTGGATTTTTCCTGGTTCAACTATTATCTTACCCCACTTATCTTTAACTGTCAGCACAGGTCTTGCCTTCTTACTTCCCGATAATAACTTAACCTTGCTGTATAGAGCACCAATTTCACCCTTCTTCTGTAAACTTTACCATATCCTCGCATTGCGTTTTCCACCATTCTTCCTTTGCTTTATTTTTGGTCCTTCTCAATTTATTGTTTAACTCTTTGTACTTCCTTTTGCCTAACTCAGTGTTTACATTTTTCCATCTTCTTCTCTTATCCATCTTTGCAATCATCTCATCCATTACCCATGGTTTCCTTGTCTTTTTCCCGTTAATGGTTCCTATGGTGTCTTTTACGGCTTCCGATATCCCTTCCTTGATACATTCCCATTTTTCTTCGATAGTACTCAGTTCTTTACCGTCATCCATCATTTTCTCTACAACCTGCTGATACTTTTTCTTCGTTAATCCATTTAATGCTTCTAAATTCCATTTCCTAACCCACCACCCTTGCCTTATCTTCTTGAAACGGACGTTACATTTCATAATAACTAAATTGTGGTCAGAGTCCCCATCCGCTCCTGGGAAACTGTGCGAATTTATCACACTGTTCCTAAACCTGTACCTAACCATAATATAATCTAACTGATACCTTTCTGAGTCCCCTGGCATTTTCCATGTATACCTACGCCTTTTGTGGTGTCTAAACCATGTGTTGGTGATGACTAACCCCTGTCTCCTGCAGAATTCAATCGCCTTCTCCCCGCGTTCATTCCTCGTGCCTAACCCATAGTCCTCCACCTCACCACCCTCCCTTCCTTCGCCTACCGTGGCATTCCAATCCCCCATCACTATCAAATGTTTCCCTGCAGGAATACATGCGATGATATCCTCTAACTCATCGTACATCCTATCGACTTCTTCCTCCTTGTGGTTGCTCGGTGGCATGTATATCTGAACAATGACCATGTTCGTCGGCTCTGCTTTGATCTCTACGAGTAAGATTCTATCAGTTGCTTGCTCTATGTTGACTACGCTTCTTCCTACCCCTTTATTTAATATTACGGCAACCCCTCGTTGGCTTTGTCCCCGCCGTTGTATATTATTCTATAATTATCACTCCAGTAATCCCCGCTATCCTTCCATCTCACCTTACATAGACCTAAAACGTCTATATTACCTCTTTCCATCTCTCACTTAATAGTTTCTAATTTGCCTGTCCTCAACATTGTCCTGACGGTCCATATTCCTATTCTAACTACTTTCGTCTTCTTCTGCGTCTTCTGTCCTTCTGCTGTTATTTCTCCCCCGCAAGGATTTCGTGGGATGACAACCGCAGAAGCCTTGCCTCCCCCGCTGCCAGGCACGACACACGGCCCCTCGGGCCGAGTCCCGCAGTTGCCAAGACTTATATTCTCTATAGTGCCCATCATTACATTCTGGGGAATGATAATTGAGGTGGTTTCCCGTTGCCTTCCTCAATAGTGGTTTTAACGTGACACCATCACTTAATGGCCGCCCCACTGGGGTCAGATGCCTTTGCAGCCACCTCACTGAGGAATAGACGCTGCGTGGACTACCTTTCGTCTAGCTCCTAGCCTTCAACCTATCTGGCATGGGTGACCCTACCAGGAGCAATTATTATTGCTCCTGCCAGCACAGCTCTAGGGGTCATCAGAACACACAAGCCCTTCCACCACGACAAGGTTGTAGTCCATGGGAGGGGCAATGTATCTACAATACTAAAATTTACCAAAGAAGATGAGAAACATTTTCTAAAGATAATCTGGCATTTATAAAATAAAAACCTGATAAATTAACTTCGTGTAATGTAAATAGATCATGATTCATATTTGGAGTGGTCATTATGTATTACTGTTCACTTGTATCTTTTTATACAGTCCTAATTTTAGTTCTGACTTATCTATGACTGACTTCTCCATGATTTAGTACTGTTCACAACTTGTTTTGTATATTTCAATCACTAAGCATACAAGCCATATTTTCTTCTTTTCTTCAATATCTGTGATCTCTTGCTGACTTCTTGAATGCATAGAAGCCATCAGTCACACATATGAAGAGTGTTGGAGATAGGATGCTATCAGATGATGATTCCCAGGTGATGTCTCAACAGATTACTGCCTTTGCTCAAGTGTATCTAGGCCTTTACTTTTGTTTAGATGTGCTCAGGACATTTTCCCTACCTCAAAATACAAATGGATGTTCAATAAAGAATGATCATTCATTTTTATTCTCATAATTTATGGTGAAAACATTAATTTTGTTATATTGTTTGCTAAATGTAGGATGCATAGGTATTACAAGTTGCATTTTTTTACTCCAGTATTGCATCAGCATCAAGTTGTAACATGTTCAGTTCAACTAACCCAGCAATGGAGATAACATTCAATGCCGAATAGAAATTTTGCTCTCTCATAGATAAATGGTCAGTCAGTGCCTTTACAGGGTCCGGCAACATAACTTCCTTTTTACAAAATGCAATAAAATCTATTTTATGAAACAATCTTTTTATTATTTTTTTAATGTAGATACATATTCAAAGTTTTGTTTTACATAGTTATGAAGATCAAATCAGGTAGGTGATGTTCCCCATTGTCCATACACTGAATAAGCCAATTTCTGGCATTTGTCATGACCCTTACCAGCCTAACAGCAGGTATGTTGGCAATTTCTGCCTGGATGTTGTCCTTCAGGTCTTTTAGGGTCCTGGGATGGTTAACATAAATGCAGGATTTCAAAAAACCCCACAAAAAAATCGCAAGAGGCCAAATCAGGGGAGCAGGCTGGCCACGTCAAATGGCCCCTTATTGAGATGAGACGCTCCGGGCATTGTTCCCTCAATACAGCCATCAATGGCCTGGAAGGGTAAGCCGTTGCTCCATCCTGTTGGAACCAAAAAATGCTATAGAATATTGAACAGAATGTTATATGATACTACAGGAAGCAGGTAGAAAGTCTGGTATTTCCTATAGCTTAGTTAGAAGATGGTTAAAAAATGATTAAATAGGGAAGATAATCAGTTTTGAAGGAAGGTGTACCTGAACTCCAATTGTTGCACTTAAATAAACTTTGACATTTAACATTTTTCATCATCGGAAGCAGGCGTAGGTTAACTGAAAATTAACTTGTAATTGCTGGTGCTGGCACAATGCTGTAGTCAAATCAATGAAAGATGTATCACATATACATTTCATATTAATGTAACAATATTGCAAAATAAATTGTGCTACTAAAAAATGTATGATCAATCTTTATTGAACGGACATCATGTAATTTAGCCGTACTGAGGGAGATTGGTGATCATGGTTGCATCTTTGAGAAAGCACAAAAAACAAAGAATATAACCTGTTTGGTTAAAAAAAAATAAGGAAACATAACGCTAAGAGTGAAATATATAAATATTAATATTTCATACTTGGAACTGATGCAAGGTTTCCTATTACTTTAGCCATGGTTGTGAATTTAAAAATGATTTTTTCTATCTGTACTTTTTCTAAGGAGTTTATTTCCAAATTACACAGTTTTCACTGTAATTGTCCTCAAGAGGAATGTCAAATATTCATTGTTAGCACATGTTGTCTTTGGTCTCACCCGATATTTATCCAGTGGGATTGTGATTTGCCTTAGTATTTGGAAGAAAACATGCATAATTGATATTTTTAGCATTTAATCTGGGTGTGGTTTAAAACATGCCCATTTCAGATTTTCCATTTCCTAATCATTTTACAATAATTATCGTGGTGTATTTGTACCAGGTTGTTTGGAATTTTTTCAGTACCTCATGCTTTTGACACTTTAGTGAACTCATTTGAGGTTTTTATAATGCCATCACTAACCAGTGAGAAATTAATAGAATGCTTTCTGATAGTTTTCCATGGCTGCTTTTTCCAACAGTACTTCAAAAATATTTTTAGTAATTTTGTAAGTAATCAGTATGAGTTAAAGTTCCTAAATAATGCATTTGTATGATGAATAGACAGATTTTTGTAACAATATTTTTTTATACCTCCTCCACGTATGGTTCTTAAATACATACATACTTAGAAAACATCCTACCAGTGTTATTCCGTGCTATGTTTTTCATTGTTAGAGTAATCTCTTTTGAAAATTCACCTTCTTACTGTTTTTTTTAATAGTGTACTTAAAATTATTTGGTTTAACTTTTCATTAGGATAACAGTATTTAATGAGTAAAATATCACTCGCTTTTAGTTTTGCCAAATAAATTAATTTTTATAGTCCTTATTACTCTTACAGTCGATGTATTACTATTACAGTCTATGTCCATTTTATTTAAATTTATATTTTAAACAATTTATTTACCAATAAAATAATTTAATATTATTAAATCTGAAAAACTAATATTCACTGTAGTTGATGAATATTGCTAGTTTTTCAGTGGTCTGAAAGAAAAATAAAATATCTACTCAAGCATTCATTGAAAATTAGCTTGAAGCAATTTCAAGTGGATATGGAGTTATTATAAAGTACTGACTGCTACATGGCTCACTTGGATTGGATGATTGTTATCCCCACTGTAATTGTTGTATTTTTGAGCTGATAACTATGGTGTTGAAATTTCAATGGGCAGTAAATAATTCAAGAAAAAGTCTATTCAGACAAACTGTAGGAATCTGAGCCACAACGTGGATGTTAGGTTATGTCATGTGGCTGAGTGAATTTAAATATTCCAAATGCATTATCAACATAGTCGGTCAATTCTTTAATTGTACTCAGTTTTTCAATGTTGTAGCTCCTAATATCTAACCATGCTTATGGGCAAATTGTGAACTAATTTTTATCATCCTCATCATATCTAGTTAGCTATTAGTGTGTTGCTGGGCACTATCCTTTTATAAGGAATTGAACATAATGTAATAATGGAGCTTTTTCCCCTAGGTGCCTTGAAGGAAATCAAGTATCAGTAAGAGTTGCTTCATTTGATCACTATTTTGTGGAGAAATGGTAGTTTTAAAATTCAATTCAGTATGTATTTGATATTTCCTTATGATGTCACAATTTTTTATTCCATTATTTCCATAATGAAATATTTGTATCTACATGAAAACTAATGTTTGTGTGTGAGATTATGTACTAACAAAATGATTTATGGACACTAATAATTCTATGATAAAAATTAATCTCTGAGTAATTATATACTTCCTTCCTACCATGCTAAAATCATTATGATTTTCAGGATCGGCAACCAGCAAAATGTGATAACCAAATAAGCGAAGTTCTCAAAGATATTGAGCAAACAATCAACCATACAATACAGAACACTCTTGACACACTAGAGAAGGACTGCGATCATATAAATAAGCTACTTGATCATCATTTGCTCACGGATAATGCAGCTTTACAGAAGAATCGTAAAGCTACCAGCAGAGGTATGCATTTTTAATAATAGTTTTGTCAATGGCCCTCTTATAATCAGTAGTTTTCCATAGACTTACCAATGAATTATAAGATTTTGTAGAATTATTTTGTAACTCTGTGAAAAATTGGGATGTGGTAGCCCAGTGGTTAAGGTGCTGGGCTACTGATTGGAAAACCTAGGTTTGATTCCTGGGGATGACTCTAGACACCTTCTCTTCAACAATGTTGCATGATTTTGTGGGTATCAGATCTTCCTGGGAGACCTTAGGTGGCATAGGCCAACAGACTGCCCCCCCCCCACCCTGATGTGCAAAATCCACGCAACCTCTTGGGTTTAGTATCAGGTGAGCTATACCCTCCCGTATCAAATCAACTTTTGCATTGATAACTGCAGTATACTGAGTAGGACTAGCCATAATATATATGAATATTGAAAGTTACCATAAAGTCAACCTTGAAGCAGATGATTCCAAATATGTAATGGTAAGTTGGAAACACTGAAATGTATGGGATCGTAAAGTAATTGGTTACAAAATTTGACCCTTGAAATATGAAATACATGGAAAACAATAGTTTTATCTATTTATATAATGTCCCCTCAAATATGTGAAGGTGGTGATAATTTATTTGGCATAAAAAACCAGTAAAACAAAAGGAAAATATGTAAATCTTATGTTGCTGGCCGAGTAATTTTTGTACATCTCTGATTATAATAGATTGAAAATTAACGTAAATAACTTTTAATGATACTATAAATTGACATGAACATATCATCTTATTATGAGAAAAATAAATTTACTTTTCCACAGATTTATTGGTAGTGTACAAAGCATTTCAGTTCAGCAAACCATCTTGAGGTACAAGACAAATATCATCTTATCTTAACACTTGAAATGCTAAGATCACATGGGCCCCATGAAACACAAAGATCAGGTCGTTTTTGACTAGTATACAGGAATTTTCTGTATACCTGTATTTTCTGTGATGAATTGAGGTTTTGTTCAGAATAGGAGTCTCATGCTTTTTCAAAGTATTCATGTAATACGAGGCATGTTCATAAAGTAAGGCCCGTTTGGTCACAGGAAAAAATATACTCATATGAAACACATTTTATTGGCACTTTTAGTTAGCTACAAACCTACTTCACTTATCTACATAATCGCCGTTCACTTCTAAGCATTTTTTGTACCGCTGCACCAGCTTCTACCCCTCTGCATAGAAACTTGACGCCTGAGGGTTGAACCAATCGACAACGCCATTCTTGAGTTCCTCTTCGGTTTCGAAACGTTGTCCACCAAACCACTGTTTCAAGTGCAAGATGAGGAAGGAGTCGCTGGGTGTAAGGTCAGGACTGTACGGTGGGTAGTTTAAATAGTTCCCAACGACCCAAAAACTTGTCCACTGGACATTCTTTGCTGTTTGTGCTGGTCGGTGAGCATTTTCGGTACCCACCTTGCACGCAATGTGTGGTATCCAAGGTTTTCCGTAACAATATTGTAGACAGTAGTGCATCCAAGTTGAGGAAATTGCTCAGCCAGGCCATTAATTGTCAATCGACGATCACATCGCAGTTTTTGTTCCACTTGCAAAACAATTTCATCGGTCAGAATACTGGGCCTACCACTTTGCTCGTCGTCATGGACATTTGTTCGTCCATTTTTTTTATCACAGCACCATTGTCTTTCCACCACCTTTCCTTCACTCATAACTGTAGGTTTATAAACTAGGCATAATTCCCGATGAATTTCAGCAGCCGACAATCCTTTTGCATACAAAAATCGTATGACAGAACGCACTTCACAGCTGGCGGGATCAACGATTGTCGCGGACATTGTTGTTTGCATGCACGGACAAGCAAACGACTTCTGAAACAAAACAAATGCTGCTATAGCCTCTCAATGAATCAGTAGATGGTGCTGCAGGAGCAAAACTGTGTTCTGAAGGGCCAATATTTAAATATAAGCAAATGGTACTTACTTTAAGAATACACCTTGTATTTTCCGAGTAGATACTAAGAAAAGAAATGATAAAACCAAAACAAGTTTCAAAGTTTGTAGCACAATATGGATGCCATAGTAAACATCCATAACCATGTGTACAAGTATGACTACACTAAATATAAAACTACCAGAATTCTTGACCCTTATTTTTATAGTAAAGCTTATTGTTCTGATTTTATTATGATTCTTGAAAACAAAATGATTATATTCTTGACAATTCACAGAATACTGGTATTTACCACTACCTGGGCTCCGACTTACCTGGAAAAGTCCGGGAATTTAAGAAAAATCAGTAGAAAATTTTTCAACCATAACTATGGTGTCTGCTGTTTCATAAAGGAAGGCAAAATGGTATTTTTCCAGATTTTTCATTTCATCTTGCTTATTACAATGAAATAAAAAAGCTTCATTCTTGATTGCTGGTGTCCTTCCACATTCAAGTTTTAATGTGTGCCTGGACATGAACACAATTTTTTTAGGAGTCCCTGGGAATGAAAACTTTGGGTGGGTGGGTGTTAGCATATGGGGTACCTCATGATTTAGTTTCTTGTAGTGATTTTAATTTGGTATCCATTCAAAGCTGGCTTTTAATGATGGAATACCAAAAGGTTTTTTGAATAGCAAGATTCTAAAAAAAATTTTTTACCTCGCTTTATGTCATGAACTGCTAAATATAATGCATTTTCAAGCTAAAAATCACAAAATCAACTCAAAGATTGGTTTTTTATGTGATAGTGTGGAGCTCACCTTGCCCTAATGGTGTGTCAAATTTACAAATCAGGGCAGGGAGGTCAGTCCATGTTTCTCTGTAAATTGGAATCCAGACCCTCTTGCCAATAGCAGAAGTATTGCCAACAGCAAAAGCATCCTCTACTCGCTATTCCCACCCCTCTCCAATCTGCACAATATTAAGTTAAAATTTTATGATATTCCAATCAGTATATGTTTGTTAAGCTAAATATTAAAATAGGCGGGGAAAAAATAGAGCAGGTAGAGCAGTTTACATATCTTGGAAGTGTTTTGGAACAACATGATCAAAGTGGTAGGGACGTAAGAAGAAGAATTGCACTAGGCAAAGAGGTTTTCACGAGGAGGAGGGGGTTGATGATGGAGATGTTGAGTATGGATGTTAAGAAAAGACTCTTAAAAACTCATATGGAGCATAGCTATGTATGGTGCGGAAACGTGGTCACTGAAGCAGGAGGATAGACGTAGATTGGAGGCTTTTGAAATGTGGGTGTGGAGAAGAATGGAGAAGGTGAAATGGACCGAAAGGAAAACAAATGAGGAAGTGCTGGAGATGGTGGGTGAGGAGAGGGGTTTGTTGAGAGAAATCCTATGGAGGCAGGAAAAATGGATGAAAGGCATATTGAGCGGTAGTGGAATGTTGAAGAAAGTAATAGAGGGGAGAATGTTGGGCAAGCGAGGAAAGGGTAGGGACAGGATAGGGATGTTGGATGGGATGAAGGGAGGAAAGAAGTACACAGAGATGAAGAGGGGCCTGATGTAGTTTAGTTTGCTGGATTGGGTTTTGTTTGGAGTTACAAAATATTTATTTAATAGTTGTGTCCATCCAAAAACCTACCTTAACCGGTAGATTACCAAATAATAATAATAATATGTTTGTTATATATATTAATATGCCATCAATTTTCTCTTTAAGTATTCATCTTGGGTCTCCTTGCATTGCTGCTACCATGTCTTTTTGTTTACAAATACCTGTCAACGAGACTGAATGTTTCTACAAGTGTACCTGAAGTTATTTATGATTTCAGCCTTGGGATTTTAAGCAGCGCCAAGGTAAGCACATTTAACTATTACTATACTTCTACTTCTACATAAATACCCTGTGAGCCACCAAAAAGGTGTGTGGCAGGGGGTGTAGCGCCATGAGGGAAGGGTAAGGGTTGAGGGGGTTGGGGGTTAGGTGAGGAAAGGTGGGGGGAACCTGTAAGAAAAAAATATATACAGAAATATATTTACACATTTATAAATATATATGTATATACATATATATATAAATAAATATATATATATATTTTTTATATACATACATACACACATGTATACATATCCTCGTGCAGTCCCTAACCTGTACGTTAATACTTATTGTAATGAACTAAGTCCTGGGGAATTTTGGCTACAAGAATTCTGGTCCCTTATCGTTCTTGGAAAAAATGACATTTTAAACCTGTCAGTCTTGCAGTCTATCTCTCTAGTCTTATATTCATGATCCCTTCGACCGTAATACGTTGGGTTTTATTATATCCTTGATGTCATCGGTAAAGGGCCCATCTTTAAATATTTTTAATAAGTTTAATCTATATTGGAAACGCCGCTGTGTAAGAGAATCCCAACCTAAATTGTCTAGCAAAGTGGATACGCTGCTGAGTTGGTCATAACAATGTTTGACACTCTAGCCCCCCTCCGCTGAACTCGATCTAATTCCGAAACCAAATTTATATTATGAGGATCCCATATACTGGCAGCATACTCTAGGTGGGGCCTGACCAAGGCAAGGAAATATCGTTCTTCCACCTTTTCGTCGCATTTACCTAGCACTCTTTTCACAAATCCCAATTTTTTATTAGCACGACCGCATATTTCTCGTGTTTTCCCCAGGACAGATCGTGAGTTATTGTTACACCCAAGTATTTAAAGGAATCTACCCTCACGATATTGGTTTGTTTCACTTTGTAACTATAAGGGAGGGAATTACAATACTATATCTCTAAGTCTATATACTTACGATTACTATAGTCATAATTGCAATACCTTCAATATGTAGTGTACTGTGTAGACACTACATTTAAGTATACACTTGTCTAACATAAATTTAAGTTACGGTCACCCTACGGGCAGTTGTGTAAATGTTTCTTTGGTGAAAATTGTCCAAGACAGATTCTACATTAGGCAGAAATCTGTCAATGATGGAAATAATGGGACTCATGATACAAAATGAACATTTTGTAAAATAAACCCTTCTGAAAGATGGCCCCTGTGAAATGCAGACAGTAACATTTAATGTACATTTTATGTGTCTACTTCAGTTCCAATGGAATCTGACGAATGCAGAATTAAATTTGCTGGCAAAAGTTAATCAGCCAGTCTGTTCAAGGTTTGAACTAGTTCTTAATTTTAATGCCAATGTCAATGTGAAACCCTTTTCTACTTTCATTGACTCCTTTTTCTGGACTTATGTTTTTAAAGATAAATCATTTTTTACAGCTAGTTTTTATGGATTTCATGGTTATAATTCTCCCAAGAACATACTTACCCATTCATCCAACCTAAGATGTAAAACAAAACTCATGGTTCCCTTTGGTTCCATGTTTGACAGGTTTCACTCACTAAATTTTGTCAAATTTGATATAAATATCACATCAGCCTTTTGCATGTGTGGTCAGCATAGCTAAAACTTATTATATGTACAAAGTTAAAATTTGAAATCAAGCGTTGGTAACTGACATAATATTTTGAGCAATATATATTGCAAGTGGCTATATTATGCATTAGAATGTCTTGGATATTTCACTCGTTTTATGCCCCAGAGATGTTTCTCCGGCTCAGTTTGAAATCAGATTGAAATAAAAATCAACTTAATGAAATCCTGATAATAATTTAATGACATAAAAAGAAGGTGAAAGAGGCGTGAATTGAAAATTAAAACTTTTTAAAAAATAAATGATTTTTAAATGGAGCCTAAAAGAGAGTTTTCCTTTGTGTTTTTAAGAAGAAAACTTGCTTGAATTAAAATATACTTAAATATTGTTGTTTGTGTGAAATAGAGCTATTAACAGTCATATTAGCCCTTGTGGATAAATGTAATACTGATCTTTTTTCAGAATGAAAGTGATGTTACCAAAGAAGAGAGTCCTTTGACAGTTGGAGCTATTGTTATAGGAGCATCCCTTTTATTGGTTCTACTAGCCAGGGTATCGTTTTCATATGACCCTACCCTTAGTAGATCACAACGAAAGTATTTTACAGAATTGAAGAATTATATGCATTCAGTTGTAAAGAAGAAAAAGGTAAGCCACATATATTACAGATGATGATGTACAAATAAATTTGAAAATTCCTTTATAGAATTATAACAATAAAATCTCTTCATTGGGGTGAGATAGAGATTAGTTAGTGCCTTCTTCCACCTAACCTTATATACCCCCTGAACATCCTACTCAATATTAGAATGTGCCTTCTCTATTTTATTCAGTGTACCATGTTTCATCCTAATTTAACTTGAGGCTCTGGGTCATCCTACTTTTGAAGACCCAATTATTTCACATAACACCAAAAACTCTTAGGAGACAATTACGTTTTTCACCAAATTGTACTGGTAAGGCCAAAGAGCAACCTAAAGCTCAGAAAAATTAGAAGAGTGATTAAGAATAAATGGCCACTGGAAAAGCTGAAGGCAGAAGTTTGAAGAGAAGTCAAATGAAATAGCTGAGAAATGGGAAGAAAGAGTAAAGTGGAATGAAATGAAACAGGGAATAGTAGAAGTGACGTATCAAGTTCTGGGTTGGAACAAACTTGAATCTTGGCAACCTTGAAGGATATAATCGATGGTTTCAGGCATTATTTTATGGAATCGGTTCATTCTAAAGCAGATAAAATAATACTTTGTAATTCCACAGATTTATTTTACAAACTCACGACCCGGGTTTCGACGTACAACGTCATCTTCACCTGAAGATGACGTTGTACGTCGAAACCCGGGTCGTGAGTTTGTAAAATAAATCTGTGGAATTACAAAGTATTATTTTATCCGCTTTAGAACCTTGAAGGACTTAGGAAATTTTAAACCCAATTTAGAAGAGAAGTAAGCTAAGAGCAAAGAAGGATATGGAAGTATACAGGAGAGTTAAGAATAAGATAACAGACAAATGCAGAGAAGAAATGGAGAGGTGGACAAAACTACGGGTGGAGGAAATAGAAGAACATATCAAAGCTGGAAAACAAGACCTAGCCTATTGCAAAATCAAAGCTCTACATTATCAACCAAGGATAAGATCAGTAGTGATTAATAACAAAGAGGGAAGGTTGTTAGTAGATTTTGAAGAAGTGTGTGAATAATGGAAAGAATACATACAGGAGCTATACCATGGCAAAAATATAGCTGTAAGATAAAATAATATTGAAAGTAGAGAAAATGCAGGAACAGAAAGTGGGTCCCCAAACACGAAGATGGAATTTGTAAATGTCCTCCATGCATAAATGCTGGAAAAATGATGGGTGTGGGTATATACCTGCTTAGCTATACAATAGGGAACAGAATCAAAAAGAAAGTGGAGGAAAATGTTGGAGAAGATTAATTTGGCTTCCAGGAAGGTAAAAGAATGAGAGATGCTGTACTGGCACTGTGCTTGATCCTAGAGAGAGAGCTGGAAATGAACAGGAAAGTTTTCCTTACCTTCATTGCTTTGGAAAAAGCCATTGTGAAAAATGAAAAGAAAAAAAAGAAAAATGTGGGTGTGGAGAAGAATGGAGGTGAAATGGACCAAATGAGGAAGTAATAGGGATGGTGGGCGAGGAGATGGGTTTGTTGAGAGAAATCCTATGGAGGCAGGAAAAATGGATGAAGGGCATATTGACCAGCAGTGGGATAAAAAAATAAAACAGTTTCTGGCGTAACTTGGTGGAAAATCTTCATACTGACTTTTAATAATCAAACCACTTTACCATATACCATGTACCAACAAAAAGACGGCTTAGCAATAGGCTCTCCGCTTTCCCCGCTACTAGCAGACATTTTCTTGGACAATTTTGAGCAAATATTGTTTTCCTCAGATCATCCCCTCATCAAAAATATCCTCTGTTGGTATAGATATGTTGATGATGTTTTCTGCGTCTGGATGGGTTCCGAAAGACAGTTGGAAATTTTTTTCAATTTCCTCAATTCCAGAGACAAACATATAAATTTTACCAAGGAATTAGAAGTGGATGGATCCCTCAACTTTCTGGACTTGAATATTACCATTAAAAACAATAGTTTTAATTTTTCTATTTTCAGAAAACTGTGTTATACGGACCGTGTCATACACTATAATTCTAGGCACTATTTCGCTCAAAAATTATCGGCCTTTCACGCCATGATACACAGAGCATGTTCTATCCCCTTGTCCAAAGAAAACACTCTTATAGAACTAAAGATCATTAAAACAAATTGCAGTGAACAATGGGTATAGAGAAGATTTAATTGATACCCTTTACCGTAAGAAACTATCCCGTTTAGCAAAGTTATCCATATATAGTTCACCCACATATACAGAAAACCAGCCAAAGTGGCGGAGATTCCCTTTTCTTGGTCACTTATCATTAAAAGTACAAAGAATTCTTCCAAAGGAAAAAGTGAGACCGACCTTTTACAATAAACCTAATTTAAGCAACATGTTATGCCACACGAAAGACCACGTTGAACCACTAAAGTGGAGTATACAAACTCCGCTGCAAAGACTGCAACCGGATATACATAGGCCAGACGGGGAGGAGATTTGAAACAAGAATAAAGGAACACCGAGCTTGTTTTAAAAATAACATCTCCGCATCACTATTCGCCAAGCACTTGAGAGATTGTGGCCACACCAGTGATTTTACTCCCGAGTTTATGTGGAAAAGTAAAGTGGTTTGATTATTAAAAGTCAGCAGTGGGATGTTGAAGAAGGTAATAGAGGGAAAAATGTTAGGCAAATGAGGAAAGGACAGGAACAGAATAGGGATGTTGGATGGGATGAAGGGAGGAAGGAAGTACACAGAGATGAAGAGGGACCTGATGTAGATTATGTTGCTCGATTGTATTTTGTTTGGAGTCACAAGTTATTTATTTTATAGTTGTGTCCATCCAAAAACCTACGTTAACCGGTAGATTACCTTATAATAATAAAAAGTACTATGAGAGCAACCACCTAAAATGCACTGAAGAGAATGGCAATGTAAAGAGACCAATGGCTACAATGACAAGGCTCTATCTTTAGAAGATGATGAAAGCCCCATTTATGGACTTGTTGCGCCAATTAAATTTTTTCTTGATCATAGTTAGATGTAGAAGAGTCTGTCCAAAGTAGGGGGTAATGGAGCAAGAAGTTGAATTGGAAGCCGAGCGTAGGATTGATATAGTAGGCCCTCTGTTGTTATGTGGTTAGAAGTTGAGGGTGAGTTAAGTAGGAGCATAAAAATAACTTTAGCCCATAAATTGAATTTTTAATAAGTACATGCATAATGTCTGGTATGACAAATGATAGTCTTGAAGAACTGCAAAAAATGTTGTTCCTAAATTACTCATTTTTATTGAAAAGTAATACTGAATGCACCTGAATGTTTGTCAACCAACCTCCAGCCCAACTAACAAGGTTCTTTGAATTAATACTTTCAGTCAAAATAATATATCTGACAGAAATATGGCTACAACCAAAAATTAAGAGATGAAAGGGTCTCCATTAAATGTAATATGGGGCTGATACTCAAATGTTTTTCCCATTCTATTTATGAAAACAATGTTAAGCATTTATATATATGCATAAATAGTGAAGGCTTAAAGGAAGAAAGTTTTTATATTGGTTTTGTAAAAACTCATTTTAGTAATAGTAACACTTTTATTTTATTTATGTAGATGTGTTGATTTGACTTTCCGATTAATTTGAGGGAGACCTAGGGATTT
Organism: Hetaerina titia; assembly: GCA_037158775.1. NCBI lineage: Eukaryota > Metazoa > Arthropoda > Insecta > Odonata > Calopterygidae > Hetaerina > Hetaerina titia. Next base: position 25,166,475 of record CM073772.1, read on the forward strand.
TAAGCTATTCTTCAAAGAGAAATGTGGGTGGGATGCAGGATTATTTTTTTGTAATGCTTAAATTCCTATTAGTCCATAGTATTAACTGGTACTGGCCACAAACAAACAATATTTAAAAAACAAGCAATAGAAGCAAAAAGTGCTTCATATAAATTATAATAAGAAATGAAATTCACTCATGTGCTAATGGCATCAGAATCGATAATCATCAAAAATAAATCAGATCATTCACATTCTGTTAATTAATTATGTCCAGTATAATAGGATTTGAGGCTTTTGAAATGTGGGTGTGGAGAAGGATGGTAAAGGTGAAATGGACAGAAAGAAAACAAACTACAAAGTGTTGGGCACAGCAGGGAAGTTGAGGGGATTTTTGGGGGAAATCCACAGGAGGCAGGTAAAATGGATGCAAAGCATATCGATTGGCTGTGGGATGTTGAAGACTGTGATAGAGGGGATAAAATGGGTAAATGTAGAAGGAAAAAATAGGATAGGAATGTCGGGTGGAAAGAAGGGAGGAAAGAAGTGTATGGAAATGAAGAGGGACTTACTTTAGTGCCCAATTTCAGGTTGTGTGTTTAGTTCAAAAAAGGAAGTAAATCTATTGATATTCAATTGTTTATGCTGTGTCTAACCAAAAGATATCTTAACCAGAAGAATACTTTAGTAAGAATAAATGAGAAAATTGAATGAAATATTAAGATGATCCTTCCTGCCATTGCAATTTTTCCTTAATTCTTGGTAGATATGTGATAATACATTCAAAATCCTTTTCAGTTCCGAATTTTTCCCTAGTTCTATAACAAATAATTAGGATTGTCTATTTGCTTTAAATAATGCTTCCTTATAATTGGTTGTCTTGCTTTTGTCGCATATTTATGGACAATAAAGAAAAATGTATATGCACGAGTGTCTAATTGCCTTGAAATAGAGAGATGTCAAAGGTTTCTTATTATGTGCATCTGTAAAAGTTAAAACCTACTCTGTAAAAGTTAATGTCCAAATACTTGTGGTCTGTTGAAGTCCATTAATTTGAAAGGTCCACACTTAGTACAAATACAGTAACTAATTGTATGGTATGGTCACATTGGGAGAAGTGCATTTTTACCCTGCAATTGCAGAAATAAAGAGAGTTGTGATAATATTGCGCCAGTCGTTCACTTCATTTATAACGAAAAAATTAGTAATTTTGTGATGATGGCATTGGATAAAATGACGACGAAATCAAACTCAAGATATTTACTTCACCTATAGTCAGCTTACTACAGATGAAGTTGATGGGCCATGGCATTATTTGTTTAATTGAAAGCTACTTAAATGTTTAATGATAATTGTCTTCGGAAGTTTTGATCATGTAGTATGGTCATGTTATTTGATTTTTAACTTTTATTTTTCAGAGTCAGTTGTACCAAGAGTACCTGGAACAAAGCGTTGATCACTATGACCTATAGCCTTCCGGAAGAACGAAGTGACGGCGCAGCTGAGCGCAGTTTGATTTTGTTTAAACACTTCAAGAGTGTTTCAATAATGAACTCCAGAGTATTTTTTTTAAGTTGTGAACATATGAAATCATGACAATTGATTACATGTATAAAGAAATTTTTGTCAAACTGCCATGAAAGTGACTAAATATTTTAACAATGAATTTCTAATTATTTACAATTGTTTCATCCATACCTCATACTGCCTGCCGCTTTGTATATTAAAACCATGGTCTACCGCACTCGTATTTGAGATTTTTTTTCAAATTAGTGCTGGTACCAGTGGTAGTTATTTTTTCTGATATAATCAGGGTAATCAAGTAAATGTTGACGCAACAAAATGTTTCGAATCAGAAGCTTAGTAGTGGTATCCATGACTCCTCATTAAGATTAACGAGCAACTATTTTAACTTTGTTGTAACAAACGTCTAGCAGAACTTTGTGCCACAAGCAACTGGCGGCTGCAGACATATTTGACGTAAACTTTTTGAACGAGATGAATTTGTACGTAATGCATTTGCCTTATGAAACATTACAATTTATTTAATCTCTGTAACAATTCGGGAATCTCTATTCTTTTGCACTGCTTCTGCATTAATCATGGCGACTCACTCCCGTCATTCCTATTTCGAATATGATCTCTTCATGCGGGCAAACGATGATGTTGGTACCAGCCACAAGATTTCACGATGTGGTCCACGAGAATTACATTTAAATCATTGCAATTCTCATACTGCGTACGAAGACAATTTCACAACACTAAAGGGCCATACAAGATTTGTCGCGGTTTTCGCTTGTTACTATGAGATTCAATTGAGCAGCTGATTTTAAGCAGTTTTTTTATTCATTATAATAGTATTTGTTATTACCTGTATAGTATTACCTCAAAGTTTATTCAAAATTAAAGATAACAATGCTGACATAAATTGAAATTCAGGTCGTTATTGTAGTAAACAATATATTTTTGTTACTCAATAACTTGATTGCTCTTTTGCCTAATGTGGCATTTACTGCAGTGTAGTAGGAGATTCTGAGGTAAGAGTCTCGTTTAAAACTGTTTAGTTAACTCATGTACAGTAACTATGAAATGGTGAAGAATCACCGCGGCCCTGTGAGGTAGGTATAGTATATTATTTAATGTTTTGTTGAAAAAACTGAAATTTATTGCCTTGGAACGTATAGAATTAGTTAAAATGTACTTGCCAAATTTTGCATTCCTTGTGTAGCTGTCTGCTTTCTGCTTCTATTATCCTATATTTCCTTTTGAAAAACTGGGTAAAGCTTTGGGAACTCATGGTACTCATCTCCTCTATATACAAACACTTTTGCACACAGAAGAATATGTCGGCAGAATTTATTTCCGAGTGATTATTTTTAGACTACTCGTCAGTAAACAGATGATTTTGTTTTCAATGTCAGAGGCACCTATTCCTGTTTGAAGTATCAAAAAGGCAGTGCTAGTACGTACTAACCGCTATGCCTTTCCAATTTCATTTATTTGTTTAATTGGCACAAAATCACAATATTTTGATATGTGAACTACGAAATAAAAATAAATTTGGAATACTGAATGAATGTCGTGTATAAATCATACATGTAATATTAAGAACTCAATGGTACACATTAGAAACCGACAACAGAACAGTCACCCGAAATAATACATGTTGTGATTAATTTAATTGTTTTTTGCGTTTGCCTATGTTGTTATTATTTACTTATTTCTTTTTATTTAAACCAAGGGTTTTGAAATTGAAGTATTTTAATTTATCCTGGACTATATTTGTTAACTACAATGTGATTTTCTTACTTCTTATTTTCCTTCAGGCAGGGAGGGACATTGGATGATTTTTTATTTTTTTTAATTATGAAAACCATATTGCCAGGAGGCATGCCTTTGTTTTTATTTTTGTATATTCCCCTCTATGTACTTGGCGTAGTTGGGAAGAAGAGCACCCATCATCCTTCACTTGGAGGGAGCCCAATCATAACAAACAGATGGCCGATCTCCAAACACCACATATGGATGGTGAAATGCGTACCAACTTGATCATCAATTACCTCCCTCAGAATATGACTGAAAAGGAACTGTACAGCATGTTCGTGACTATTGGGCCATTGGAGAGTTGTCGAGTCATGAAAGACTATAAGGTATGCCTAAATTCACTTCTCTTTTATTGATTCATACAAATACACCCTTTGATTATTGGACCTATATACATTGACATTGGTTATTATTTATGTAGCTATGGTATATCAATGTACCATTAGACTTGCTCAAGTCTACTATAATATATAACCTAGCTACCAAACTGAGCTCATGGAGGCTGCATATCTATTTGAAATTTATGGGTAAGAATATTTATCTGTTGTGTTTGTTGAGTTTTATGCAAAAATAGATATCCACCGAATCCAGACAGAACATTCCCGCGTTAAAGAAGGGTAGTGCTCACAATAATTGACCCTGTCAAATGGAGTGACTTTTTGCGTTGTCTGTGAAGAAGTATGGTATGAAATGCAAGAATGAGGTAGTAGTTGTTGTTATAGAATTATCAATTCCAAGTAATGTTCTTCTTATTCGTGCACCCTACCATCCCGCGTAAGCTCTCTTCTAAAAATAATGAGTGGTCCATCACTAACCTGGTACTTAAGTAATTGAGCAATCAATTTTGATTGTAAGCCATCCACATGAGTTTACTTATCAACTTCTTCTCCGACTCAAAGAAGCAGCTCTGAACAGTACAAATAATTTATAATTCTTTTTTAAATAAGACAGAATTAACTCTTCAACTTTTGCTTTGGGACCCTTTCTCAATATTTTAAGTCATATTATAAGTCATGGTTGTTCTCTCTCTCATTATGGGCCTTCTAAAGATAATAAGTCCATGCAAAACGGTTTCACAGCAAAAATCATGGATTATACAGATTAGAATGTTGTAGATATTTTATAATTTTCTTCCAGAGACTTCAAAATTTAGTCATAAATTCGTGAAACAGGTACCTGATATTTCCTTGAAAGCCTTGCGGCATCCAGTTCATTGCTAGGTAATTACAGGCTATTTCCATTGATTCTGGAAAACTTTCTGCTTGGAACAATAATTAAAAATTATGTTTAAAAAAAGCTGATATGCACTTATGTAATGACAGTAACATAGTATTTTCATGTCTTATTTTTTTCAAGGCCTGTTTTATTATAATACTACAGTATTTGGCAAATAGATGATGATGGCAGGGACGTTGAGTAGGGATGTTAAGGAAAGGCTCGTTAAAACTTTAATATGGAGCGTAGTTATGTATGGCACTGAAACACAATCATTGAAGAAGGATGATAAGCATCGATTGGAGGCTTATAAAATGTGGGTGCTGAGAAGGATAGAGATGGTGAAGTGGATGGAAAGGAAGACAAGTGAGGAAGTGCTAGGCATGGTTGGAAACGAAAGAGGATTGTTGGAAGAAATCCAAAGGAAGCAGGAAAGATGGATTCAGAGTATTTTGATTGGTGATGGGATGCTGAAGACTGTGGTAGAGGGAAGTATGCTAGGCAAGCAAGGAATAGGCAGGAATAGGATAGGGATGTTAGACAGAATGAATGGAGGAAGGAAGTATACAGAGTCGAGTGGTGAGGTGAGAGAATAGTGGCTTATTGTTGAGTATTATGTTAGGAGAGAAAAGTGATTGGTTTGGTAGCTTGTGTCCATCCAAAATCTTAATAGATAGATTACTTTCGTAATAATCTGGCAAACAATAACAAGAGGGTCCAGGGATGGATAATTTGTGTTGCATGGTAGAGGGAGGAAGCAGTCCATGAGAGGAGGGAAGGATTGATCAGTCCCTCTGACTTAGCTTGGGATTGTTAGGAAGGAGAGAGGGGGGCAGAGGCATTATGCAGTGGTCATTTTCTGTCTAATAGTAGTCCAATGGTGTGTTAAATGTACTGAATTAGTACCAAAAATCTCATGTCTTGGTTAAAGCTGAGGGTGGCCAGAGGACAACCCAGAATTGAACCTTATCCATCTAATCAGTAGCCTAGTGCTTTTTACATACTGGACGGCTTTAGCCCATTGTTAAGTAAATTTCATGAAAAAATCAACCATTTCTCTTTCTTTTAGAAAAGCAACGTTTATTCTCAATGGATGTTGATAAAATGATGGTCTAATTAAGATGAGGACCTCAGTAGTTACTTTGCAACTCAGTAGTAACAGTTGCATTACTTTTGTTCATTTGTATTTCTTTGTGCTACTGAAACGTCAAATGAAGAAATAGTGTCGAAACATCTCCTTTAAACTTTACTCTTAAATACAAATTTATATAGAAATATCTAGTCCTCTGTGATGAAATTGATTCAGAATTTGCTCGTTTAAAGGGGAACACTCCAGCAGCAGTGACTACTTCATGTCGATGTTGACTACATTCAAAATGGCCACGAAAACAGTAAAAATACACTTAAAAACATTTTTATTCGATTGTTTAGTTTTTGCATGTGATATGATAATTAGTGAACGAACATTCAGAAACATTAATTTTTTCTCTATATAATGATTCAGACCTCACTCTAATAACACTTATCATATTTTTATAAGGTTATTGCAATTTTCTGGAAAGAAAAAGGCTAAGCTAAACATTAAAATAGGAGAGGAAAAAATAGAGCAGGTAGAACAGTTTACCTACCTCGGAAGTGTTTTGGAACAACACGATCAAAGTAGTAGGGACGTAAGGAGAAGAATTGCACTAGGCAAAGAGGTTTTCACAAGGAGGAGGGGGTTGATGATGGGGATGTTGGGTATGGATGTTAAGAAAAGACTCTTAAAAACTTTGATATGGAGGGTAGCTATATTGCTTGAAAATGTAGTCACTGAAGCAGGAGGATGGACGTAGATTGGAGGCTTTTGAAATGTGGGTACGGAGAAGAATGGAGAAGGTGAAATGGACCGAAAGGAAGACAAATGAGGAAGTACTAGGTATGGTCGGCAAGGAGAGTGGTTTGTTGGGAGAGGTCCTATGGAGGCAGGAAAAATGGATGAAAGGCATATTGAGCGCAGTGGGATGTTGAAGAAGGTAATAGAGGGGAGAATGTTTGGCAAACAAGGAAAGAGGGCAGGAATAGGATAGGGATGTTGGACGGGATGAAGAGAGGAAGGAAGTACACAGAGATGAAGAGGGACCTGATATGGTTTATGTTGCTCGATTGTGTTTTGTTTGGAGTCACAAAATATGTATTTAGTAGTTGTGTCTATCCAAAAACTTAAATATTTACTAAAATTTATACTAAAAAACTTAAACTCAAAATATTTATATCTAATAAAAACCCTAGGTTGATTATTTTCATAAAAACAGTTCTTTCCCCAATAATATGGGTGTTATGGTTTCTGCTGCTGGAGAGGGTGAGGTGTAGGAACGAGGACAGAGGAAGGTTGTATCCTATCAGAGAAGATCGCCAGCAGGGCAGAGATGATGTAGGGCAAATTGCAGGATGAATACTAAGAAAGCAATCACAAAGCCCCATGGAACTAGAGAGGGGCAAAGTATCAATTGCTACATGCTCTCTCCCGAAATCTATCCCACCAATGATGGGAGAGGAAGGGAAATGAGGGAGGTAGTGGAGGAAAAAATCACCCCCATTTGCCCTCTTTGTGAGGTTATGAAGCTGCATTACTATATGGCTCATGAGCTTTTCATGCCCTACCCACACGGATTTACTCTCATCCCCCCTCCCCTCAGTGGAAGGAAGGACAAAGAAAGGCAAAACGGTGCAGAGGAAGTAATTAATAGTTTTCATTGGGGAATATCTCATCAGAGGAGGATGGAAAAGGGTGGCAAGGGGAGCACTCCAAGGGGTGTTCCCCTAGGTGTTTTCTCCGAGAGGTAGGAAGTCTAGTAAGAGGATCGGAATCCCTGGGAGGTAGGGGGGGGTGGTGATAAGAGAAGGTATGGATGTAAAACTGTGCAGTTTCATAAATCCTAATGGAAATTGCATTCCTGAAACTCTTGAAGAGTTTTTTTTTATCTGGAATGCTTTAATTGTCATTAAAATTTATAATCATCAGCAGGCACAAAAGATACGTACTCATATCAGATGTTTAAATTTGAATCTAGATTAAAATCTTCTTTAATAAAGAGTTGTTTTTATGGCCTAAATGAATATTTTTTGTCAAGCTATGACAAGCAGTAATTTTACTTTAACCATTTCCCATAATGTATGTATACATTTTTTGCTTTGTATGACATATCTTGTACCATTGTAAAATAACAAGATGAAATAGTATATTTTCTACCTGTGGATGAATTCACTCAACAATGATTGTTTGTGTGATATATTTTCTTGGGATGTCCTTTCTTTGAATAAATAAACAAATCACTGGATAAATAAATAAAATGAAATAAACAGTTGGTATGGATAGATACAACATGGTAGGTACTGTAATGAAATCAATAAAGGTTTTATAAATGGAGAAACAGTTCTAATGAAATTACCATCATGGAAATGCAGGAATCAAATTATTGGGAGGAACTAATGAAGATCTTCATATTTTTGACTTTACACATTAAGATTGACTGTAGAGTGTCAGTGATTTGGAATTTGAAAATCACCATGGATCCAAGTGTAAAAAGTTAACATTCAATGTACCAATTGAATTACTATTATTAATATCCATTTTTGGTATAATAGTATATAATGGTAGTATTATTTTAATTAACCTAACAATTTTTGGGTGGGTTGTGGTAGTCTAGGCGGTAGAGCGTTGGACTACTGACCGGAGGATCTTGGGTTTGATTCCCAGGCAAGGCACTCTGGGCATCTGAAGCTCTATCCAAGCTATGTGATTTTTGTGATTGGTAGCGGATCTTCCTGGGTAACCATAACCGGCACAGGGAAAGGAACTGGCCCCCCTACCCTGATGTGTGAATATTCACATGCCATCAGGCATAGTACTGGGTGAACTCTACCATCACCTACCAAACCGATCTTCAAGTTGATTACTGTGTTTATGTATTTAACAATTTTTGGATTTTGTATAATAATTTGGGTAATCCACCAGATAAAACAGCAAATTAAGTTAGTAATGTAAGGAGAAGATATATAAGTTTGGAGTCGATAAAAATGGTAAAAAGTTTTTTATTTCATAATTACTGCCATAAAAGTAGGAGGAATATTTTAACTTGCCCAAATCTGTTTTACTCACTCGTCAAAACTACCAGGTGTACCAGCATTTACCTACTGCTTTGACTCAGATAGCTCTCACATAAGAGTGAGGCTGATGCGATGTGTACTCACCATTTAAATTAAAACAGTATTATCACTTGTGTTTGTTACTGACATTGGACCAAGAACACTTTTTCTCCTTTATTCATTCACTAGCAGGCCTATTCAATTTTTCTAAGCATCAGTTGTAGCAATAAAAAGCCACTGGAACAATTTTCTCTATACCCCATATGGTAATGCAAGGTTGTGCACATGATACTTTCAGACAGAGAGAAATATAATAAGAGTTTTAACTTGGCAAATTGTCTCTTCTTTTCTTCACTCCACTTGGTTCTTCTGCCCCCCACCCTCTATATCTCCCTTGTTTATGCCACCATTCTTAACCCCATATAAATATAGAGAATGAAGTATTGAGTCAATTCCCGGTCTTTAACATTTCCACTATCATAAGGAGGCATTGGGTTGGCATGGTGGTTTGTGCTCTGGCTTCTGGTACCATGGGGGCCTGGGATTGAATTCTACCAGTAACAGAACTATTCATTGGTATCGCGATCCCTGCTTGGGATCTTATGTGGAGAGCACTTCATGTCAAGTTTTGTGTCTATTAGTTGGGAATATTAAAATGTGGATCCATTGGTCCCTCCCATAAAGCAAAAGCTAGTCCTGGTGATGACTTTCTTTTTACCCTTCCCCTATTCCTTGAAAATTCTACCTCTACCAAATTACCCACGTCTCCCTAATGATGTAAATGTCCTCAGTTGGCAAGTTGTTTCTCCTAATAACCAGTCAATTTTCATCACCACCTCCCAATCTCCTCGGTTTACGAGGTAATTCTGCTCTAACTTTTGTGTAACTTATCATTCCTTTGTACTTGATGATGCCTATGCAGATGAAAGTGATAGTGTTTGTACCATTGTAAATTGTATGTACCTATTGGTATTCATATTTATTTTGTACATAATGTGTTGATGTTGAATTTTCATCATCTCTGAACTAGGTGTACATACATTTTTTATAAGCTGCAAGCATTAGCATGCAAAAAAAGTCTGCTTCAAAATTTTGACTCCACACTATTTGGTTGTTCCACTGTCAATGCAATTTTGAATACTTGTCTTTTTTCATGTGAATTTCTTTTGGTCATCTAAGATTGAAATCTCATGTGAGTTATATGGGTAAGAGGAGGAGAAGTGAGCATGCTTTGAAAAAGCACTTAGAGAACTAAGTAGTCCAACTATGTATTGTTTTCACGATTATTTATCGACGCACAACTGCTTCTAACACAGGGACTATATCCTAAAGTACAGACTAATGCCATGCACAGTTTTAAATACTACTTACAGGATGGGAAAGAGGGAACAAGGTGGGTGCAGTTGCCCACTAGCTGTATCCGCATACTGGAATTTACTAAGATCCCAGGCCTATATGTTTCTTTGCTCTATAGTAGAGCTGTAGCTGAACTATATTAGAGCAAAATAAAGACAGAAAGTTGATTTTGGTTCTTTTGACTAAAGCTTGTCGGTGTTCTTTGCCATACATTGGGGATGAAGTCTCCATAAAAATGCATGAAAAGTTAGGTGAAAGATTATTATGTTTGCATCAGT